>VZRV01002112.1:2115248-2269580 GCA_013398115.1 Falcunculus frontatus
TTTTTTTTTTTTTTTTTGTTTAATAGGAGTTTAAAGTAGAAAGGTTCCCATATCTATCTAATTCATCAAGGGTACTTTGGAACTCTTGTCACTGGTAGGGGAGGCTTAGATGCTAACACAGAACAGCTTTATCCTTCTCTTGAAGCCATTTGGTCATATAATTGTGTTATCAGCTCATTGACCAGTACACAATGCATATGCAAATGTGTGCTTTGAAATTGTACTGACAAAAATACAATCCATCTAAAAAATAATTTGCAAATCACATACTCTGAGTATGGTCTGTTGCTGTGGAGACTTGAGGGTGCTTGACTGTCTCTGCTCTTCTGCTGGTGTTAAACCAAACCTGTGTATTCCATGACTGAATTACTCTTGTGTCTTTGGTTTCCAGAGGGACAGAGTTAAATGCTGCCTGCCTAAGAAATGCTCAGATGAATAGTAAAGCATGGAAGCTCAAGCTGCAGTGAACAGTCCCTCATCTCCTTCCTTTTGCATGACAATCACCAGCCAAGAGGAACAGTGATAATCTCTTGGTGACACTGCTACTGCACTACTGTTGCATCGGGAAGACTGATATTAAGGATGCACACAGGAGTCTCTGATCTTCCAGTGAGCATGTGAATACAGCACAATAGATACAACTCCCTTGGCTATCCAGGGTTAGGAGGCAGAAGGCACGGTGTCACCTATATGGATTGGCCAGACTGTCCTGTTACTCATAAAATCCACTGGCATTGCTGCTTCCAACTCCAGCATTGCTGATAACTTATTGCTGTTCAAAGAGATTATTCAAGTGTTCGAAGTTAAAGCTGCAGGACATATTTTTAGTTGGTGTAAGCTGGCAGGGTGTCCATCAAGATATCTCTGCTATTATAAGTTTGTAGGTGGGATGGTTCTGTACGGTCTGCTCTGGTCTTCAAATTCTATAAATGACACTTTTGACATAGTAACTTAATTAGAAAAGCTAATTAAAGAGCACATGGCTTTCACTGATGACTTGAACATGTCATACTGAATGAACCTGTCCACAGATGTTGAGAAATTTTAGGCTTGTTCTCTATTTGATTGGGAAAAGAACCTTGGCAAAAGCAGGGAACTCATTTTGGTACCCTTAGTGACCTGACAGATAGGAAGGAAGTTCCTGATACGCACCACTCAAACCTCACTCTTGCATTGTCTGCTTTGTTGTATCCAAAGGAAATAAATATTTGTGCTAGAACTGTTTGGGGTAGAACTGTTCAGAAGTTTACTTTTGAAACAATGACTAAAAGGAAAAGTCAAAAATAAAAACAGGTAAGCAAGCAAAGAATGAGCTGTAGCAGGCTGCCAGATTTAAGTTGCACCAGTGAAGTCCTTCAAGGAGCAGGAGTGCTTCTTTTAATCTCAGGAGCAACCATATGCCTAATTGTATAGTCAGCATAGCATAGCATTGGATCTGCTTGTAGCAGACATGCCAAGTTTTGTGCTTTGCCTGGAGTGAACTATGCTGTTTACAAAAGAAACACATATATTCACACTCTCACATATTCTAAGTTGGAAATTCTGGCCATTGCAGCCAGTGGAGCTGAGGAGTAACCTTGGAACAGCACAGAAGGTGGCCAGTGAGGAACCTGGAGCAGAGAGAAGGATATACAGAGAGTATGAGGATGCCAGTGTGGATAAATGTTAGTGTCTGGGAAACATCTGAGAACAAGCTGGGCAGAAGAACTCCTTCCCAGAAAAGGCGGTTGGCCATTGGAATGGGCTACCCAGGTAGGTGGTAGAGTCACCATCCCTGGAGATGTTTAAGGAAAAATTGGATGTGGCACTCAGTGCCATGGTCTAACTGACAAGGTGGTGATCGGTCATAGGTTGGACTCGATCTCAAATGTCTTTTCCAACCTCATTGATTCTGTGATTCTGTGATTACTGGATGAAATGATTTAAAACTTGCTGAAAGGAGTCTCAGGCAAGTGTGCAGAACCTGCTGAATGTTGAAAAAACAGCTGAAAAATATCTCCATCACCTTTCAACTCTTTCACTTTTTCTGCCGCTTGGTACTGACATCTACTCCTTCCTTACTGTAAAGTACAAAGGTACAATTTCCTTCTTTCTTTTTCAATAGGTATTGTAAGAGCCCCTAATGGCCAGAAACCTTAATTGCAAGCAATTATTGAAGATGAAATGAATATAAACCTAAAAAAATGTTATACAATGCATAAGATATATGCTTCCTAGCAAGGTTTTAGGGCAAAATTTTACTGCTGACATTTTCTTCCTTTAAAGTTCTAGTTCTTTAAGTTGTACAACTTTAAATATCTCTCATGTAGTAGGCAGTCTCTTTAAATGACTATTATTTTTAATTAAATGCTGAAATCCTGGCTTGGAATCAACATGTTTTTGAATTTTCAGGCTTTTTTTAGTGTTCTTAAGTAAGATCTCAGCATTGTAATTTTTGACATTTTTTTTTGAAAATCCCAGTGTGGGTAGTGTTATTTCAGCCAAATTAATTCCTAAAGTGATTCAGTTTGATTCATTAAGAATTTAGCCCTTGTGAGATTTTTTTGGCATGTCCATTGCCTTAGAGACATAACTGTAGAATTAAGTGTATGTAAACTTTCCATCACCTACAAATTAAATTTTATCCTTACCAGTGGCATTGTTGTTTTCCAAGCATTTACTGATTTGTGTAATAGTGTCACTGTGCTTGAGAGAGGAATTTCATGTATTTGCCTTTAAAGAAGTTGTGTCTTTTTCGCTTTAATCTCTGGAGCAACAATTTTGCCATCCCCAAACAAGGCATATATTCTAATTTTACCTACTGATGTTTTTTGAAATATTAGATGTTAGAGCTTTTTTTTTTTTAATGAGTCCTTATTTGCTTTTCTCTCTCTTCTTCATGGGGCCAGGGGCAAGGAGAGAAGGTGAGAATCAGCTCTGCTGAGGGATGGGTAGGCAAGCTCCCATCCTAATAAACTCAATGGGAGGGTTGCTATTGATGTGAATAGGGCTCTCTCTGATGCACGCAGTTCTCCTGTAACATTCAGCAGGTATCTCAGCAAGCCAGTACAAGCTTTGGGCAGAAATGCATAATAGGGAGAGAATGCATTTTTAAAATATTCCTTTCTTTTTTACTTTTTAAAAATTACATTGCTTATAGAAGGCAGGAGACAGAATATACAGCCTGTTCTGTGTGTCTGTGAATAACTGCTGAGATTCCTGCTAGAAGCATTCACACAACAGAAAAGCAAGAATGCCCTCATAAAAGCTCTTTAATTTCCCTTCCCTCTCATTTTTCCTCAGAGTGCCTTTACATTTTTCTGGTAGAAGCTAACTGGAATTAAATATTGAAAAGGGTTAAAAAATGGATAACTTCTTTTCTCAGACTCATAAAAAGATTTCAAACCTGTGAAAGATGATTTTGACCATCTAGCTTGACCTCCTGCAAAGTACGGGACATGACACTGTCAACTCTGTAAAGGTACTTGTAACCTGTGCTGGACTAAGGTAGAGCTTCCAGAAATATATTTTGACTTTATTTGGAGGCATCAGACAATGTAGGATCCATTACTTTGTTTGACAGCTTATTTCGCTATTCATATCATTAGAAAGTGTTGCTATGTTGTTAATAATATCAGATCCACCCATTGCTTTGGAAATAGTTACTGTTTATGTACCTTGCTATGTGACTGTCTTCCCTCCAAGTCTGAAGCCTTAATTTGAAAATATCTGTGCCATGGATAATCCATTCAGGACAGGATTTATGGAGATCCTGTGGGGTGCCAGTTTCTGTTAATTAGCGTAGGAGTTAGAAGCCAGAGAAAACCACGGGATCTGCCTGTCCGGCTGCTGGAGTAGAGAATATCCTTTTCTTCACATTGATGCTGAGCTTCTTCACTCCTGGAGACTGTCATTACCATGTTACAAAAAGCTTCCACCCTCATAACCTGAAATCTTGAGAAAATGGTTCCCCTGGCATATTTGCAGCCCAGTGAAAGAGCTTTCTTGGTGTCACTTCCAGCTGATCTGCAGTGCTGGGGGAGAGGGGGTAAAAAGGAGGTTGTGGTTGGGCCAGAAACAATGGCATTTGGAATGACAGCATCTACCTGATTCCTAGAACCAGTATTTAGTAGCTCCAATGGGGAAAATACATTTTGAAAAGTAAAGGAGAAAAAAAATATTTTATAGGCAGCTGTGCATGTGCTAAGAGCCCAAAGGGAACAATTGACTTCTGCAAATCAGAGAAGAAATGTATTTTTCAGGCTATAGTTAAGAAGCAAAAGGGGTAGAGGAAAACTTTTTCCACAGCTGAAAATCAGTGCCCTTTTCAGGTGGCTGGAGTATAAGGGAAAAAAATTATTTTCATTTTAAAAAACCGAGAAGCAAAGCAGATATACTAGGAAAGAGCTCTTGTAATGAAGTGGGAAAAGACTTCGTTCTGAACTGATTAATGAGGACTCACCACTGCAGAGGTGATGGGGATGCCAGGCAGCAATATCAACGACCTCTTATCTGGCACAATGTAGCATAGCACAGGAGCTGCTCTGTATGTGCTGTGCTTGAGTTAGCCTAAGACACAAACTGGAGAGGAAGGCTGCTCAGCCTCATTCCCCATGCTTTTCTGTGGAGAGCAGATGACACAATAACATTCAATCCATTAAGTGTGGGGTGTGGAGGAGGATGCTATCCTCCCAAAACAAGGATGGTAGATAGTTTTGATCTGTTTGCCTAAAACATTAAAGCTTCTGCAGCATCTCGAGTTTGCCCTCTAAGCTCTGTGCTGCCATACCAGTATCACTTCCTACCTGTTTTCTAGTATGCATGTGAACTCCTTCCCTGTTAAAACCTCAACTATCCAAAAACATTTTTGGTGGAAGGTGAGTGATGTGTAACTTCTCACTGTTGCTACCCTCCAAATGGAAAAAGGTGTGGTTAGCATCTACTGGTGGTCACGCTTCCTCCACAGTCATTATGGTGCTCTTCAGCCAGGTTGTTTGGCAGTCATTTCTCAGAGGTTCAGGTTCAAATTTACTCACATTGATTTGTCTCTCTGCTGGTAGGAGTCAGCTCGTACTTCCATCTACAGTTAGATGAAACTCCCATTTCCTGTCCTGGTGCTTCCACTCATTTCTTCACTGTTGCTATTGACAGGTGACATGGAACCTACAGGAATCTTCCTGGTCTGGGAAGGTACTCCTTGCCAGTATGGTGGTAAAGTATTAACTAGCAATGGAAGCAGTTTTTTTCATGGTACGATTTACACTCTTTGGTTTTGATTGTTTCTCCTGGTGTCACCTTTGTCTGTGAGCATGTGGGTGACCCTTCCATCACGGCCTTTGAGATAATGATGAGACTTACTTAATCATCAGTTCCTTTCCTGCCACAGCAGCTGCTGCACTGCAGTCTTAATAAAACTGCTCTGTAGTGATATACGTATGTCCAGGACATAATCAGGGCTCCTACTATGTGCACTGTCATTGCCAAAGATTTCTTCAGTAGAATACCCTTGTGATGGCTGGGATCATGCTCACCGCTCATGGCACCTGTCAGTGATATTTCAGCAGCTCCTGCTGATGAGGCAAAAGTCAGGTCCAAGGCAGTTAATGACAGGGCCACTGTAGCTGCAAAGGAGTGGGCGTGGCAGAAGAGGCAGACCTACAAAAAGAAATCAGACTCTTCAGTGGCTGAGCAGGAATTGGATAGCTCAGGGGTTGGCATCAGTCAAGCAGCTATCAGCTAATAACAGCTAAAGTAACCTGCAATTTCTTTATCTGCATTTACCACTAAACTGGCCTTCACTTTTGTTACATCTCTTTATTAGACCCTTTCTGGGTTCTGCAAGGCTTTTCAAATTTGGTCAGTACCTCAGTGTTTTTTAAGCTTATCTTCTGATAACTGTCAGTGAGTTATCAAACCGCATGGTAGTTTAAGTGGGAAGAAAAGGCAAATGAATTTTAGCAGTGAGGCATGGAACAGTATGGGAAGGTTGATGTGGGAAGGCAGAAAATGGGGTGGATGAGTCATCCATGGCACACAGCCGCTAAGGCTGTACTTGGACATCCTAAACACTGGCACACATCCCTTCATTACAGAGTCTGGGATTGCAGGTGAGTTGCATCTTCCCTAACTACATTTTATTGCTGCCCTCCCTTCTGAGGTCTTGAAATGCTATCCCCCACTTTGGTTTTGAGCCAGTGTTGCACATGCAGCCTGGGAGGTGGCTGGTGCTCCTTGCATGGCCTGGACTGAGTTGCTCCTACTGCTGCTGCTGGTTGTAAAAGGAAAAAATCATCATCCACCTCTTCACACTGGAATTGTCATAATCATTCTTGAAAAAGTGCCTGAAATACAGCAAAGTAACCTTTATCCTCTTTCCTCCCTGACTATCTGTACTCACTAGATTTAATGAGATTTAATATTTCTGCCACTACCTCTTGCAGAACAGAACAAGAAAGCAGCATAATGCTATCTAAGCATGATGCAAACAGAACACATTTATTTATTTCTGTTCATTAATTAGACTGCTGTAATGCATCCAATTTCTCCTCCAGTTTTTCAATACGAGTAGGTTTTCATTCATCTAATAATGATTTTATGACTTGCAAAATGGCACAGAGTAAAATTTCACATGATGAACGTGTCTGCTTGTCTTCTTTGGTGGCTTGAGTTTCTGGACACACAGGAATAGAGAGAGCCCAGTGGAGAAATAAACTTGAATTATTTGGGTCTTGGCTGTAAACACGGAGCTGGGAGCTTATTCCGTCTGACTTTGTGTGCCGGCATCATTCTTTCTGGTGCCCACTGGATAGTGAAATCAAAGCAAAATTTCAGCAACCCAGAGAAAAGAGAATGAATAGAGAAGGGAGATCAACAGAAGAGCTGTTAACACTTCTTTGCATATTTTAAGGGTAAATGGCCTTCGCCTGACTTCTTATGTTGCATTTCTGCCAAGTATTTCATGATTGAATCCAGGAGCTACCAGTTTAAGCCACCTTTCAAAGCACATTTTCCACAAAGGAAACAAGAGGTGTAAATCTGGTACCCTTCATAGTTTGTTCCAATGGCTAATCACATGCACTGTGCTTTATTTCTCATTTGAATTCATCTGGCTTTAGCTCCCATCCACTGATTCCTGTTATGACTCTCTGCTAGATTGGTTTAATTTTACTTCCCACACCCTGTTCCTTTCAGATTTATTGGCCAAGTTCTTCTAAAAATAGAATAAAAGCAAAAACAGTTGGCAGAGGGAGGGGGAGAGACAGGGGAGGGGAGAGGGAAGGAAGGAAGGAAGGAAGGAAGGAAGGAAGGAAGGAAGGAAGGAAGGAAGGAAGGAAGACTCTCTTAATGTTTTCCTGAAGTAGAATTCATTGCATCATCATGATAGTATTCAGAGCAGTCAAACCTAGAGTTACTGTCACAAGTCAAGATTAGTAATATCATAGAAAGACCCACAAGAGTCTATCACATCTGTCACATCTGCTATATTTGCCTTAGAGTGCCCACTCTAGGGTAGTGCAGGATGTTTGGCTTCTAGGCACTCATAAGGTCAAAATATTAAAAAAGTAATGGTAATAACTTTAAAGATTTTAGAGATTGGCTCATTATATCCTTGCCTTCATAAATACTTCTCAAAGCCTCGGAATTCTTTTCTGAAAGCTGAATATTTTTTAAAATGTTGCTTTGTGCAGGGCGGATTAAGAAGGACTCATGAAGTTTTAAACAACTATCCTACACCAGTCTCCAGTCTTGTTCACTGACCTTCTCTGATAGGTTTCCAACATGAGGTGCTATCCCTGTGAAGTCAGGGCTCAATATACCCCAAAGAACACAGCTGCTCTCCCAGATCTTGTCTCCAACTTTTAGTGGATATAACCATCTTCTCTCGATCTCTGGCCTGAGGTCAGTGGTGGAAGGGCACACCTGAAGAAGAACCCTTCAGTACCTCTGTTTATAACAATTCTAGTTGTTCAGGTACTGGAAGAGACAGTGAGATAAGCTGTGTATTTTGCTACTGTCGTGTACATAAGCAACCATATGCACTTGAAACAAGAGTCCAATGACAATGGCTCTGTTATCTTTGAAAGCTTTTAATGAGCTCCATATGTCTAACAATCTGCAGCACAAATTCCAGGCACAAATTAAAATGTGGCTTTTTTTCTCAAGGACTCGTTGGCTTATTACTATGGGCTGTGTTCTGACACTGGGAGGTGGATGTCTCTGGATAGTGTGACTGGTTCCTGATCTGAAGCCTGTAGCAAGCCAAGGTTTGCAGAGATAGGTAACAGCTTTTATTAACCAACTGTTGGAAAAAGTAGAGGAGGTGTCAGGAACACAGACTTTGCTGCCAAAACTTGACTATTTTTTCCCTTGTTTGTATTAGTTTCCTTAACAAGGCCTCTTTTTCCAAAATTTTCTAGTCCTATACCTTCAGATCATTATGGCTTCATTAATAAGGATCTCCATGAAAAGAACTGAGAAGGTCACATTGTCATTCTTATAACGCTGTAAACATCTAGTCTTCCATAAAAATAGACCAAGTGCCATTACTAGAGATGAACTTAGACCGATGACTGTTTTCTCTGTGCATTTTTGCAAGTCTACATTTGGAACCAAATTTTGCTTCCTGAGCTCATGTTCAATTACAACAAGGTGGAATTCTTTTTTGCATATCTTACAGTACAGTCATGAGCTGGCACAAGCTGTGCATGATTACTAGCTTAGAGTAGGTTATTTTAGCAATCTATCAATTTCACCAATCTATCTGGAATTTTATACAACATTTACTGGCAAAGTCTTCCCTTCTGGCAACAGAGGCTCATTGTTTCTTCAGCCACCTTCAGTCACAGCATCCCAATCTCAAGCTTTGGGAATATTAAAGGGTTCTCAGCTCTCTTTGTGAGGTTATATCCTTGCAGCACAGCTGTATTTAAGGTTTCTCATCCTCATGGCTTAGCCAAAGGCACAAACAATGAGAAGTTAGCCAAGGATGTTCATCAGTCTGGAATAATCTTTGGTTCTTTCAGGCACACAATAAAGCCACAGGTATTCAAGCCACTGGCTTCCTTGCAGTGGTAGTAGCAGCAGATTTTTTCCAGTATTTTTCCATTAGAGAAACTGGTGAAATCTGGCTATTTTGCTTGGACATTTAGCTTCAGCCAAAGGCTAAGTGACCTCTCCTGCTTCTTGTTGATAGGGTGAAATAACCCCAATTTGCTTTACAGAAGAAATTGCCTTGAGATTATCTAATGAAGGTATTATTATCATTATTATGAAGCGAGTGGGAAAAGTGTTTGGATAATTGGCAGAAGAGAAAATGAGAACAGTGAACAGTTACAACTCTGAGGCCCCTTGGCAACAGATACCTTCTTAAGTGTATGTGAAACAGGCAGCTCCCTTCATCAGCACAGACCTCTCTGCTGGAGAGGCAGCTTCCTCTACAAGCGTAATTGTGAATTTAAATGCACGAGAACCGAGAAACAGAAATAACAAGGTTCTTGATTTCCACCCCTCCCACTAACTAAATATGCATTTACTGCTAATTAACTTAGAGGTATAGACCGCATTCCCTGGCAGGAATTTGTCTCCTACTATTTGTTAGGATGAATGGCAAAGGAACCACTTTTTCCATTTGAATTAATGTGTCCCTGCTTTGTTTTGCTGTGTTGTGTTTGTTGTTTTATTTTTTTTAAAAAAAAGCAACCACCACTTGTTTTATTGCTACAGAAATATGTCCAGATTCCTCTAAGGAGGGATTATCTTTCTGCTGCTCCACTGAAACACAGGAGTAAAAGATGAAGCAAATATTTTAGGATAAATGCTTAGAGCAGCCGCAGGCCCTGTCTGTGCAACTGCCCCTCCACTCTCAAGAGCCAAGTAATTGCATGAGGCAGGTGAGAGCCTTTCAGTGCTGCTCTGTGCAGGGGTGGGGTGATGTCTGGTGGGAGCTCAGCTAACATCCCAGGGTGCTGAGGTTGGGCCCTTGCTGCCACTAGTGATGCTTTTTTCCATCCTGGGAAGCTCCATGTGTGACGCACTGTGGATACACATCCAGTGCTTTTTGCTTGACTAATTTTTTTAAATTTTTATTTAGTCTGACTTTAAAACATAGGGTTCAAGTGCCATTTTTTTGGCCATGATATATTCCCCCTGGCCTCTGACTGTTGTGCCAGGAGGTTATAGAGCTTCCCATGGTGCCACGTCACGTCAGCCAGCCTGGTGCAGATCTATCCAGCATCATCCCAAAACCAAGAAGGAACCAGAGCCACCCATTTAGATAACTGATTTTCTTTGTCTGGGTGGTGTTCTGGCATCGTATGTTTATCCTCCTTAAAATACTCCTGTTACTTCTCTTATAGGCATAGTTTTCAGGGACTAGGTTTTCTGTAGAAAATAGAAAAAGCAACCTGATCTCAATATTTCTTCTTATAGGAAAAAATATATTTTTATTCTTGGTAGGGACATTGTTTATAAATAGGGAATGGGGACCTAGCAGGCAAACTCATTATACATTCCTTTCCTCCTCTTTTCAAGTTCTTGTGATTTTTGTTGTATTCAGAAAGCCTTTGTTGTCCAAAGTTACACGTTATTATGCTCCTAGCTGAAGCTTTGGAATGAAGGACAGTAAATTTTGACTCTTCTAATGAGATAGGAAGCATGATCGAATGTGTAGGGACTGTGGCGCTGCATGGTAGCTGCTGAAATGACTGCTAGGGAAGGCAATTTTCTACTTCATGTCCCTTTTCTCCATTCCTACTCATTTATATAGGCTGTAAGTTCTTAGCATGTTCCTATGAATCTACACAATGCTTTATATAGCATCACTTCAGCAGGGTCCTGTAGAGGCCCTTGTCAGAACATATAATATGTACTTGCAAACAAATGGTGATAAATTCTAATAGCAGTTAGTGCTGCATGAGCGTATCACAGAGGCACTGATTGTTCTTTCATTACACTGAGAAAAAGAAACATTCAGTCAATCAACACAGTGAGTTCAAGGCCTGGCTATCAGCACTAATAATGTCACTTGTTGCCAAACATAGGCAGAAACCTGTCAGAGGAGGAAAGGGTGAATAGCTACAACCCACCCCTAAAGCGACCCAACATGACAGAGCCCACATCATTTTTCCACGTGAGATTTTCAGAGTGCTTTTCTTTCTTTTTTTGGTCCTTGAGAATAAACCACTGTTAAAATAAACCACAAAAGCCACAACCCTCATAGCTCTCATTTGCCTCCTGCAGTCTGATCATAGGAATAAAGTATGAGAGCGTGAAGCACCTCTCTAGTCAAGCTGAAAGAGAAGGAGCTGACAAGCTGGGGAAATGTTCTCCTGTAACCTTGAACTTGTATTCACTTCCCTCTGAAAACAAGATGTCTCAAGGCGGACAGGGGTGGAGGTGAAGTACTTCACAACATCAATACCATGTTATAAATACCTCAGAACTGTGGTAGCCTGAAGGTTTTGTGGGCTCCATGGAATTTAAAATCGACCTACCACAGAGGGTTTTTAACAGTGAAAAAAAAATATCCAAGTTCAGCTTGTTGCAATTATAAATTGGTGGAAAAAGAGGGCTGAACAAAGGAATAACTCCTGTTCAGTGATTCAGTACTTCAGCTGACAGAGAGCTGAGCCAATAATCTGGGTGATACTCTGGAGAACTAGGGTAGGACTGAGGAGCTACACTCAATTCTTGGCACATCCACAAACTGTATAATACTGGACAAGCGAGTAAGTCTGATTTGTTCCTCAGTATATCCTTTCTGAAATGGACATACTCCTTCTGTACTTTACAACATAGTTTTGGGAATAAAAATCTTTAAATTCTGCAACAAATGATTTGCACAGACAGAAATACTTCTCACTGCTCATGACACACAGGTGTCCTATTGGTTATCGGATACAGGGAAAGGAGATATGACCCCAGAACTTGGTCTCTCCATCCTTTACATGCTCAGCACATTATAAAGTGCCTGGAAAGCCAGGGTAATTTTGGAAACTTGTGAAGAGTCTGTGTGTAAAGGTAAATACACTTTCTGTAAGAGGTTGAATCTCTTGGTATTTTTCTTCTTCAGCTTTTCAGACCATCCTGAGAGAAAAAGGGTTAAAATAAATATAAATAAATATGTAATTCCTTAACTTTGCTGTTAGGAAAAGGACCAGAGAGAGAGAAATAGATAAATAAATTTCATGAGAGCTCAGAAAACACAGACTTGGATGAGAGCCATACAAAGGTAGGGAGGTAGCAAAAAATCTGAAAAACGTTCATGCCTCTGGTGGTGTGAGGAGCAGATGGGCTCCAGCAGCTTTGCTGCTTGGTTTCATTGCTGCTGGTGTACACAGAGCCGTTCCCCCAGTAGGGTTAGTAACTGAAGTCCAAGAAAAGAATAAAGAGGGATGGGTTCTAACAGAAAGCATCAGGAAAAATAGTGAAATAAATTTTTTTTCTGCCTCACACCTCAGTGGAGTTCATTACAGTTTTTTTTACCAAGCAAGAGCAATGAGGATTACAAGGCTTGTTGGGGAAGAATGAAAAAAGATACAAAAAGGGTTTTGGAGACAAGTTTTGGAGACAAGTTGTATCTGGAAATGACATCATAAATCTTAAACACAGCGTTGGAAAAGAGAGGAATGAGAGGACAAAAAAAAATATATATATTTTTACTGTGCAATTTAGTCAAATTTCTGTCAAAAGAACGAGACAGAAACACTGAAGGTAATAGGATCTTATTTTAAGGTAAGGCAAATAGTACTCTGCAAGTTCTTAGCTTTTTTTCCAAAACGACTTTTAGACAGCAAAATTAGGTGAATTGAATCTTACCTATGGGACAAGACAGCAAAATACTGTACTCATCCAGCCATTAAGCTATAATGTCCTTTTACATGTTCATAAATTCCTCCTGCTTGTATCATCATGACCTCAGAAGATGTTTCTTAAAATGCTATTGATGGTCTAAGTTTAGAAGAAGTGCTTTCTAAACATAGCTCACAACAGGTATTTTCACAAGTGAAATGTAGTGAACAAGTCACTTCTCTCGCCTGCTGAGGCTTTATAGAATCCAGGAATGGGCACCAGAGTATTATCAGTGGCTGATTGCCTTATTGCCATTCTCAAAGTATCTGGAACTGATCTAAAAGTGAAACTTGGATTTTAGGAAATTCCTATACACTTTTGTTTACAGGGGGAAGAAAGACAAGGGTAAGAATAAAAGCCAATACAGTGCCTTTTGTCTACATTTATCTTTGTTGTTAAAGACCCCTGAAAAATACGGGTTGGTGTCTGTCTGCTGTTCCTATGACAGTGCTGTACAGAAGGCATGTGGTGGGGAGATTGAGACAGGTGTCTAACACAGACCTGCTGCAGATGAAGAGTGGTTAATAAGCAGGGTGCTAACACACGTCATTCAGATCCGTGTAATCAGACCAGACACATTATCGAAACCAGTATGAAGCTAAAGGCTTCGCTTTCCTAGGCATCAAAAAAAAAAAAAAAAAAAAAGACAAGAAAGATGTGTGAATGAGAATGTATGCACAAAATCAAAATACGTGCCCCCCCCGTTGACATGAAAGAGACTAATTAATTATCTAACCTGTCACATCCCCATCTCGTCTGCATTCTGTCTCGCATGCACATTCTCACTCCCTCAGAGGTTGTTTTTTTTCTAGGGATATAAAGCAAAATTTAAATTAAACACCTGTAATGCTCCGTCTGATATTAGTGATCACATAATTTTAAACACAATAAGAGAAAGGAAAAAGGAAATATTGATTCAGAGGGAAAAAAACCCACAACAGAAAACCAAGCCTATAGAGGGAAAAGTCAGGGAGATGTATAAAGTCACACAAAAAAAGTAACAAGGGAAGCAAATAGGTGACATGAATGTGTGCAGACACATGCATACATTCACAAATCTCTTCTTGAGTTAATAGTGCTTCACAGAGGCATCTAATATTTCCGGCAAACTGCTACTTCCTACCAATTCTCTTTCTCTAAACTTCTAGATTATTATTCCTGAAATAAACAGAGCATCAGGCAGCTGTCCTGCCTGGTTATTCATGTTTAACCATAAGCTGAAATCAGTCACTTCTAAAAATAAATTTATTGTCCTTTTATTTTAGCTCTGGAATTTTATTCTGATGTAGCTGTGTTTTCCTTACTTCATCAAATTTCTGTATTAATGTCCTTATCCTCTCCTTATTTCATATTTTGCTCACTGTTTGCTATGCTTTGTTGGACTTGTGAACAGCATCAGCATGGACATACAGCAGAGTCCAATAGCTTACATTTCCCACTGACTCGTGTGCAAGGATTTGCTACTTTAAGATCAGATAAAACTGAGACAGAAACCAAGCCTGGATTTGCTTTGCAAAATCCCAAACTTCCTTCTTCAGCCTTTAGTTTGCACTCACTTCAGAACAAAGAGTATTTCTGTTTCTGTCATAGGAGAAGAGCATTTGAACATACTAAAATTAATAAATTTAGTACAGTTTTTTTAAATGGAGAAACAGAAATTGTATTGCAAAATCCAAGGAAATTCAATTGAAATTTTCAAACTGCAAATAAAAATACAAATAAAGACTCTTCCCTGATTTTAGTGTAAAACAACTCCTTTTTAAAATAATAAAAATGAAAAAGACCACCGTGGAAAATTGAGATATATTGGCAAAAAAAAAAAAAAAGAAGCAAAATATTTTCACAATAACCAATTTTTAACTATTTTTAAATGAGCTCTGATATTTCATAGATCTTAAAAAGCAACTGTGACCATTTGAACACCGAAAAATTAATTTGGCTTCATAATTCCTGTCTCAAGTCAAATAACCTGAAGATCAGCTAAAATATGTGCCACTGAAAAATATTGATATTAAGGTTTCCAGAGGCAGGAGGTCTACAACAGTGTATGATTTGGCAGTTATTTACTTGAGTCATTAAAAATGAGCAGCTTTATTTCCACTTTGAATTTCCTTTTCTCCATCTTCCAGTCCCTGGTTCTGATTATACCTGTCTGTGAGATTAAACCTCTCAGCTAGATTGGGAAGTTGTCTTCTCTTGTAAACATTCTCCCCGTTTTGATATACATGACTATGTCTGAAAACATCCCCTTTATCATCAAAAAGGGATGAAATATGATATAGCTCAAAGGCAAAACCAGATGTCTTGGTGACAATTTTTCATGGTGTCTCCAGCTGAAGAAAATAACACAATTAAAAAAAAACAGGAGAGAGAGAAAATGAAGGTAAAATGTTAGCCAAGAGTAAAAGAAACGGGAAAGAAACTTGTAAGCGTATCCAAAAAAAAAGGAAAAAACCCTCAAACACAGGCATCCGTGCTCATTCCAGCATCCCTGCTCATTCCAGCATCCCTGCATGCTGCCCTGGCTGTCCCTTGCTGGCTGGCTGCCGTTTCCCTGCAGCATTCCAGGGGATGTTCAGCCCACACTGGGCAGGGTAGAGATGCCATGAGGCAACTTCTGGCAGCCCCAAAGCCGGCTCAAACTGCTGCCTCTCTTGCTCCAAGATTGTTAAAAAATCTGCTCCTGACAGTTAAAAAATTTTGTGCTATGCCAGTGTGCTCTTTCAGGTTGACTTCTATCTTTCAAAAGTAACTTTGAAATCCCCCACTCAACGTCCAGCCAATACTGATTTATTTACTATGATGGGGTCTGGCAAACACACTCTGGAGACTGTTGTCCGTTTTTTCTGTGTTCTTTTGCATTTTCATCCTAACAGGGGTTGTCGCTCAGGCGATTTGCCAGGATATTGGGTTGCAGGGAGTGAGCAGGCACCTGCATGTGGCCAGGTGTCATCTGCAGCCTGGCTGAGCACAGGTGGTCCATGGGCCTTTAGCCATGTTAAAATACAGTTACAGTAGATATCTGTCTAGAGAATACTGATGTATAGTCAAAGGGTATTAGTGGAGAATAGTTAGGACAGAATTCTGCTTTCCTAGTATCAGATGCCAAAAAATTATTTGGTTGTGTCTAGGTAGGATACATTTTATAGCTAATGAAGAGTAAGCAGCATTACTGGAAGCTGATCCATCTCAGTTCTCCAAGAGAGTAATTTTAAGATGGGAAATATTTCTTTCTGTGAACTCTGAAAGAAACCTATAAATACTTGCTTTGATTTTGACCAAAAGCTGTTAAATGCCTAATTATAGAACAGTACTACAAGCTTGTGAGCAAAGGTATTTAGAATTGTCTCCTGTTAGGTTCTTTTTTCATCACCTGTTTTGTTAACATTCCTTTTTCACAAATTCTTAAGTTTTCTAGCTCTATTGATAAAAACACTCTCAAAGGCAGGCAAATAAGAAGGATTAGTAGGTTTGGTCATGAAGTAGGAATATCCTTGGAGAGAATATTTGTCAAGGGGGGAAAAAGATGGAACATAATAGGTAATCATAAGGGGTTTGGTCTGAAAAAGGGAGCCAAGTTTTTTTTTTGGGAATAGCAGGGACTATCTCAGATGTGATGTTCACCATAGATCCAAACCAGGAATAAGGGCCATAGCACTGTCCCATTAGCAGTAATAAATTTGCAGCGTATGATGACTTTCCCTAATTTTCTAGGAAATTGTTGAATCTCTGTTGAAAAGGTGATTTTTTAAATGTATGTAATACCTAAGCATCTACATTGCTTTCCATCAGGTATTTTACATATAATCAAAGTTTAGAAACAGTTTGAAATATGTCCTATATGCCACATGCAGTTTGTTTTGGAGCAACCAAGAAAGAAAAAGTAGATCCTTGAGCATACACTGACACAGAGCCACACATGCACAGAAAAACAAAGAGAGACTTGTTTTGAGGATGAGGGCCCATGCTTTTGAAACAATCATCAGCCTGGCTTTATGTTTACATCAGAGCAAGAGAACAAAAGACAGGGGGATCATAACAGTACACTAATCTGATCTTATTCTGGCTCTTTCTCTGCAAAAAAGACTGTTTCATAACATCTGAGAGGCACGTCTTTTCATATCTATCTAATCAGTCTTTATCCCAAGCCATGTGGTTCAGTTCATCTTGAGATGAGAAGTCAGCCAAAGAGGGGACAGCAGCATAGAAGGGATTCACTCCTGGGAGAACAGCCTGCTTCAGCTTTAATTGCAAGACACTCACACACACACACACACACAGATTTCAACTGCTTGGATACCACACAGACATCAAATGCTGCCTGTACTGCAAGTGGGTTTTAGTTTATTTGTTTTTCCTGCCTCTGGATTATGAAAGTGTTCTTTACAACTCATCTGAAACATAATCCTTGCTTTCCTGTTTATTTAGAGTAAAAAAGCCTCAACCCAAACCGTAGCAAAGCATAGCATCCTGCTTTTATTGATTGTATGAGACATTTAGAGACATGGAAAAGTGTTGGATCCTACTTTATAGCAAAGCCCTGCAAACCAGCAAACCAGAACTGAGCCCACTCTGAACAGACAGAGACATTTCCAGCCTTATCTCTTGGATGTAAAGGATCCGACTGCTCCATCCACCTCCTCTCCAGGTGAACAGGAGATGTGCTGTCCAAACAAACGTCCTTCCTTTGGAACAACTGAAGGATACAGACATCTAACCTGACAAAGGTGTTCTGTTTCAAACTTGTCTGGAGCTGTTCCACCCCTCAAGGTGTCCAGAAGCTTCCTCTGAAGGATTGCTTT
Organism: Falcunculus frontatus; assembly: GCA_013398115.1. Lineage (NCBI taxonomy): Eukaryota > Metazoa > Chordata > Aves > Passeriformes > Falcunculus > Falcunculus frontatus. Next base: position 2,132,879 of record VZRV01002112.1, read on the forward strand.
TTTAGTGCCTTGCATATCGCATCTCCAGAGGACACCAAACCTTCTCCAAATCAATAAATGCAAAGCCCAGCAGTCGACTTTGTGTGGTGCACTGCAATTCCATCTTAGCATGACTGTTTGCAGGCTGTCATTGCTGTCTTGCAATAGGTGAACTCCTAAAGCCGCAGGAACTGGCATCTGAGGGTCAGCTTTTCTGTCAGACAATAATTTTCTCTATAGATGAAGATTTTTGAATTAACAATTCTTACTTTTCTTTTAGCAGTATGTGCCACATGGAGTGGTAGTGGCATCCTCAGCAACAAATTTGGGGGGGTAGTAAGGTTCATTTTTCTCCCTCCTTGTTACCAGGCAGGCTGCATAGGGGCAAACCTCATATATTTTCCTAAGTAATTGTTATGCAGAAAAAAGTGAGCTTTTGTGTAGAAAGGGGACTGAAAGAGCCAAAAGCCTTGCAATAGCATCTTATATGTTCCTCAGGTATGGTTTTATAATTAGACTACTAGCAGCTTCGAGAAAAAAAAGATTATAAACACTACACTTAATTGTTATAATGGAGGCTGAGAATTTTTTGCCACCTCTAGAAAAGCATCATTCTCTTCAGAAAAGGGGAGTTTGTTTCTTCCTAAACTGCCTAATGAGATAAATGAATATCAGACAAAAATAATTTATTTTAATTACAGGAAATGTAGAATAAATTAAAGCAGGGAAATATCTATTTCTCTCTCTCTTTTTTTTTTTTTCTTTGTACAGCAGCATTTTTAGTGTTCATCAACGTTGCCCCTAAGGCAGAAACAGAGTCATGCATGATCAATTTGTCTTACAAGTCTTCCAAAATAGTTCTCTGTCTCCATTTAGCACTGTCAAGGTTTGTTCTTATTTGCCATTTCAGACAAGATTTAGAGCTTCCACACTTTGATTCTTGGGATGAAGGAGGATTAAAGTTTTCATTGCTTGTTTGTAATGAGGCAAATTGTAACTCTAATTATGTAACCAATTTGCTGCAGTTAACTCTTGAAAAGAACAGCCATGGTCCTGGCAAAGGTTCATCTTGCACTGATGAGATTTGTAGCCAGTGCAGAAAGTGCAAGTTGAAAGGCAATAGGATCTGGGTGCCTAAAATTGACATGGTTTTGGAAAATCCAATGACAGCCATTGAGTGGCTGGAAAAATAGTGGAGATAGCAGTGACTGCTTAAGGCTAATGCAAGGAAATCCAAATCTCTTCGTGTGTTTTCCTTCACATTAATCCTGTTCTGAGATCAGAGGAATTTCATTAAAAGATCCAAGCTAGTTAAGATCTAGCCTCCAAGTAATGTATTAATCAATTTTAAGGGAAAAGAGACCTTTCTGATCACCTGCATTACACATGAGGCAGACATGCACACTTCACTTTTTATTGGAACCAGTAACTTAATGCCAAATTCATAATTTCTAAAAAGATAACTTGTCTTCTTCAAAGGACTCCTAAATATGGAAAGTTCACTGGTAAATTGCCCCAGTTTTTAATTTCACTCTTACTAAAAAAGAGCAGCTTTTCATTGCTTCTTGCTTGCTTCAGTCTCCAGACTCGGGATTTTCTTGTCTTTAATGATACAACATTAAAAGGACATGCATGTTTCTGGTATCTTCTTAGGTCGGTGTTCTTACATTGAGGTCCAATTGTTTCTCTACATTCTCTGTCACTAAGTAAATGTAGGCTGGATTTTTTTTTCAGATTCTCATTAGAAGAGTATTTTTTCAGGTCGTGGGAGAGAATTTTGGTCAGAAGAGAGCAGCTGGCAGGTCTTGGTACTTCTTTGGATCAATACTGTGGCCAGTTTACGTCCATATACATGTCATGACCTTTTCGAAAATCCGTGTTCTTTCAAGGTGGGGTCCCACAGTTGACATGTGCATCTTTACCTTTCAGTCCCAGATAAATTATGCTTTGCTGTAATATAGTACAGGTTCTTTGACCACAGCAGACTTATAACATTATTGACTCAGTCTGATGGCTGAATAAGACTCTTTCTCGATACTCGGATCCTTATATTATCAACAAAACTTCTTGCAGTGATATATCCTTTCTGTTCATTGACCAAAACTATCTGTGAACAATATGTTATAAGCACTGGAAATAATTTGTGTTACCTTAGTGGGCCAGGCACATATATATGTTTCTGTATCTGTAAGCACTTCCTAAATACACATTATTTTGCTGTTGCTGTTTGAGTTTCGATGTGCAGAATCAAGTGCTTTGTTAAAGTACTGTGCATTGTGGAATGGGCTTGTTGTCCTGTGGGAAAAAAAGACAATGGCAAAGTTAGGTTTGCTACCAGCTAAGAGAGACTGTAATTCAAGTGGCTGGATGGTAGTAAATATTCCAATGCTGCAAGTAAAAGGCTTTTGGAGCATCCTTGGGTCACTCTTGAGAGTACAGAAGAAGAATAAAAGATTTCAGACACCAGTGCAAGTTCTTACATTTCTTCTGCTTGGTGGCAGCTTAAAATTGCGAAAATGAAAGTCACTGTTGCATCTTTACAGAGTTCCAGTGTGGTTCAGAAATTCTTCCCTGAGACAACCAAAGTAATTGCATAAATATATTTCAGCCCAAAATAAAACCCACAGTTCCACACTGGAGTTATTTCTTCTTGTTGAGGCTTCATAGACAATACTTTTACCAACAAAAAGAGTTTAGCTGTTTGAATTGAGGGAGTTGTGACTCTTATTTTGAGATCCAGAGTCTCTTCATTCTTGCCTTAGACATGCTGTGGGTCACAACAACAGGTATAAATGAAAAATCTATTTCCTCAAAAAGGAAAAACAAAAAAGAAAAAAAGAAAAGGAAGCATGAGAGATTTGTAGTCGTTTATGAAGGAAGAGCTGGGCTTCTTTGCCTGTGGGTTAGTAATCTAAATAAGTATTTTCGAGCAGTAAGCATAGGGGAAAAAAAGAAAAAAAGATGAAATATTTCCATATTAGGCTGGAAAAGCACTTCTTAATATCCAGAAAGCTTCACTCATTCAAGAAAACTTGATAGGTTTAGAAAAACCAAGCCAAAAAGATAGGAGCCTAAAGTGCCCTTTGAATTAAATATATGCACTGACATTTAGGAAAGTGAGTCAAGTGATTCCTCACTGCAGTTCTTGAGGTGCTGGGAGTTTTTTCCTCAGATTTTTGGGATTCAGGAAAAAAGCATCCTTAAACTAACTTTTCCTATGCCTGTTAGACTACACTGAATTGAGCTGAGATTGTGGAGGTGATGTTACAATGTGCCTTGTTATAACAGACTAACTGATCATGAAGTCTTCAGGTAAGTGGGAATCCTGAGATTCAAACATTTAGATTCAAACATTATTGGATTATTTCTAACATTTTCTGAGGAAGTGTTTAAATACCCTTGAGACTATCAAAGCAACCTTTTTGTCAGCCTTCTTTGTAATCCTCTAATTTTAATTTCTCGCTTGCAAAGTGTCCCTTCTTCTACTAGACAGTCAGAGTGGCTCTCTCTTGACATTTGTCACAATGACACTGCTCTCCTGGAAATGGTGGGTTCAGAATATCTCCGAGATCAAGCTTAACCCTTCCAAGGTTTTCTTGGTTTGTCTTGGCTCAGTTGTTTCTTATCCACAAGGCACAATGATGAGCAAAAGGGATTTTCTTGCGAATTTTTTCCCACCTTCCTTTAAGAAAACAGTCGGCTCAAGCTATGTTTCACAGAGGTGCCATGTGGTAGCTTCCACAGCTGCGTTCAACATAGTGAAAAAATTTCAGTGTTGTCAGCTCTTAGCTGCTGTTGGTTTTGTTTACCTTTTGTAGGTCTGGGTCTGGGAGCAAAGCCCTCCTTCATGTGCAGGAAACACACTTGCTTCAGCACAGCATCTCCCACCATAGAAGAAAGTTTAACTTTCTGGATCTGGACCATGTCTCTTAAATGTCCGGAAAACAACCTGTTGATGGAATAGGATGAATCTATGGACATCACTGACAGCTGCAAAAAGTAAATCTGAAAGCAGTACAGAAGGCATATAGGAAAACTGTCCCTAATTCAGTGCCGGTGTTTGTGACAGCAGCTCCTCAGTATTGCTGCACCTGTTTATACCAGCAGTGTATTTGTCCTGCTCTGTACACTGAATAGGACAACAGGGATTAGCATTTAGAATAGAGTGAAGACCTTTCCAGCTCTCTCTAGATGAGTGTGTTGATTTTGGAGCTCCTGTAAAGTCTACTGCTCTGTCATGTTCCCAGATGCTGTATTTTATTTACTGGTACTGAATGGTTGTCTAGGTCAGCTCAAGCAACAAACACAAGTGGGATCTTTTCTGGCAGATTTTTGGATGTAGTCTCTGATTGATCTTTAGTACTAAACTGCAAAGAGCATATGAAATGGTGAATATGAAATGAGAATTCTCACTATTTCTTTATAAGGAGTGGTTTTCTCCCCATAGAAACCTTGCTACGCAAAACAGTGAATAACAAGCAAGATTCCCCTTCCAGTGGGTGAAATAGAACACTGATCACCTGTGTCACTTGCCGCGCTGCTGTGCCTGGCTTCGGCTTGGCCTGTGGCCGTGGGATTCTGAGCCCGCACAAAACAACAGCGACCGATAGGTGTAAGGAAACTGGGGTGCGGTGCCCCAGGCTGCTCTGGCCTGAAACCCGTTCGCAGCAAGCAGATCTTAGTTGTTTCAAGGTAGTAGCGAAGGCAAAGAGGAAAGAGTCGGAATCTCGGTAGCTTCAGTCCAAGTTTTATTGTCTCTACCCTGTGGGGGGAAGGGAGTCAAAAGCTTGAAGGGGAGCCGTCCAGAGAGTCCCCCTCTCGCTCTCTGGGTGCAGGCTTTAAGGGGTTACAAAGTGAGGGAGGTACAATAGAGTTAACCAATTAGAAAGTGATGGTACATGACAGGGAACCAATAGAGAAATCTCAGGGGAGGAACAAATTTAAACTAACTAATAACAGAATAGTTGGAGGGAATTTCAAACCCCACTACCCTGTCAGAGCTAAGATTTATTGGAGGCTCTGTAACAGGGGAAGGGGATTCCAGTGTGAGACGCTATGCCACAGGATCTTCTTTGGATCCGCCCTCAGGGACAAAATCTTGTGAGGGGAAATCTATCCACTCTGAATCACCCACACCGACGATGGGCTACACCATAGCAACAGGCACTGTCAGGGGTGAGCGAGCAGTGTGGCAGGACAATGATTACGGAGTCTTTGACGGAAAACTAAATAAGGATTATTTGTTTGTCATAAGTTCTTTCCTTTCTAGATGCTGGTCGCTGGGACAATATTTACTAGCTGGCTCTCATGAACCAACTGTGTTTCACCTAAAGCTTTTTCAGATACCATTACAGTCTGTTTTCCCGGCTGCTAATATTCCTCTTGAGCAGAGTTTCTGTATTATTTGTCCCACTGTTGAAATGAATTACTTGCTATGGCATTGCTCCTCAAAACCAATAGCATACTGGTTGTGAGTGCCCCAGCCCTGGAGATGTTCAGGGTTGGGTTGGATGGGGCTTTGAGGAACATGATCTAGTGAAAGGTGTCCTTGCCAGTGTCAGGGGTAATGGACAAGATGATGTTTAAAAGATCCCTTCCAACCCAAACCACTGTATGATTCTATGATTCTTTGATATGTCTGCAAGACAACAATAAGTGAGGACTCATGAGTGTGCTGTCTCACTTGATTGGTCCATATTGCTGCTTACAGTCTGTTTGCAAAAATGGGTGTAGCAAAAGCTCAAATTATTAATGCTGTATGATGGAAGAATGGAGCTCAGTTTCTCCTGGGGGGATGCCATTTTAGCAGGGTGAACTTTTCCCACTCTTATTGCTGGAGAAGAACAAGTGCAGTTTTGGTCTGATCTGTGGGCCTAGATTTGCTCCTGTGTCACTGGATTGGAGCCTATACCTCAATTATGTCTCTCCCCCATGACAGAGCTCCGCAGTTCAGGCTGCTTAAGGTATTTGTGAAAATTTGAGGTACCTATGATGAGTGGGTCTGATCATGTTCTGAGCAGCACGGAGCTGAAAATGTAGATATACCAAAACACCACTTTTGGGAAGTGGAAGCTGAAGAAAGCTAAATATCCCTCCCGAAAATGCACCTCATTTGTAACAGTTTATCTCTAATGAATTTCAAGAATTACAGCGGAGTTGGAAAGTTATGGCTCTTATCAGTCCACAAGCACATCTAAAACCTAGAAATGTTGACAGTGGATACATTTCTTTCAGGCACTGCCTTTTGGCAGCAGATCAGATTATCTCTGTGAGCCACACAAATCACACGCTTTCCCAGGTGGGCATTAGCAGAACCATCTGGCAATTAGAAGTCTCCGGGGCAGTCAATCCAACTTTGAGCTGGATTAACTTGGAAGTTTCAAACACTGTCATTGCTTTTTGATAGTCAGAGAGGTTTTTGACCCTTGCGAATAAGACAGCCATTTGATCAGGGACCGAAAGGATTATTCAGTTATTTATCTTCAGCCCTGTTCAGCTTTCCATGAGGTCAGTCTAAATCATCTCTCTTAGAGCACATATATAGAGGAAATGTATATGCATGTCTCAAATCCAGCTAATTTTGGGGATGAGTAAGTTGGCTGAGCATGCAGAGATCTGTAGCAATCTTGGAGCTTTATGTGGTGTGGCAGACTGTGGGTAATTTTGGACAGAGAGTACCCGGTGCTGTTATTTCACAGAAACTGTTTAGCTTTTGCTGTATTTCAGCAGTGACAAAAACTCCCACAGCCTCACCATAGGCCCTCTTGATAACAACTGAAAAAATCTGTATCTTCCAAATACGTTATATCATTAGATGAAGTGGACAAAAACAAAACAAGTATGTTTATGACTTAGCCTGAGGAGATAATTAACTTCTGAGTGCTGAGATCCTTGATTGCATTCCTAGCATGATCTTAATTAGAAGTCTGAACTTGTAAAAGGTTGTAGTGTTTGGAGGATATCTGAAATGGTTCACTGAGAAATTGTTTGTTCATACATTTGAAAGGTAATCCAGACAAATACCTTTTACTTTGCCTTTGTTGTAATTGTTGTGGTTGATGATGATGATAAAAGTAATCTATTACAGCAGCAGCAAAAGCACCAGACTATTCAAAGAGAACATGTATCACAATGTATTGAGCCACTTCAGGGAATTTCAGAAGAAAGAAGTTTTACAAAAAGGGCTGAATACATACCAAATGATAACACTTTCAAATCTGTATTACTGCTCCAGAGTGTGGTATAGTACTTTGCTGAAACTATTGACCTCTTGTGTGTTCTCAGGGAGATCTCGTGTTGTCAAGATCTAAGTTTTTTGCATGGAACTATGTTGTGTTGCACATGCTTTACAGTAGGTTGCTGGTGTAGATGAAAACTAGAAACTCTTTTTTTATGCTGTAAAATATCTCTGTCCTTTACCTATCCCAGTTGGCTACCAAGAGTCCCAGGTCTCTGTGATCAGCACCGGCCACAATTTGCATGCTTCTTTCTGAAAAAGGATGAATCCATAGAGTGTCTGAGAACATCTCCATCTCACCTAAGCTTAGTCATTGGGAGGTTGGGATTGGAAGAACACAGTCCTTGGTGCTCCCTAAAATCAGTTTTGAAAAATGGATTGCAGGTGATTTAATAGGTCTAATTTAAATTTGACAGGGGAGACCTTATTGTGGCCTTTTAATACATAAAGGGAGGCTAAAAGTAACATGGAGATAGACTTTTAAGTAGGGTCTATAGCAATAGGAAAAGGGGTTTTAAACTAAAAGAAGGTAGATTCAATCTAGATACAAGGAAGAAGTTTTTCATAGTGAAGGTGGTGAAACACTGGCACAGGCTGCCCAGAGAGGTGATAAATGTCTCACTCCTGGATACACTCAAGGTAAGGTTGAATGGAGCTTTGGGCGACAGGGTTTAGTTGAAGATGTCCCTGAATGTTGTAGGGAGGTTGGACTAGATGATCTTTCAAGGTCCTTTCAACCCAAAGCATTCTGTGTTTCTAAATATATAAGATGAAGAATATAAATATCTAAAAAGGTTGTTGAATATATGCAGAGCCCTCCCTCTTGACCAGCACAGACTAAAAAAAATTGAGATGTTTGGAAATTTTGGTGAAATTATGATAACATAATGTGACAAAATTGTTTGATAATTCCTTTTGATCCCTGAGGAAGAATGGCAGCAGAAATATGGGGAAGTTTCACCTTACCTGTGCCCAGGAACCTGGGTCGTCAAGCCCACTTGACACAGCAGTCTGCAGTAAGAGTGTCTGCTCCTGTTATCTTGCAGAAATCACAGAATATGCTGAGTTGGAAGGCACCCACAAGAATCATTTGGTCCAGCTCCTGGCCCTGCACAGGACACCCCAAGAATCCCACCATGTGCTTGAGAGCTTCGTCCAAACACTCCTTGAGCATTGGGCTTGGTGCTGTGACCACTGCCCTGGGGAGCCTGTTCTTCACCCTCCGAGTGAAGAACCTTTTGCTGATATCCAACCTCCTCCTCCCCTGACACAGCTTCAGACCATACCCTTGGGTCCTGTCACTGGTCACCGCAGAGATCAAACAAGACGAAGTTGTAACTGTGACGAGGTCTCCCCTCCATCTCTCCTTCTCCAAGGTGAACAGACCAGAAAGAACACTGAGCTTTCAGATGAAACAAATTAGCACCAGTGATAGACAACTACCTGGAAGGATGGAAGCTATTGGAGCAGAAAATAAACTATGGAGTTCTCAGGGGAGCAAAGATGCCATGAAGGTTAGCTCAACAATGTATTTTTTTATAGAAAATTTAAAATAGAAAAATTTGTGCATCTCTCTGAATGGAGCAAGTATTGTCACAAGGATGTGTTACAAGGCAGGGTCCCCACACAGATAAATGAGATGGGACACAGGAGTAGACCTAACTGAGTTGGATTAACCCAAGAATAGTTAATTAACTGTAGTATCAATAAACGGAAAAGATCATGCGTGCTTTGTGCTGTGATTGGTTCATGAAGTCAGAATGATTGTTATCCAGAAAAAAAAGAAATTCAAGAGACTGGGACATATGCAGAATAGAATAGTGGGATAAAACAACTAACTTTCAGAAAAGAGCTGAAGAAATTATTTTATAGGCAAAAAACCCCAACATAAATAAAATTAAATGACAGATACAGGAAGTATGCCTTGCAAATGTGGGAGATGCAGAGAATAGTAGATATTTTAAAATGTTACAGAACTGTGCATTCAGGGGTAAGAAACATCCTTTGAGAAGAGTCTCTAATGAATATACAAGTTTAACCTTCACTTGCTGCTGCTGCTACTGCCATCAAGGCTGATGGGGTGAGGGAAATGCTGTTGGCTGGAAAACACCTTAGGGAAAGCAAGGAGGTGGAAAGACATTGTTTTTAAATCTATTTACCTTTCCTACTTATTTCTCCATATCACTTCTCTTTGTTAAATTCAAGGCCACAGCCTAGACTTTAAATTAAATAGCTTTGTTTCCAGTGATGATATTGGGGTTTATTAAATTCATGTTTTGCTGCAGTGGATAGTATTTATACAATTTTCCTCAAGGAAGTTAAAAATAGCTTTCTGCTCCATAGGGTTGCAGGGGCTGCTTTTGCCTATGCTTTTAACTTGGCTTGTTGTATTTTTTAAACACAGTAAGTAAAAAAACAAATAGAAAAGGGAAAGTTGGGCCTCTCTCTCCCTCTTGTACTTTTTTTGTAATTGGACATGAAATAAAAGCAAGTCAAATTGACAGATAATATTGTGTTCTGGGTGGTGTGAAGTGCCAGAAACAATGTTTTGCCTGCATACAACTTGTTTTTTAATAGTTCTTTTTATTTTTCACTCATAACAACAAATAGTTCAAGAAGTGAACCATTAAAAATCAAATGTTGAGATGAATTGAATTAAACAAAAACATGCCAAAGGCGACATGCAGGGTTTAACATTCTGTAACTTTTATCTCCCTGGTGTCTCTCTTTGATGGTTGACATGGCAAAAGAATTCTTGCAACACTTCTGAATCCTGATCACTTTGCTAATAACAGCAAGACCTCCACTGTATCGTTTCTACTCTTGAATCCCTCTAGATACAATTCCTTGCTTACCCACTTGATATTCAAATGGCACCGTTCAGCAAAGATTTAATGAAGAAAATGAAGAAATTCCCATGGAATCAGCAGATGATGGTGTATTATTATTATTATTATTATTGCTCATATGATCATCAGTGGTGCCAAGGGAAACCAATCAAGGATCCGTGCTTTGACCCAAGATGTAGCAGATAGACCCCCAGTGGGGTATAGTATGATGTAAATTAATGAAACTGGGATGGTTTAAACCAATTAAGATTCTATCCTTCCAACAAGCCCCAAGCAGTGGTGTGAGGTGCAGACAAGTAAATGAAAAATTGAGCATGTTTCTATAACCATGAATATAGTCTTTGCTCCCCAGACTCCCTAGACACTATCAGTCCAAAAGATTGCAGGGACTTATAGAGGAGTAATGAAGTCAGGACTAAAGAGATTTCAGATGTGCTAGTAATATTCTTAAAGGTTTTATCAGTTTTCTCTTTGTGGGGAAAAGGTCTTTTGTGAAAGCACTGAGCTGAGGCTCAAAAGATTTGCACTTCATTCCTAGTTCATCGTGGACTCTCTCTTTGATCTTGGAAAATAACCTGTTTTGCTCATGTGAAAATAGGAATGCTAATAATAAGCCTTTGCCTGTCCTGCAGGACTAGGTAATGTGAACACTGTGGAGCATGGCATTCTACATCTGTGTACAAACAGAAAGGGATTGCACTTAACAGCAATCGTCATTGACTGCTGTAACACAAACCATCGTCAGAAAATTAAAATCACAGAATAAGAGAATACCATCAAAAGGAGTTTTTGCCTGCTACTTGTGTTATATCCATTCAGTCCAATAAAAGCAGACTTTTGCTCCCGTGTCTGGACTTGTTTTCTAAAAGTGGAAGTGAAATCATGGCTGAAGGTAAAAGGGCTTTATGATACAAGGTGAGCAGATGTTTTCAAGCTTCTAAGAAATCAGTTGCTTTCTGATTTTGTTAAGTGCTAATGATTACAAGGGCAATAATGTGCAGCTTTGAAAGCCTGTATTAGAACCTTACAAGTCTTTTACACAAGGAAAACCAGATTTTCCTGTATCAGATTGTCACTGCAGTAGTATATAGACATATAGGCATGGTCCACAGCCTTTACACAAAATCTTCCCTGTCTTAGTTGTGTTTAAACCTTGTGTGTCTATTGACAATGGAGTAAGCTTGCAAGTTTTTGTACTCCTATCTCTCTGCTGAAGCTCTGCTTCCGTTTCTAGGCAGGAAAAGCAAATCAAGGGCTGTATCTTCACTGGCAAGTTAAACAGAACAGAGAACAAACCTGAGAGCTTGTATATGATCACCCATCTTGCTAAACTGAACCAATTGAAAGCACTGAGGGCATGGTCAGGCATTGGAACAGGCTGCCCAGGGAAGTGGTAGAATCACCATTCCTGGAAGTGTTCAAAAAGTGTGTGAATGTCTCACCTGGGGACATGGTTTAATTGTGAACATGACTATGCTGGGTTAATGTTTTTTTCTGGCCTTAGTAATTCTATGATTCAAAAATCCATGACATGGAATAAATCTGTTTCTGGTAGCATGACAGCAAACATTGCCAAGTACAGTGAGTGGTTAGCACAAGTCAAGAATCATTCCCAGTTCTATTTTGGGGGTAATCTCTTCCTTCTTGGTCAGGGCTGGGAAGTTTATCTGTTTGAAGGTGAGCTGTGCCACACTGCATCTCAGTATTAGAGCACTATCCTTAGTCTGTTTTGTTTACTGATACAGAAAGAGTAAGGTATTCATTAGTGTTTGGGGAGAAGAAACTCCTGAAAGATTTGAGTAGGGAAATTGTCATCTGAGTATCTGTCAACTGGTAATGAAGTCAGATTAAATATTTGTGTAACAGAGTCATAAAACATAACTGTGGGAGTGGCATGGGTCCACTTCTTCATCAAAATCAAGTACAGTAAAAGTGTAGACAGATGTTTCCTTAGGTGCTTCCAGATGTTTTTAAATGTCTTCAATGATGAAGAAAGCACAGATTTCCTGATTAATCTATTCTAGAGTTGAATTAACCTTTGAGATGAATATTTTTTTCTTGTAATTAGCAGTTAATAATCTTTTTCGTTCTTCATGTGAAAAAGCATGTTCTTGGAGTTAAAAAGGTCGGCAGTCTACTGCCAGTCATCTGAGCATCCAGGACCCCTTCATTATGGTTCTTTCTTCCTATGGTAAGATTTTAGAATAGTAAGGGAATTGGAAAGTGAAAAAGACTTACAATAAGGAATGGGAAGAATGGCAGCTTGTAATTTGTAGTAGGAGCCATGTATTATATAAGATAAAACTTGGACAAGGCTATATTTTGGGGTCCTAGTGGCATCATAAAATACTCTTGTTTTTTGCTTTTATGGCTTATTTTGATGTCAGCAGAGTCCTGAGCTATATATGTAGCCTTGAAATTCAAAACCATCTCTTTAAAGCATTTGGTTTTAAAAGGGGCACATTTGTAAGTGGTAAAAAAAAATATCTCCATTGTGAAATATCAATTATTTGTAAGTGCTTGAATTAATTTATTGGATTTTATGGGTAAAAAGAAATGGAAATTGTTTCTTACATTAAAAATTAATATTTTACATCCAGCTGTGTCTGGCTGGGCAATAAATCAGCTCCTTACAATTACTTATTTGTCAGTCAGCATGTTAGTTCAAAAAGCAAGGAGCTTGCCTGTGGATCCTGCTCTACTTGAAAGCAGGGAGAGTTCAGGTCAAATCAATTTGAGCCACAGTAATTAAGAACAAGATTGAAGATCCTTCCCCACCTATGTAGTAAGCATCTGAAGTTACCTTTTAGAATAGATGCACTTCTCAGCAACAACAGAGAATATTGAAGGCAGACAACGCTGCTTAGGAAGAGCTTTTTTTAAATGCTTAAGAGAGTTATATGTGAACCAAATACTCAGACTTTCCTCTGAATAAATCTGAGTACTTCTTATTTGCTAAGCGGGGAGACATTTGTCTTTTCAGCTTGTCTATTTACAGCTGAATGTCCCATAACCTTCAGAGGATGTATTTACAGAGTTTCTCTACATAGAAGCAAATTAAACAAGGCCAGGGTAAGGTAGTGTCCCATGACCGTCAAGAACATGTCAATTGCTGATGGTATCTGTTGATTTTTTGATCACTACTCTCCCTGACAACATTTGAACATATTTCAGGGGTTATACCAGGGACCATGTTCAGTACAGACTTTGTTGACACTTATTTTGGGAGGTAAAAGAGTTCATCTATGTTAAAGGAACATTCTGCACACTTTAAACCCAGGGTCAGAAAACGGACACGAGCTCTTTTCACTGATATAGCCAGAACATTTGAGTTGATGCCAGCAGAATGAAAACCTAATAAAAAACTAGTATCTTCGTCAAAAATGATGAATGAGGCACAAAATTACATTAAAATTAAAAAAAAGAAATCTCGTAGCTACTGATGTAAATAGAAAGTTTCCCTCAAATATTTCTTTAGGGTCTTTTGATTTGGCAAGGCAACAGAAAATCTTGTTTAATTTTGATAGAATGTAAGTTTTTAAAGTTTTCCTTGGCCATCAAGATGAAAAATTAACTGTAACCAGAGCTCTAGTTGTACAGTGTTCCTAGTGAAGAATTCTGTCATGACAGGGAAACTAAATTAAGTCAATCATATCCAAGAAAGATAATTAGTTGCACACTTCTCGCACATGCAATATCGTATTCAATTAGAAGTAAATTAAATAACTGTGGAAATAAGGTCACATGAACTCCTACTATAGAAAGGAATCTCAGACCTTTGGAAGTTGCAGAAAGTGAACTTTGAGCTCAGACCTCTTCTTTCCCAGACAACCTTATGTATTAGCATTGCTTCCTTTCTCCTGTACTGAGATTCTGCTGTGGAAGTGCACAGAGTGTGTGGGGCTGGGGACTGAGGGACACATAAAGGCCTGATGCTGAAACCAAAGGGTGCATTAGAAAGCATGTTTTTCGCCAGCAGCACTACAGAAACTCCCATGTCAACTCACCCTGTATCTTAAGTCCTGTGCCTGAACAACTTGTCTATTATGAGTGAAACCATTGTGTGTCTCTAGACCCATCCCTCTCATACAGCCATTTGTCTCACGAAGTAGCATTTCTCTAACTAAAACTAGAAATAATATTTGGCACATAATGATGTTTTACTGGTTCTATAAAACTTGTGTATTTCTGAGTGTCAGTTACTGGCACCATTTAATCTCATATTTATGTGTACACAAAGAGTCATTTACTGAGCCTGGTGTAATGAGAAAAAAGCTGGTTGGTGAAACCACATCATCCCATCACCCACCTGTAAAATATAGCTAACTTGAATGCATTTGAATGATTATATATGAACTAATTAAGGACTGAGTGAATGATTTGTGAAGTTGTGGATAAATAGTCCCGAACAAGGTGGTAACAATAAATTGGCAGTTGTTATCCCAAGGTCATGTCAAAGCCATGCTGTCCAAATGATAGCATTAGCTAGCAATGATCTAATTAAAAACTATATACCGAGTTATAAGGAGAGAGTACAGGAGTAAACAAGTGGCAGAGTCTAGATTTATCTGCCATGCAATGGAGACAATCACAGCATGATGTTGAGGTGTCCAGCACAAGAAATTGGGATTCATAAATAAAAAGCAACCTCTGCAAGCCTGTGTATTTCAGTATAAACAACAAAACAATAGCAAGAATGTTTCAGAACATGCAGTCACAGGCCTAAAGGCATGATGGTGAAGATGATTAAGAGTCATAGTTCTTTGAGAGCTCCTTATCAATTTACAGAGTAATGTTCTGCAATGGATTGGTTTGTGAGACCAAAGACAAATGACTGAATCAAAGTGAATTTCATGGGGGCAAAAGGTGTGTGCAGTGGGATCACAGCCAGTGTAAGCAGCAGGAACAAGGCAGCAGAAACCACTGTGTCACACATGCTGGGAGCAGAAAACAGCCTCCCTTGGCCACGTCTCAGAAGATTATGTTAAAGTAACCACAGTACAGAGAGAAGGGGATACAGCTCTGCAGTGGAAGTGTTAAAGGGCATAATCCCATTGACTTCAGCAGAGATCGGATGATTTTCAACAACCTAGCTAACGGATCTCTGGTTCATTGCAAATGTATAGCCAATTAAACAGAATTAAGAAGATATGAAATTACAAAAGGTTTTTTTCCTTTGGTTTTTAATTGTATCTGATTGGAAACCATGTTATTTAAGCCATAGAAGTTAATTCCTATTTTTGAATCTGTCTGAGAATAAAACCACAGAGACAGAAAAGAAGAAAAGGACTATTTTCTTTCTGATATAAATGTACAACTTTCATTGGCATTTTAGTGCTGCATTCTGTCCTGCATACATATAATCATTTATAATGTGACTTTCTATAAGATGTCAGTCTTTCAAATTTTCTGATCTGCCATGTTACCTCAAACTATGGTATTACTATCTACCTCTTCAATGGCACTGAATATAGTATTTCAGACTGGGGCTGACCAGCACCAACTTAATCAGCACTTTTATTTTTATTCTGGATTCTTTTTTGTAATAAAAATAAATATTACATCTAACTTTTTTTTTTTCTTTGGCTGTGATTCTTTTTTGGCTATGATTTTGAAGGTTTCCTTTTCTCCATTAGCTCTAAATAACATTTTTGTCATTGCACTGAACAATTGAGCTATTTCTCCCAAATACCGTATTTGTCATTGAACTGAACAATTGAGCCATTTCTTCCAATATCCTACAGACTTTTCCCTTTGCTCAAGAATAATTATTTCACAAAGTACCTGTGGGGTACTTTTGTTCCCCACAGGTCTAATCATCGAAACCATCTGAATCTAGCTGAATCAGAACACTTTTTCTTCATTATTTCTCTGTACCTCCAAGGAAGTAAGTGTGGCTTTATGGCCCAGTATTTTTGTGCACTTCTTGCTGTATGACACATCATGTTTTTTTTAAGAGGTTCTTAATTTTTTTTTTTAAATTTGCTGATAACTTTTCTGTTCTTTAATGATTTTGCCTGAATTAATCCATTTTTCTTCTCTACGGAAGTTTTTCTTCTTCAAATTAGAGTGAAAATAGAGCAGTTGATTTGGAGAAATTAGTTCATGTATACTTTATTAAGACTTTATAAATTTGTGGTTTCCAGGTTGAAGAAGGTATTTCCATTTAAACAAGGGCTAAACTGTGGGAAGCTAGAGCTTTGATAGGATTTTTCCATATATCTTTAGATTTGACTGCCTTGGAAAATTATGGGAATATCAACACTGCAAAATAATATTTTTATAGAGGTTTCCTCATGTTTTGGGTGTTCTTTGGGACTGAACACGTTTTCAGACTGCACAGCTGACCTGAACAAGAGAGATGCAAGACAAAACAGGTTGGTACTTTCTGTGCCCTCTTTAAATCTCCTTTTGCCTAAGGCTGTGAGACAGGAAAAGTTTGAGCTTTTTTGACAGGTATTAAGAGCCTGACTTCCAGTTCAACTAATTCTTCCCTCAATCCTCTCTCACAAGTGAGTGATAACATGGTCTAATACTTAAGCTTTTTTTAGTAAGGTGAGTGGGTTTAAAAGAAAGCTTAAAAATATGGTAAATTGAAATTCATGATTTTTGGAACCAGTAAAATTCCCCAAGAGGATAAAAAAATGTAAAGGAAAATAAAGTCGTAAGCTGGAGGCAAGAACAGTAGTTTTTGAGCATTTAGAGCATGAAAGAAGTTGGTTTTATTTAAAGCCAGCTAGAGAAAACAGTTTCTAAAGGGAAGTTAGCAGTGGGAACTAAAGGAGATAGTGGTGGTAGCCAGGAATGGTGCCTGAAGGCCATAGCAGGATAGGGGCTGCTGTCTAGGTAATTATAGCTCATCTCAATAGAAGCCTTGCATTAAGAAGTAAAGGAAGAAAAGACACTGACAGTGGCAAGGGGAAAGCAAGACCTGAAGGATGAAAGGGTCCTGTAACTCACTGACAAACACAACATTCTTTGCTTCGATATTCCTATCTTAGTGTAGGCAGACTCAAAATCATATCTTAAGGTGGCAGAGGGGACCTGAGTGAAATGACCAGGCTGGGGTGCTCCCCAGCTGTGAGGCAAAGTGTGCCAAGTGTGGGTATTTCTCATTTCTATGCCCTCCTTTAAATATTAGGGGCTGGATACCACCTGCATGCTTAGAATCATTTCTGTCTCTAGATACTACACAGGTATTTGAAAGTATTTTAAAGCAGTATATTTAATGATGGACGATACCACCCGGGAGCTTAAGTGAGGCTTCAAACTGCCTGAGCTAATTGGATTTCTATTATTTGAGATAATCTTATTGGGATGCTTGGAAATGAGTTTTATTCTTCATTAAAAGACAAAGGGCTGTGTCTTTAAAGAGCAACACTAATGTATGCAGAGGGCAAAAAATAATGTTCTCTAAAGCTTTCTGTGGGCTCCTGCCAGTTGTGACTAATGTTGGCGCAGGTATTAAGAAAACTTAGGCCAATGTGATGATGAAGAGAGAAGACTGGAGATTAAAAGAAAAGTGGTTTGAAAGCTCTACTCATACTACTGTATGAAGAATAATGCATAATGTGGGTGTAATAAAAATGATAATGTGTTCTGTCATTTCAGATAATTAGACTGTGATCCTGGAAGATGTTTCTTGTGGCTGAAGCACTGTATCTGGTTAGAGTTCTTCTGCATCTATATTTAATATTTAGATTGGATGTTAGGAAAAATTTCTTCACTGAAAGTGTTGTCGAGTATTGGAACAGGCTCCCCAGGGCAGTGGTGGAGTTGTCATCCTTGGAAGTATTTAAATGCTGTATAGATATGGTTTTTAGGGAAGGGCTGCAAACAGTAGGAGAGTAGGTTTAGAATAGACATTAGGAAGGAGTTCTTTACTGTGAGGATGGTGAGGTGATGGAGAAGTTTGCCCAGAGAAGCTGTGGATGCCATATCCTAAGCATGGATGGGGCTTTGAGCAACCTTGTCCATGGCAGTGGGGTTGGAACTGGATGATCTTTAAGGTCCGTTCCAACACAAGTTGTTCTATGATTCCATGCTTTAATAGGGGCCTTAGCAGTGCTGGGTTAACAGTTGGACTCAACAATCTTAAAGGTCCTTTCCAACCTAAACGATTCTATGATTTTATGGTTGCATGTGTTTTCAGAACAGAATCCTTTCCTGCTGCCTCATTTGAGATGCAATAGGTCCAGGCCTGAGGAGACATTGATGCTGTGATGTTCTCATGGGACGAAGTCCAGGTAAGGTCCCCTTATGATTGCCAGATGTGTGTAGTATTCATGCTCAGGCTGGGATCTGGAGGGAACCCACTATCTTACCATGCAGGAATACTCAAGCACAGGGGAAGGGGGAAATGGGGCTGGGTCCACTTAGAAACCACCTCTAATGCCCAGCACACAATTGCTGCTGGGAGTCATGGCAGGTTCTGGTAGAAAATTGTAACACTGTTCTGCTGTCTTCCTTTTGCAAGGCTTTTGACACAAAAAGATCCACTTTCCTGGCTGTCAGCAGAAAAGAAAGTGAAGTAAACACAGGAACCTACAGGAGGTCTAACTTCTGTGCAAATGTTCATCAAAATAATTCTCTATTAGCAAAGAATCCTTTCAGTGACTTTTCCGAGGCTATTTTTCTCCACAGTAAAATCTGTCAGTTTGCTTATTTGTATTTTAAGCGCTTTCCAAGTATCTCCAGCAGAAGCAAACAGGATTCTGTGACCCTGAGTATCAGAAGATCAGTAACTTGATTCTCATCAAAGAAAACAAAAGCAGGGAGCATGTGATCTACCCTCACCACCTGAACAAAGCACTCGGCTCACAAATAACCCAGTGCTACTAGGTGCAGACAGAGAACTCCTTGGTGAATAACTGTGAATAGCAAATGCAGGAGATTTTGAGTCAGCCTGTGGGAAATGCCTGAAAAGACAAAGTGGGTACCTTTAGTAGCCAAGGTATTTGCTAACATGCCTTGCTTTGTTTCTCCTTCTGTCAGATGCCACATTCAGCTGTGTCTGAACTGCTGACACCAGCAAGACTTGTGGTTCTTTATCCCTCTACTGAAATCCATGGGGTATAATTTGCCTATTTGGCTTGATATAGTGGTGTCTTAGACAATATATAGACAACTGGTCGTGGTAGGTGATGAATATAGGCAAGTACAATTTCGGTCTGCAGGTTCAATGGAATTAATGAAGTGTTACTAAAGCATTTTAAGAGAAACTGGTTTCTGCATTTACAATGTGCTGTAATGATTTACTTAGAAGTCTCCCCTTAGAGTCAGTATACAAGTTACAAACGATGCAAAATGTTGCTGATCAGAGATATTGACAATCGCTCATTGGTATTGACATATACAAGATTCTCCACTGGTTGCCAGTGCAATTATGAACTGACTTTAAAGACTTGCTTTTGGTCAAAGACCTTATTTCTCATCCCATTTCAAAGTTTCTTCTATCTTATTCTTCAGTTGTTTCCTCCAACAGATCAAAGTAATAATGATAACAATAATAAAAAAATTAATAATAATAATATTGCCCCAGTAAAACTTCCTTCTTTTCAATGGGATATTTGGAAATAGGCTCAGATTTTACATTTTGAGTATGTTCTTCAAAAGAGCCTCAGTGATAGAAGAGAAAAACCTCACCAGCTCTCCCACTGAACTCATGGGTTCTGACTGAACCAGCTGGATTTCTACATAAGTCCCTGTGTCCCATGTTTCTTTTCACTAGGAACATGTGAAAATAACGTGGAGCCTTGGAAAATAAATGTTAGGAAGACTCAGTATGTTGCAGAGCTTTCTGAAATAAATTAGTGGAAACTGTCTCTCCACATAACTAAGACAAAAAAATTCACTTCATGCACACAATACAAAGCACCTCTGAAATGTATTGAAATATAAGATCACTGAGGTTGGAAATGACCTCCAAGATCATTGAGTCCAACTATTAAGAAGGTAAATTAGGGAAAGCAGGACTGGTTAAAAAAGTTTAGTCAAGGTGCACCTTTCACCTGTACTCTTGCTTGAAAATCAGGGTGCAAACTGACCAAATTTTGCTGCTTAGATCTATTGCCTTTTGTTTTGTAGGAGTATCAGGCAGGGACTCTATCAGCTGAGGTGCATTATTCTTGACACAGCCTGAAAGAAAGCACTTGCTCCTTGAGACTGTGTGACACACAGCATGCAGGCTTCTGCTTTAGAAACTCTGTTGCTCGTTATAGAAACGTTAAGTTTACTCTCCACTCTGGCAGCTCTGCTTTGGCAGAAGAAAATAATACATCCAACAAGTCATCCTAACGCCTATGGACTAGCACCAATAAACAAATCTCTGTCGCCTTGTGCTTGAAACAGCTGCTGGTGATTACCCTCCTCCCGTGGAGACAGAAACACATCTGGTGTCTGCAGAACAGCAAAGTAGCAGAGAGGAGATGAGCCAAAGCAGCCGTCCCTGGTGTACACAGCTGCATCAGCTCAGCACTGCTGCTCCACCTGAGAGCCATGGCTCATGCAAGTCGTGGGTCAGGATGGTTATTGGATGGAAGAAGAGGAAAATATAAAGGGGACTTATCTTCCTTCATGTTTCCCCACTGTGGCTGAATTATTTGGCTTTGTCCTAGGATTTCTGTGTGGTGTTCACTGTTCCCATTCTTCCCTGTTCCTTCCATGATCATGTTAAAAAGATGACTAAGATGGCCTAAATTATCATGTTTTTAATCTTTGATGAAAGTTTCCCTATGTGAAGAAGAAAAATACAACATCCTGCATTCATCAGGTTCTCTAATGGCTTATATTGTGACCTGGAGAAATAAAACGGTAGAGAAGTTTCCTTCCAGTCTGAAATGTCATTGTTTCAATATTGTCCACCAGAAAAACATACCAGACCGGAAGCCCAGACTCTGTAGGTATGAGATGAGTTTTAAAGAACTTAAAGATTAAAAAAAGAAGAAAATGTAAAATGTACTAAGCCCATATGTGCTTTGCTTCATTTATTTTTAGCTTTATGTGGCAGGATTAAGGCTTAAAACATTTGGCAGAATATGAAAATGAAAGGTGAAATTCTCACATGTTGCCCCATATTGATGCTGAGTTTCATGAGAAAAGTAGAAAAATACTAAATATTGTGGAATAATTTGCAACATATTTGTCTACTGTAATTTATGGTGGAACATGTCCATATATTTGAATTTTTTTTTCTCTTACCCTTATGAATTAAAAATAAGTCTTAAAATTGTGTGTGTTCTCGTTTATTACTCCACAGAGCAAAAAGAATGGTAAATTAAAAAAAAAAAATTCCGAGTAAAAAATCCAAATTTTGATTTTTTTTCTTTTTGACAGCTGGGACTTTGATATAGAAAACATCTGCATGAAAAAGAACTTCAGTGTTTATTCAAAAATCTAATTTCTATTCCAATTGGTTTGCTGAGAAACCATTTTCTGTCACATGAAGGAAAGATCTGACAGAAGTTGTACAATATTAAAACATATTCTAGCTGGAGCCAAATACATTGATGCAAAATCAACATAGGCTGGATGCTGGCAAAGCTGCTGTAAACTGGTATCAGCTATCATCAGGGTGAACTCATTTGACTTTACATCTTCATATTTATCTGTTTTCTCCTTTCCTCTTTTCCTGTTTCTTCCTTTCCACTTTTCCTCCCCTGTCAGCAAACCTTGCTTGTCAGTTGCACAACTTTTATTCTTATAGCTCTCTCTTCTATGCGTCGCTGCTATTCCCATTAGGAAAACCTTTTTCCTTTTTGTTTTTTTTTTTCTTTTTTTCACTTGGGTGTGGATAGCCTTGATTTTATTAGATTAACATTTGTTGCCACGCCAAACAAAGCGAGCAAGTCAGAGAGAAAGGCTCTTCTGCAGTTAATGCCAACTGTGAGAGTGATAAGGAGTATTGAATAACTTCAAATGCAGGAAAGGGAGGCATACTGCTCTATGTCTAAGAGACTGTGACTACACACAGTGCTGAACACTGCTAATTAAATTCCTGTATTTTCCTATGCTATTTGAAGCCCAAAGTGAGACTGGGTGATAACGTATGTTGTTATGCCATATCCAACAGAATAATGTTTTGTTTTCATCAAGATTTACTTTGGTTCCAGTAGTTGTCATTTTAGTCTTTCTTTCTCTCTCTTCCTGCCTTCCTCCTTTTCCTTTCCTTTCTTTGTCTCATTATTTCTCTATTAATGATGATGTGAGGCACAAATATCTGGCAGCATGGGAGAGGAAGAGCTACCTCTCTCTCTGAGAACGATGAGTTAGTACAGACTTGTTTTACTTTATTTCTTTAAATGACTGTTTTCTCTCCAAGCAAATTGTCCAAACTCCCTCAGCTGAGAATGTGATAGCTGTTGAGGCTGAATGTTTGCAAAGGAGAGGAATACAGTAGGCTCATACATTTTCTGAAGAATTTTTATGAGAATCACTTTTTACAAAATTTCCCAATTGGTTCCCTGTATTATTACTCCTCTGCTCCCAATAATGTTATTTAGACAGAGAAGTATTCTGACAGCATATCTTCCCATTTATACTTTGCTTACAGCAGTGGCCTATAAATAGGCCATTATAGTCTGGAAAAAAAATTACTAAAACTTTTCCTTCATGTTGCTTAAAACATGCAGTCTAACTAATAGTTGTCCAACAAGCATCTGCTATTGTAATTTAAAATTTTTCACCATACTAAGCATGCAGAGGTGGACTAATTTGTTTAATAAATAGGTAAGAATAATAAGCAGGTAATTTTATACCCACAGTGCCGTCCTGATTACTGTGGAATATCTCTCTTTTCAAGGAAAGAGGTATGTGAAACAGCAGTAGGAGCAAGCCTAGCAGACCCATTACTATGGTATGAGTGAGTTTCAGGTCGATGAGGTTAAAAAAATCTTGCTTCAGACCAACCCAAATCTAGTTAATTAGTTTAGACAAGGTAGCCAGTCGGTACTAATATGACCCCCAGTAGAACTAATGTAGTAGATCTGGGCCAAGTTCTGTCTGTCATGTCTGTGGAAAGTAGTCCCATTAGCTTCAGTCATAATGCATATGCAGGAGGCAAATGCATTAGTAAATTAATCAGAAGAGTTCCTTGGAGGAGGCAGCAGGTGGCAGATGCCTTGAGGAGCTGCTCTGGTTAGCAGCTTGCCCCATTTCTTCTATTCAGAGCATTAGTCTCCTACTGCACCAGAAAATATCGGAGCCAGGGACACCTGCTGGTGTAAAAAAAAGACAATGTTTAGACAATTGCAAATATTCCATTGATGAGAATGTCCCCTTCTTCTATTTGTGCATGTGGGGGAGTCCTGGGTGTTGCCATATTCTGGTTCTGAACCTGTAGTGCCTCAATGTGAAGTCTTTGGGCATAGCAAATTTTAGTTCTGGGTTTATCATTGGTGTAGGGGAAAGCTTATCTAGAATGTTACATTTATTTTTGTCATGAGTCAGAGAAAATTGCGATGGAAATTCTTAATCTTCTCTAACATTCAAAGACTTTTTTAGCTGTAGCAACATCATTTTTCAACAACAGCAATGAAGTTACGTAGGACTGCTGGCTTTCAGGAAATTAGCAGATTTACTTCAATGTCAGAAAATCTCAGCATGTTCTATGGTGATTGACTAAGAGAACTTTAAATGGAACTCTGGATGTTGATATTCAACATGTTGCATTCACTGAATGAATGGTAAAATTTCACCAAGATATAGCTCCCTATAGAATTCTGCTACATGATTGACTGACAAAAGGATGTGTCTTCTGTGGGGTCCTGCTAAATAAAACCAGTAAGGGCCTAGTCCTGCTCACTTAGAAGTACCTTTTTCCCTGAGTTTATGCCCTATTCTATGACTTGGAGGAGAACAGTAAGGCAAGGTAGTGAACAGAAGACAGTGACTCCTCTTTTGAGGGATGCAGGTACCGGATGGAAGAAGTACACTGAGAAAATTGAGAAGGGCTGTGCCGATGAGCCAAGGAAATGTCTCAAGGGCTTAGGAACAAGGAACTTTTGAAGGAGAGGAAAAATGACTGAGTAATGGCTGAGCAACAGCAGTGAACTCTGTTCACTCTCAAGCCATATGAGGCTCCGAAAGAAGGCGTGTGCTCAGATGGAAAACAAAGATAAAGGCATTGATTGTTAAACACAGGGTTATGGTAGACATTAAGAGGTGAAATGTCTGTATAAACTGATATTGTCACAACAACAACATTGTATAAACTTGCCATGAGCAAATTAAGCTGTATATTAAAGTGTTCCCAACTACCAATGCGATGCCTGAGCAGCCATCTCATAAAAGTAGTTGAAGCGAGAAACCATTCTCAGAGGGAATTTGATAACAGGATTATGTGATGAGGTTACAAGATAAGACTGGCAAGATGCAATTATCTAGATCCCTTCCAGACCTATTCCCCTGGGAAAAAAGAGGAAATCAAAAGCAATGGCTACACTGCACTGCAGGTGTACATGTGGCCCAGTTTATAACCTCAGTTTGCCAAGGCTGGATACTAATCCTACTAGTCTGGAAGTGTTGTAATGTTCTATTCTCCCCAATAGCCCCTAGATAAGCACACAGGTGTTCAATAGACTGTCAAAAGATGTGGATCATTATGCAGTTGATGCAACTACTTGCCCCTCACTGTAGCAATGTTCCTACCTCCAAAACAGTCTTATGCTTAAAAGACATCAGCAATTTATAAATACTAAAAACTCAAGTAAGATGGCACCGATGCTGCTAGAGAGAAGACAACATTCAGGAAATTTTTCAGCTCCTTGGCCTCTTCCAGATTTTTGTTTGCAGATACTTATCAGCAATTCATCAACTTGTCAGTTTGCCCCATAATCTCTGAGTGCTCTGGCAAAGCTTTAGCCTAACGCAAGCAAAACCTTCTCTCCAGTTGCTAGGTAACTCCCGTGTCTATTCGTCTCTGGTACCTGTTATCGGCTGTTCACATCTCTATTTACTTTTCATCTTGACCATAATAATGTGATACAACTGGACACAGAGCCTCCAACATCTAAAGACTTCACAAAGTTACCAGTGCTGCATCTTTGGCTGCCCTCCTCACAACCATGTGCACAGTTCCACTCAGGTTAAAATGGGGTTTAAGTTCTCAGCTTTGGTTGGTTCTGTGTGTATTTTAAGACTACTTTAAAGCTGTGAATGGGAACCGTTCCATAAGAGATCTGACGCTCTAGTGCAATGGATTACCTTGTAAACTGTATATTCACCCATCTAATTCTGAGGAGGGAAATAAAGAAGGAAGCACACAAATGGAAATAAAAACTTCCTTAGAAACTCAGGACCACAAACTCTTCAGTACCTGCTAAAAGAAATAGCAAGGCAACATCAGTATTTTCAGAACTTTTAGAAAACTTAGCAAAAACAACTACTTTGCACACCTCCTTTGAGAGAGAACAAAAAGACAGAAAGGAATATGCATAGCCATATTGCTTACTGCATTAAGAATTCCAGTGAGAAAAGGGACATAAAATTATATGCAAATCAAAATAATAGAAACACAACTGACTTTATTTTGCTGAATTTCAGTAGATTCTAAGAGTCTTATTCTGTTCTTCTAACAGAAGAAAGCACCTATCACACACAACAGCGAAACATTTTACTCTTGAAATAATTGCTCTGACTACAAATCTAGGTACAATGTGAGGGTGTGACAAAGAGATGGAGTAGAAGATCAAGGCAAGCTGTAGACAACTGTGGGAGATAGACTAGGAAATGATCAATCTATCAGTTCCCTACCAAGTCTCCAAGGTTTGGGGGAATAAGTTTTGACACATCTTTGCTCACATTACTGTCTTCCAGAGGAAAGTTCAGCTGGTAGTGTCTGTTACATAGAGGGATCTATATATGTCCAGCTGTCTACATCTCTCTCTCTCTCTACAGAGAGACATTTATCAGCTAAATACATACAGAATTTATTAAATTATTTATTAAGGAAAGAATAAGGAAGCAAACTCAGAATGCCTCTGGCTGGAAAGAAAAACAATCCTGTATCTACCCAGTCACTAATTGATGACCCTTCTTTGCCTTACTTAGTGAATGTACAGTATTTAACAGATTTCCTTCACAGAATTTCTTGGCAACCAGGAAAACATATACTTCAGAAGGATTCATCAAGATACTTTTAAAATCAATGAATCCACTGATCTAAATATACAAATAATAGAGGAAAATTTTCAAGTGGTTTCTTACAATGTGCTCAGAGTGATAATACACCACTCTTCAAGTGCTTCTTCAGTTACTTACTGTAGGCAATTGGCTGAATTTCCATCATAAACAGACAGCCTTCTCTATGGAAAATGCACAAGTAAAAAGCTCTAGATAGATAACACTTCAGGATGCTCTATACAGTCAAACCCCGTTGGCTGGTGCTAAAAATTCTCTATGTCTTTTGATATTTAAATCTCCTCAGCTTCCCATTTTCACCCTGCTTTGCCTGGAAAACTACACTGTTCATAATTTTCTTGTTTAAGATGTTACGCATTAGAATACCTGGAACTTTTATTTATGTCAAGGTCTCGAAGCTATATTCAGAACTCACAACACATTTGAAAATTATTTTCATACAATATCGTTTCCTTCATTATGAGAAAAAATGATATCTCAGAGAGAACCTGTTGTTTTACCTTTAGACCATCCCCCCACAAAATTCAAGTTTGCCCTCTGACAGGACAGTATATGTTATATGATCTATTTTTATTTATGATGTACCAAATATACATGGAACACTAGATGTGTAATATAATTCAAGATATTTTGTAGTCTAGAGCCATGATTTTGTCAGATGATTGAGGCCTCCCTCGCTGTGTCCACTAAGTCTACTGGAGTTGTTCAACCAGTAGTTTCTTTCATTAGATATTCTTTCATCATTACCATCTAGTTTATACAATGAATAAAATGGAAAATGAGTCTATGACAAATAAATCAACATCACAGACACAAAAATCGGAATTAAGTTGTGCAAGCAACCTTAAAAATAAGGTTTCAGACTGTTGGGGTATTTGGGTTTGTATCCTTGGCGTACTATTAGTGCAGTGTTCTTTTACCCTTGCACATGAACACACACGTACAGTGTATCAGAGAGCAAATAAGGCACATCTTTGCTTAGAAAGGGAGACAATTTAGGAGATTCTAGAGAAATATTTCGTTTCTCTGTGCTTTTAATGAATAGCACCTTTAAGCAGACAATGGTATTGATAAATCATACTCAAACTATCTTCCCTATTTGCCCAATTTAAATGTTTCTGTACTAGAAATGATGTTTCATCTCAGCCCCCCATGCACTGCCTTGTAAAATCATGATTCCCATTACTGCTCTTCTTTCTTACCTTCAGTTATTCCACATGAAGTACTTTCAGCAAGAGGGCAAACCTGTGTTTGAGATTGTTATACTTTTGAGAGATAGAGGCCCCAGAGGATGAGAAAGGACAAGAGTTTAGTTCTTGCATATTGTTGAATGCTTTAATCACCAGAAAATTATATGGAAGAGTCTTTGCTTGGCTGATTTTGAGTTGAACTCAGTGCTCTGTAGGAGTGATAAGGATAATTTGTGCAGGATTAGGTGCTGTTTTTGAGTTGCATTACAATACAGGCTCAAACTGGTGAAAGGGGTTGAGGTTTAGATGTCTTGTGGTACATATAATCTAATATAGATGGTAAGTACCTCTAGAGCCAGGTTGTCTTTGACAGCAAGTGAGCAGAGCTGTTCTCTATAACTAATGTGCTTAAAATCCATTTAAGACTATTTTGATAGTGGAAGCTATGAAGAGAGACACAGGTGATTTGTAGGAAAAAAACCCTAACAAACCATGAGAGAGGTAAGGTGCTCATTCAGAGATCAAGGCATCCAGTCCAGAAGGATAAGAAAGAACATTTTAAGTGAGAAAAATGAGATGACGTGCAGATTTTTCTCATCAGAAAAAAAAAAAAAAGTAAGAATAAATTTCTTACACCTGTACTTTTATCTTACTGAATGACATGCTTTTAGATCTGTGAAAAGTGGTGGGTTGCAGTCAGGCTAAACACAGGCTTCTAAGTATTTAGTATCACAGGAAGAAAAGAATTAAATAAGACAAATCTGGTGGATATCTTTACTGGAAATACCTAGGAGGAAGAGGTGCTTGTTTCCCTTGTGTGAACCCACAGCGGTGTTTGTCATACCCAGCTTCACGGAAAAGGGATACATTGTGAGCAATTAAATACAAAAGCATTGTCTCTGTCTCATGAATTCCCTGAGCTACAAATCACTGGAGGCCAGAAGAATTTTGGGTGGGTGTTTTTTGTTGTGTTTTGTGGCTTCTCTGCCATCTGCTTGTGTGCTCAAGTTAATATGAACCATCTGAAATGGTGAAGTCTAAGCTACTCTCTTGGACTTTTTGCTTAAAAGGTGAAGACGTTCTCCAGAAGGAGATTTATCTGACCTTAGCTCTTTGTCAAGGATAAAAGAGTAACTGGTACTGCCTATCCTGCACTATTGACCTGGAAAAGAAGTAAATGGCTACTTCAGGTTGGTCATTCAACTTCCAGGTAGATAAATTCAGGCAAAGCGATTCCTGCTGTTAGTAACTTGTGAGTTTCATTCACTGATCTAGTTTTTATCTTGCCAGAAACAAGAGAAAAAGGTTAAGCAAGATTCTTTCTTCCTTTAAGTTACAATGATCAAATTCTCATGATGATGCTCTGCTACAAATCACTTTGCTTTTCTCACCCATCTTTCACAGATAGATGCTTATCTTCATCCAATACACATTAGCTGCTTCTGTGGGTTTATCTGCTCAGTCTCCTGAGGACCAGCATTGCACCTGCTTTTCTTCTTTTTTTTTTTTTTTTCCACTGGCTGCCTTCTCTTTAAGGGCCTTAATGGATGTTTTATTAAAAATCACTCTCCTTTGTTCTGGGGAGTGAGATTTTTTTTTTTTGTAATGGCTGAGCAAATTCTAATAAAAAACATGATACTCTTTGGGCAGAAGAGTCTTGGCAAGCCAGTATTCCTGGCTGTTATTGACAGTAGGACTTTGTAAATTTGGATGGCAAGATTTTTACTGCTAATGGGTGAAAGATGATCTTTTCCCTTTTCATTGCAAGTCCCAACAAGAAATATTTTGGAGTTTGAAAGGAAGGATAATAATTTTGCAAGTCATATCCTTGAAAGAATCTCTGTATTTTTAACTGGAAATAAACCAGTGAAAAAGTAATATCTTTGATTCACTTTATCAATTCAGTTAGTTCATAATATACCTAAAGAGAAGGTTTATAATGAAACTGAAGCTGTGACCTTTGTTCTCTACAATAAAATATGTCATCTTATGTATATTCTCTAAATGATTAATTGACCTTACATCATTTTTTTTTTCTCACCAGACACATGTTTCTTCAAAAGTGTGTTGAAATTTTGGGAACATCAGTCAGCTGTTATGTTTGAGTCTTAAACTGATTGAAGAAAAAAAGTGGCACATTTTTTTGTTTGTCTTGCAGACAGTATCTTTGCTTTGTCACTGACGTTAACAGGTAACATCTTCAAATTTTGAGTGTCAGTCTCAAATATTGACTCTTCATTATATAATAAAATGGAATACTGGGAATACTGTCATTTGCTGGGTTGCTGAAGATACTTGAATCAACATAATGCTTGAGCAGAATGTCTGCTCTGTGCTTATCACACTGCCTTTCCTGTGATGAACACCAAAATTCCCTGACACAGAATAATGATTATTTTTTCGTTTGTAGCTTGCAAATAGATCGTCTGCAAGGAGAATGAGAGGCAGAATACAAATATGCTTATAGAAGGTACTTAATTAGGGGTGTGACCCCTCCCAGCTTTTAGTGAATTTTCTAGGAACTTTGTATAACATCTCTCTCAACGCTCAAAGCACATAAATCCATAGGGTCCTGGTGTTCAGAAACAAAGTACAGTCCATCAGCAGAGGAAGATGAAGAAAAATGGCACCCCGAAAAGACCACATTTTTCTTTCTAAAAACATTATTTTAGGTGCTAGTTCTTAAAAATAGTGGTTTGAAAATTTTGATCAAAACTTGGCTTAGGCCAGTTACCCTGGGCAGGCTGTGAGCCCAGGGTAATATCTGGTTAATGTTCTGTGGGTGCTCCTTTCTTCTGTAGCCTGCTTGACATCTTAGTCAGGAATCAGAAATGGATTCAGAGGGAAAAAAATTCCAAGCCTTGCCCTCCTCCTCACCAGGCTTAACAAGCCCATCCCACCAACTTGCAGGTGACATAAGGTCCTAACTTCTCATTAGCCCTGCACAGACTCTCTCATTTCTTATGATCTTGAAATGAGAGGGCCCAAGCCAGACTAACACTGCTGTCTACCTTCCAGCCTTCCTCTCTATCCAGAACTCAGGCTTCCAAAAGTTTCCTCCACAATCCTGGGCATAATAACAAGCTGAGCATTGTTGGTAGCACTGTCATAGTGTAAATCACACTGCTGTTCTCCACTCCTTCCTCCCTAGATGTGAGTTTCAGGCATTTGGCAGAGATGCCCTGCAGTGTTTCTGAGGAACTCTCACTGCCACAGTCTTGACATCAACATGTGGAGTTTATTATGTCTGATTTCTGAAAGATTTCTGGAAGTCCTCCACTGGAGCTACACTGCTGAGCAAGGCTGAGATTCTGTTTTGGCACAAAAAATTTTAGTGGTATACAATAATTGTGTTAAAGAAAATTTCCCCTCCTTTTGTGAAGTATGAAAAATCTGCGTCCTGTTGCATTTCAATAACTTATCTTTGCTACTGTGGGGTTTGAATTGCTGCAGGTTTGAGCACTAGTAGTTCATCTTCTGATTTTCTCTCAGTAAATGTGTGCTAAGAAAGAACCTAAACTTTTCTAGTTTCTCTATTTCTTCAAGCAAAGTACTAATTGTATCAACATTCCCACCAAAATGGCCTTGGTAACTATATTTATACAGTGCTAGAGCCTGGAAATACTTTATATCACACAACATTTTCCAGAAAACCCATTAAAATAATTGATTTTATTGTAGTTCTGTGAAATGGGTAGAGTGAGAATGTGTTTAAAAAAGTCATGGATACAACCTGAATGAAGTTAAGTGACTTCATAGTGATTTAAGACCCTCTGTACCTGACAGCGAAGAAACCTGGGATATTTGGTAAATATAAGGCATTTTTGCAGATTAAAATACCCTGAAATTTCTACCTTTCTGACATATTGTGATCCTGGCTTAAAAGTGGTAATATTGCTGGGACACCAAGTCCCCAATCTCTTCAGATTCAGTCTGAAATGTACCTGGATTGTCCTCATATCTACCGGAGTCCTTCAGACCATCTTAGTGGTCTGTATGTTACAATTGTACACACAAATACGCTGAAAATTTCCAAAAATTAATTTTTCCCAGGATTAAAAGTATGCTGTCTCATCAAAGGCAAAAGAATATTGGCAAGAATATTTGTTGACAATCAAATAAAAGGGAGTATTACAGTGCTTTTGGAAAAATGATTGCTAATAGAGAGGCTCCCCATAGGTTGTGCTGCTCTCTACATAAAGATGATGGCCATCTTCATTCCAGAAACATATTTCTGAAATACATAAATAAAAATTTATATTAATGTTAATTTATAATTAGTCCAGGATTGCTCTGTTTTGATGAAGTTAAAGGCATATTAATCTGACAATGTATTGGTATTGCCTGGCAAAATTTTGATAGCAAAGAGGTACAGGGAGGCCTTCTGTGAAATGCTGGTGGAAGCTTCCCCATGTCCAACCGAGCCAATACCACGTGGCTCCAAGAGGGACCTGCCACTGGCAAAGGCTGAGCCCTTCAGCAATGGTGGTGGTGCCTCTGGAATGACAGATGTAAGAGAAAAAAGGTATTTATTGCACAGGAGCAATTGCAGCCAAAAGAGAGACAAGTGTGAATGTGTGGGAGAAACAGCCCTGCAGACACCCAGGTAAGTGAAGCAGAGGGGAGGGAGCTGCTCCAGTCACAGGAGCTGAGATTCCCCTGCAGCCCCTGGTGCAGCCCCTGGTGAGGCAGCTGTGCCCCTGCAGCCCATGGAGGCCCATGGGGGAGCAGAGATCCACCTGCAGCCTGTGGAGGATCCTACAACAAAGCAGGTGGATGCCTAAAGGAGGCTGTGACCCCATGGGAAGCCTGTGCTGGAGCAGGTTTGCTGTCAGGACCTGTGATCCTGTGGCCTACCCACGTTGGAGCAGTCTGTTCCTGCAGAATTTCACCCCATGGAAATGTTCCAAGCTGGAGAAGCTTGTGAAGAACTGCATCCCGTGGAAAGGACTCATTTGGTGGAGTCTGTAGAGGACTGCCTCCCACAGGATGGACCCAGACTGGAGCAGGGGAAGAGTGTGAGGAGTCCTCCCCCTGAGGAGGAAGGAGTGGCAAAGACAACGTGTGATAAACTGACCACAGTCCCCATTCCCCATCTCTCTGAGCTGCTGAGGGGGAGGAGGCAGAGAAAATGGGGAATGAAGTTGAGCCTTGGAAGAAGGGAGAGGTGGGAAACTGCTTTAAGATTTGGTTTTATTTCTCACTATCCTACTCTGATTTCATTGGTAATAAATGAAATTAATGTCTCCAAGTCGAGTCAGTTTTGCCCGTGACAATCACTGGTGAGTGATCTCTCCCTGACCTTATCTCAACTCATGAGCTTTTTTTTTTGTATTTTCTCTGCCCTGCCCAGCTGAGGAGGGCAGTGATGAAGTGGCTTTGGTGGGCACCTGGTGTCCAGCCAGGGTCAGCCTGAGACAGGCAGCCAGAGAAAAAAAAATCTCCTGATTCTTAAGAAAAAAGATTTTTGAGTACGAATGTATTCAGGCTATCTGTAAATAAACAATGTCTTTTTTATGTGTATACGGGGTATATCTCTTCATTAATTTAATAAAATTTATCTGGAACAGAACTCAATTTAATCAGAATATGCTATTTTCTCATTTTTCAATATCTATTTGTTAAAAATTTGCTGAGATTAATCATCAGTAGAGCATTACAATGAATTACATAATCAAAGATTCTAACAAGATTGGCAATATTTTTGAGAGTGTTAATAAGTTGCATTGTGTGTCAAATCTGACCTACCTGGATATACTACTTTTTTGTTTAACTTTTTATAAAAGTGTAACATTTTAAATGCATATTTTACATTTTTATAAAGGTTTTAAATTTTAATGAAATATAGCAAGAAGAAATGGGCCAAATATGCTCCTTGAGGTGTCTCAGTTGTCTTGAGAAATGTATGTTGGCTTCATTTATTTGTCCATATTAATGTACCTTGTATTTACTGTTTAGCTCTCTTGTTTACCAAGGACTTTTTTTCAGCTTCCTGCATTCCTACTGGTATCAGTGGATTGATCTCACCAACAGATAAAATTTTCTTTTTTAATGATAAATAGATGTGACATTTTACTTTGGAAGAGGCCTGAAACATTTTAAAGCTTTTGAACTTGTTTAGGTTGCTGAAAGCCCTCAGCTACCAATCAATGGGAGGTGAGAGTGACTAGCTGAAAGTAAAAAGCTCTTGGAAGAGTCTGTCCTGCTATGCCCATACGTGTAAGTGGCTTAGTTTATGTCCTGTACCTCGGAGTCACCTAGTGAACAACTAAAGATTAATTGCAGGTGGCAAGGTCTTCAGTGAAAAATAGCTGATACAACCTCATTGTTTTCAGTTAAGTAGAACTGTACCTACTCAGTGATACCTTTTCCTATGTATTTCTTCTCCTTCTTAGAATACCTTTTGTGTCTTATCGCTATCTATCACGTTTTCTAGATCTTATTCTGACCTTTAATTCTAATGCTGGATGCTATATGATAGAGCCTTTAGAGGCTGCAGTAGTTTCGAAACTTCTCCGCTGCCCAAGGACCAGCAGGAAGAAAAACCAAGAGTGCCTGTAGCAGAAGTTCTGCTAGGAGATAGAAGGGAAAATAACCCAGCTCCATGAAATACCAGCATGCAGATAGGCAACCGGGAAAAGGAATATGCAGGGTGGAGTACAGCTTTGCATGCCTTCCTCAGTGATCCACACTGAGTCACCTGGATGTTGACTCCCAAACCTAGAAACAACCTAGATAGGACTGGACATAAGCAGAACACAGGCTTTAGCCTACCTTTCAAGACTCTTTCCAAAAACAAGGTTCACTAACTATCTGCATTTGCTGTGTTCCAGCCTTTATGATGGTACTTTTGGCAGGCTACCCTCAGAAAAGCAGAGCACATTTTTAATACTGATGGAAATATTTTACTGGGTTATGTTTAATTTTAGAATGCAAAATTGTGTTGAAATGTTAAACATACATGCAACTTTCAGGTTGCAATTCTTTAAATGAGTTTTACCTTAAGAAAGACTTTTTACCTAAGTGCTTTTGACATGCCATCAATGGG
The DNA here is from genome assembly GCA_013398115.1 of Falcunculus frontatus. Lineage (NCBI taxonomy): Eukaryota > Metazoa > Chordata > Aves > Passeriformes > Falcunculus > Falcunculus frontatus. The sequence continues at coordinate 2,167,319 of VZRV01002112.1, forward strand.
CATGTTCCCATAAAATAAAACTTGTGGGAGTAATGTAGTGTTAGCGACACTTTATATCGTGTATGTGTGTGGGGAGACTCAAGTCCTTTCACTCTAAGTGCTCAATACACTTGGAATCCTACAATCATTCAGGTTGAAAAAGAACTTTATGATCATTAAGTCCAACATTAAACCTAGCTTTGCCAAGTCCACCCCAAAAACTTGTCCCTAAGTGCCATATCCACACATCTGCTGAACACCATCAGGGCTGGTGACTCCACTTCCCTAAGCAGCCTGTTCCTTATGCAGGCACCTAGTGGCAATTGAGACACTCAGAGATCCTCTGCCTGATTTCCAGCTTCTGTTCCACGAGCCTCCTTCAAGCCCTGTATCCTGTCTGCCAGCTCCACGTAGATTTCTCAGATACTGCTGAAGGATTCAAATGTCTTTGAACGCCCTTGTTTAAACAAGTGAATTGAGCTCTGTGTTAACACTTGCTCTCTACCCTTGACTTTGTAGTTGAATTCTTTCAATGAATAATGGACAGAAATTGTGTACCCGTGAGGTAATTTTCTCATATCATCCTGAGAGGAGTCCGAAATAGGGAGGATTAATGTCTGGTGGTATTTGTCTTTAGTGGTGGTAAGTGACACTCTTACACTCATAGTCACCTCAGCTCCACCCATCTCCAGTGACCAACATGTTCATCTGAGCTGGTCACTCCAGGGTCCATAAATCAGCACTAAAGAGAAATGGGCACTTTCAAGAAGAAATTGGTTTTACCTACTTTTTAGTGTCTAGATGACACAAAGCAATAAATTCCACCCTAGATCCTTAACTTTTAAAAACCTTGAAACTTAGGTGAAATTAATCCTAGACATACTCTTAAGAGAAAAACTTTTCTTCATTTGCACATATATCTCCTCCTGGTTGAGCTTAGTACAGAAAAAATGCAGATACAAGACCTCAGATTACACTGACTTCAAAAATATGCACATAATGACAGGTTAATAATAAAATTATTGAATATAAATTCTGCAGATATAAGTAGGATCCTTGTGTCGTATGGTCTGTGTTCCAGCTCTGTCTACAGGGGTGAATTTCACCTTGTGGATGAAATCTTGATTATACAGCTCCACACAGTTGTGGGATGAGAATTTATATAATTAATGGTGAGCTCTCAAATCCCAACATGCAGCCATGGATGCACACCTGCCATGCAGTAATGGGAGTGAATTTCCTTTTAACATGCACGTATGGGCTAATGTGGACCGCACTGTGATTTTTTCCTCTTTCCATTGGAAATGGGAAAAGAGGAGTGGAAAAAAAGTGAAGTCTTTATTACCATTTTTGCTAGCGCTAGTCTTCATCTGCCTTCTTAATTAATCCTGCTGTGTGGTTGAGACTCCACATAGGCTGTCATGCCACGGGGAAGACCTATATATTATAATATAGCAATTATATTATTTAACCTCACACTTTCCTGCATGAGTGACTGATTCTATCTCTCATGCTGCAAGCACTTGTGTTTGGCAGATACGAGGCTGCTGTTTTTAATGACTGAAACTTACTTGTTTCTGTAGGGTTGGTCCACTCTCTTATCCAGTCCCTCCAGCCATGAATGGAATAAAAAAGGTGAAAGGGGAGCAGTCAATGAAATAAATATTTTTTAATCCTTTTTTATTTCAGATACTCTCAGGATTCAAGTTCCTGGTGGGTGGGGAAATTATTACAAAATAGAATTTAATTTTTGAAGTTGAGGCTTTATTTCTAAAATTCAGAAGCTCTTGCCAGGAACCATTTGGCATGGTTTTTGGGATATATCCTTTGAGCTCTGTCACTTCCAGTGGTCTCAAATATGCATGAGATAACTAAATATTAATTACTATTATTTCTGATTTTTATCTACTCATTTTTCACAGTGAAATGACTAATTTATGGACCAGTTTTTGCCATAGAGAGTAGAGATATTGCTTTTTATCTGGCATATTTTGGTATATAGTTACAGGCTTACAGTGTCTCATACTCATGGTCCAGATGCCGAACAAATCGCTTCCATGAACTTTGGTATTCAGCTTTTGACAGCATGAGAGCATCTTCATGATTGAGTAGACTGTGAACAGCCACTAAAGAATTATGCATATCAAGAATTCATAAAGCCATGCAATAAAGTTTATCAGAAACTCACAGTGAACACTTTTTATCAAAACTGACTATATAAAGGTTTCAACCTGAGCAATATTCTTAGGGGATCAGTGAAGTGTTTAACTGATTTCAGAAAGTCAGGTTTAGTCTGGCTGACTGTCACTCACATGTATCCATGTATGTTAGCACAGGATTTGTGTTTTTATTTTAAATTACTTTTCCCCTCACTAATAGAAAGTAGGATATCACGTTTCATCTTCCTAAAACCCAAAGTGAGGGAAGAGAGCGAGCTCCAGTTCATATACGTAGAAACCATGCACTGAGAGCATCTGCTTCAGAGTATTATATGTTTCTGTCCTTTTTCATTTCTCTTAAAACTATTCATTAATTTTCTGATTCTCCAGATTCCTTGGGATTACGTGTGAAGCTCTGTTTTATTGCATCTGTAACAGTGTACTGTAAAAGGGTGAAGGTTGTCAATTCAATGTTAAATACCATCTTGGGTTACAAATATTCTTTCCTCATTCATCTCCCAAAGCTGAGCTTTCCTCTGTGCCTTTCAAGCTGTTCAAGTTACACTACTCTTTTATTTGGATGCGTGTTCAACATGCCATCCCTCTACCAGAAACGAGATACTAATGGGACATAAATAGAAGATATTATCATATCAGGGAGGTGTACAGAAGTTTAAACTGCTAAATTGTGTTCTTATCATGTAATCTTATAGGCCTTATCCTTTGTCCATCTTTAGGTGTAAGAACCCATTGAATAATTTCTAAAATGAAGAAAGTAAATTTGAATACTATTGAAATAACACTGTCTACTTATAGAAGCATAATTCAATATCAAAATTCACTGAATTTTGTTTAAATCCCATTTTAGGGAAGAGAATATGAATTAAAACATTTAAATACCTGCCATTATACCCTCACCTTTCTTAAATATTCTAAATAAGTTGTTTAATTTTGTTTGGTTTACTATCATTGGCTTAAATAGTTTCTTTAACTTAATCTTGCAATTTAGAATGCTGTTTAAAAATAAATCTTTTTCATTTTAATGTTAGCATAAACTATTTCAGATTGCTCCTGATTGACCTCATGTTAATGTTTCAGTTAATGTGAAATTTCAAACTTTTGGTTTGATTCTGAATAAAAATGACAGTTTTTCAACTTTAAAAAAATACTTTGAGGCTGCAAACTTATTTTTTCATTCCACTCCTTTTTTTGTGTGTGTTGTGATTAAAGGGTTACCGTGGGTTCAGTGCGTTTCTACTTTCATGCTGTTTCCTATTATCAAGTAGTCCAGAATGACTGGCAAGCATTGAACATCCATCTACTGGGTATCTGTAGTCGTGTGAGGGGAAATTCATCCCATCCCTGTAGCAACTGGAAAATGTCTTCTGTTGCCTTCTATGGAGATGAGGAAGAAACCTGTAGTATGACAAAGCAGAATGTAGCCAGGGAATTTGGTTTCTGTTCTCTTAGACAGAATTCATGGTTTTGATGTGGAATCCACTCAGTTTTCCTAAGCAGGAGCAATTATTAGCAGAATAAGAAAGTTTCCGTGGAAGAAACACATTAAATATATGCATCTTCACCTCGAATATCCACTTTGGGAGGCTCCTGAGAAGACAAAAGGAATTGTGGTGGATCCAGGGCAGCAAATAACAGGCGGAAAGGGGCTGTGTAAAATTACAGAGCAATGTGTTGCAAGGAGCTCTCTGAAATGTTACCAAAGTTCATCCGTTTTTGTGACCTTGTGCTAAATCACATGGTCTTAGACTCTTAATACAGACACTGACAGACATTAGTAGGGAATCCAGAACCTGGGGAATCCACGTGGAGGATTCAACTGCAGCCCTTCACACGAGGTCAGTGTTTTATCCACCAGCTATCCATGCAATGTATTTGAGGACTCATTCCCTCATTTGACCCACAAAGGAGTCAGATGAATTCTCTTCCAATCCTTCAGTGTCCACCTGAGCAACATCTTTCAGGCATCCTCGTTTAAAGATGAAAATCACTTGAAAGGCACTGTATTTTGTATCTTTACTATTTCAGCGTGCTTTTTCCGAAGAAAGGAATGAACTCCTTTATATGGATCATAAGGATGAAAAATACACAAAGTGTTTTTGTGTGTATATGTGTGCCTGTGGGTAGCTACAGAGGACTGAACACTAAATGAATATGTATGCAACACTGGGGTGACATCTGATTGAAATCAATTCCAAGTGAGCGGTGCACTGTTCCATGTCACGGGTTACTGATGCACACGCTCGTGCATGAGCAGAACATTTTGTTCATACAAGTCCCATTTGCTGTGTGTATCTATCAGCTGATCATCCAGCAGAGACTGCTATTTAAATTGCTGATTTCTTTTGCTGGCCAGTGGGCCTTAACGACCTCGGGACAGAGGACCCAGAAAGTGCTCTGTATTTTCTGCTGTAATTGTATATACAAGAGCCCCATGTTAACAAGAATCATTTCACTTCCTCTCTGTAAGATGACACGCAGTCATCACTGGCACAAAAAAAAAAATAATTGCTTCAGGGACCTGATCCTGCAAATGTGAACCTTTCCTGGGATGAGTTCAGTGTTTGTCATTCCTCTTTAGCTCCAGCACCTCTAAAAGTCAGCTGGTAGCTCTGTGAAGAGCACTGAACTTTGCTTTCCAAGCCCAAAAAAGACAGAGTTATTCACTAGATCCCTAGCAATGGATGATATTGCTTAACACAATATCCATTCCAACTGCTGAGAAAATTTAGGTAGGCAGAATGCAATTTCTTAAATTGGAATTTGGCCAAGACATGGGATGTACTGTTGTTACAAGGGTGATGACATTTTTAATCCTGCCTGAAGGCAACAATCCTTTGTAATAGCTGCTCACTTACATTTTTTTTTCCAAACCTCTTTCTGAAAACACCCCTCAGTAGTGTCCCAATTAAAAAAAAAAAACCCACAAGATCAAAATTAAAAACAAAACCAACCAAAAAACCCCAGAGATTTGTAATTTGTCATCTTAGTTATGTATGGTCCTTCCATAATGCTCAGCCTGAATTGTGTTCCCTACCCTATTGTAAGAGAGTAGTTATGCCACAGTTTTAAACTTGGAATTTCCATTTATGAGAAATCATGGAATTTCCATGTTTTCTCTTCTGAAATAAAATAAGACAACATACAGAGCCTTCTAATGGAATGAGAAGCTCAGAGTAAAAAGCTCAGGCATCTGGATCAAAGCAAAAAATATGACTCTCTTGTATCAAATGTAGCATTTTGGTTTCTTGATGAAAATTGAATATTTTGTTCAGACCATTCTCTGTGTCTGCCTGAATCTGCTGAGCCATTTGAAAATAGAAACCGAGTCACTTTAACTTCCATTTTTTGCCCAGGTTTTGTTTTAGTGTTGAGCAACATTTCTGAAAATAGTTTTCATTTTTGCCTGTTGGCACAAGAGACCTAGCTTGGGTTGGCTCAGCCACAACCTGTGAGCTCCAGGTCTCTCCACGGCTCGTGTTTTCCCTTAGGAGTAGAAAGGAATTATTTTTTCCACAATGATTTTTTTATAATTGTATCACTTCCATCCTTTCTTTCATGATATTTTTGGACACTCGGAGCACAATGGGGCCTTTTCAGAGTACAATTGGTCAGCCACCTACATTGGTAGAACAAAGATAAAAAGGACTGAATACATCAATGTTATTCAGTGTTTAAGTATTCAATATATTGATGTCCCCTTAAAAAGGGATGTGAACCAAAAAAACTCCCAAACTCAACCATAATGAATTTCAGTTCTAGCTGAAAAAACAAGACAGCTATGATGAATCATCTGCTATAAAAAGAGAAAAATACTGTAGCATGGTATTGTTTCCAGATCAGACACAGCACTGCTGCTCTGAGAAATCTGTGAGCTGGAGAGGTATTTTGGGGGTGCTGACATGTAAATAAAACCACTGAATATTTTCCTCTGCTCTGGCCTTCTCAACATTGGAATTGCCATGCAAAAGAGCTCTCCAAGCAGGACAAAGAAATAAAAAAAACCCCATACTGGTATGTTTCAAGCTTCTGAGTTTATTCAGGATGGAGCCAGGTCTAAAGAGGACAAGAGTTGCAGCCCTGTGTCCATCACCCACCTGCCTGAAGAGAACAATCTGTGTGCCCTTTATTCTCATGAAATATTCTCATGAAGCCCTCGTTAGTGCTGTGGGCAAAGCCTGCAGCTGGAATTGCTCTGCAGTGTGGTTGGGTTTGATTGCAGCACGACACTTAGGGCTGATGGGATGTGAGGAGAGATCTGACCGATACCTTGGGTCCACCTGTGCTGTCGTTTGATCTTGGTGATGTTGCTGTAGAAGTGGGATAATCAGCAGAAAGTCACAAAGTGGGAAGGAATGTGGGTAAACTTTAGATATTCTTTTTTGTGAATGTGGACACAGAGCTCTAATGACGGACAATAAATCTCAGTTTAGTCTCCCAGTAATTCTTAACCTCTTCTGAGAGGACGGGATTGATTTTTATTGCTGCTTCAGATGCATGCAATTCAGAAGCAACTCCAGTAAAGCCACACACATAAGCTTTTAAGTGCTGAAGTCAGTATAAAACTGGTTAAAGGAAGAAAATATAAAATCTGTAACTCTATACTGGGCTTACAAAGTCATACAGATTTACTACTTTTTGACAAGGTAATGCTAATGAAAAGAGATGATATTGCAGTTTTAAGTTAAACTTCACTTTTACATAAACTGTTAACTTATATAAGCTTATCAACCTGACTTCTTCTGGACTATTTGAACAGTGGAATTCTGTAAAAATTTTTGATATTACTTACTATAGTGAACACATTTGAAAAACCAAATTGTTAAAAATTTATTGAAAAAAAGAAATATTAACAGACCTTCTGATTTGAAATCTTCAAGTGAAAAAGTCAGTATCTTTACCAGATTGGATTTGTTGTATTAAACTGACTTTAAGAAAAGTTGTGCATTGATTCTCTCAAAAGGAAAATAGAAGAATGCTACCGAATCATGTAGGAATACTATATTTTTGTAAATCATGTGTGGGTGGGAAAAAAAGTATTGATCTCTGAAACTTACAATTCTCCAGCATTTTTATGAATACATATTTTTAATAATGCTGGAGAGACCCTATACTTGTTGGAAGCTTAATGCAGATATGAAACGATGCTCCTATGACAGATTAGCACTTTCATACACATATAAATACTAAGTACTAAACAAATTAATCTATTTAAAGTATCTCAGTAAAAAAATGGGAATTCTGGAATTAGGAACTCTAGAAATATTAGTTCCCAAATGTTTTTGTATGCTTTGTATGTGTGTGTGTATGCAGATAGTATGAGTTTCTATAATGATGATAGCTAAAAGATACAGGTACATAAATTAAAGTTCAGGAACAAAATCTCACAAGTAGAGCATCACTTGCCATGTTAACAAGTTCAGTCTGCCATTTCTTTGTTTCCAAACAGATTATTAAATATCTGCCAAACAAAGACACATGATTTTTTTTGGATGCCTAATTTTTTGGAAAGGAGGGCGATAAACAGGGAGTTGAAATGCAAGTGGAAGGAACTTCTGAGAGTTCAGAAATTTAAGAAAAATAGTACTATAAACAACTTCCCTCCCCAGTTTCTATGCCACTTACTAACATTTTGAAATTGTGAAATAACCACAGAAATGGAAAAAGAAGGGAACAAGAAGCATTTATTCCACGTACTACTCACTTCTGAACCACAGAGCTACCTTGAATTTGGTGTGCAACAATGGATGGATGAACAAATATATTTTCAGGGGCCCATTTTCCTCCACAGTTCTGTATAGAGCTTATTCTATATATTTTTATTCCAAAGTTCACTTAGAATTCAATTATTCAAGAAATATTTTAAATAAAATTAAATATTCATTTATTTGGAATTCTACCCAAACAAGTGTCTATCCACACGCTGTACTGGGTACATAGCGATGCATGCAGTAAATAAATATAAGAAAATCAGTTAAATCCTGTTAATGTTAATTTTTTCTAGTGCCTTCTTCTTATGGAGTAAGTCAGTTTTTCAAAGGTTCAAAAGAGTCTATTTTGCTATTGAGAACACCTGCTCAATATTGACCTTGATTCTTCTTTGGAGTAGTAGCAGATCAAAATGACTGTAAAATACTAGGAATTACTTCAGACTGACTGGAATTTTTGTCTTTGACTGCTCATCATGAGGCTGGCCTCTCTTCTTGTGTTCAGCATGTTCCACGAAGATTTATTTGGAATTATATCTTCATTGAAAAATCCTGTCTTGTTGACCCAGCAGTACTTCCCATAATGAAGATCAGGTTATTTTCTATGTATTTTCTCAGGATATTTTTAGTAGTGAAAAATACCTCCCTTCAGCTGAGAAGAAGTTGCTCTGCAAGGTAGTAAAGGGAACAAAAATGTATAATGTTAAGTCCTTGTTTGGGTAAGAGGCCAAAGAAATGTCCAGGTACTGCTCCTGTGAGTGAAAAAGAACCTGCACTTAGCAACCTGCTCAAGTCAGGAGACTTATTGAGTGTTGCACTAAGTTCTGATTTGGAAAGGCATTGATCAGACTCAGGGCTAATTCTTTCACCGTGCTTTATGGGAGTGGGATAAGCTCTCTTCCCATTGAGCTGATGGTAGCTCTGCCATTGATTTCATTTGGAGTAATAGCATCAGTCCAAGTGTCTGTTGCAGGACAATAAAGTACAATTTATTTAAGTGCATGAGAGGATTTTACGAGACAGCAAAGCACGTGGGCTGCAGAGAGTAGAAGCAGCAAATAAACTAGACAAGTAAGACAAACATTCCAAGCTTTGCTCTTCGTAATCCACCAGTTTTCTGTATCTGTTGGTTACAAATCCCAGGTTTTCATCTCTTCAGTTGTTAACTGCCCACACCAGTACTTCTTTATTCAATCCATATTCCTTGTCTAAGTACTGCCTTTCTTCCTAAAGAACTTGGTCATGGTTTTACTCCTCAGAAGTTTAATCTTTTCTTTCTTTCCTTTTTCTTTTTCGCCTATTGGGTTGTTCCACTTTCTACCTCATCAGGTCATACTACCTGAGTTTTTGAAATAAAGATTCTCTCATAGAAGTGTTCCTCTGAGCTCATCCTCATTTTTAAAAAGGCAAAAAAGGAAGACTTGGGGAGCTACAGGCAGGTTTTGTCCACCAAGATCTTGCCCAACAAGACCATGGAGAAGATCCTCCTGTAATTATGCTAAGGCACAGGATCTTCTACAACGGGGTTGCAGTGTTGGGGCATAAGGAAAGAGCAACTGACATCACCTATCTCAGTTATGTTGAGTAGCTTTGAAAATCTTCCCCCCCTGCCAATTATTGGACAGTGCTTGAAGAATAGAAACAAGAAAATAATTAATAAAATAAGTAGTAACAATAATTAAATAAAAACCCATCTTACAGAGCTTTCAGTTGTAAGGAAACAGAGAAGTACAGTACAGCAGATGTAGAGTTCTCTGATGGTATCATAGATATTAGAAATGGATGACGTGCAAGGAAATGCATATTACTTTTCCCTGCAATATGTTTAGATCACCAAAATGTCTCTAATTAACGTTTGAGTTGTTCCTAGCCTTTGTGAAATTATGAAAAAGAATTGTAGTAACCCAAAATATTTTCTTACTCTTGATGAGATAACATGAGATAATCCATTTCCTAGGGAAGTTGTATTCTTCATGGTCACTATCAACAAAAAGAGAATGAAAGCTTTGTAATGGAGGGTAAATTTCCCCTTTGGTCTTTCCTAGTTTTAATTTGTATTATGTCCTTTCCTACAGCCTTCTGGGGTTTTGTTTGGTTGTTAGGTTTTTTTCTAAATTATTGTACTTATTGTGATTAATTCGGGCAATTCTTTAGAATTTATATTCCTAATCAAGTAATGCATTTTAATTTTTTTGCCATTCTTCTTTTCATTTATACCCATCTAATCTCTTTTTCAAATATGCATTTTGTTTTGTTCTGAAGAATGTCTGAATGACGTTTTTTGCACTAATGAAAAAGCAGAAAATGTTACTCCAATTAAAAAAGAGCAGAAAACCCTGAAAATCCAGGAAAAAACCAGTGTTATATTATTTTATTTTTACAGAATTTTTTTATATATTTCCCCATAAATATTTTCGCGCAGTGATAGGACAAAATAGTCAGAAACAAAGAAAATACTGCTCCTCATATTATCTCATGGAAAGCTTTCATTGTCAGACAGAAAGTGATAGAAACATAATGGGAGCAATACTGGGTGGCGTTGGTGGAAATATGAACAGATATGGATAATTAATTGTAATAGCAGTTACACAATTACTTTCAGCCTACTTAGTTTTTGCAAATATTACATTTATGTTCTTCACTGTTCCTGAAAACTTTATATTATATTCAGTAGAATATATTAAGAAAGCTATAGATCATTAAGCTGTTTTGCCTTCACTGATGTTGAGATAGCAACAGAGATCACTCTGAAAATATTTGAGCCAAAATTATCAAATAATTTCATGACATCATGTGGGTTACTTTGAATCTTAGAAATAGGGAACTGTGACTAACATTATGGTACTATTACAACAGCTTAATTTTCATAAGTTTCATTTCTATATCAGTGGTGGGAGATTTTAAAAGAGAAGTTCTGGGGGAATACATGTATCAATTTTAAGGAAGATGCATTTGAACTAGAAAATCTGTATTACATTAAATCAGTCCTCTGATTCAGAAATGATCACCAGTGACAAATGGTTTTGCCAGAATATTTTATCCTGTCCACTGGTTCTTGGACAAAGAGTTTGAGAACAACACAACTCCACCTTTTTCTGTCTTAATAAGCTGTCAATTAATACTTCTGTGAGGCTGCTTGCAGTGATGTAGGAGAAGTTCCCTGAAGAGCCCTGGGAGAATGGTGCTCACACAGGTCCATACCCAGTGATACCTTCGAGCACATTTCACCGTGGGATGTTATTAACATATTGAAGAAGCTGGTGAATTGAACAAAATATGCTGACATAAATCAATGTTCTAATCTTCCTTGCAGAGTAACAAAGAGAGCCATGAGCAATTCCACCTTAGTATCTTGATGAGTTTATTAAGTTCTCTTTCTATAACTGTAAAATTATTAGAAGGAACCATGAGATATCATAAACACAGAAGAAAATAATTTGAATGCATGTAATGATAGATATTCCTTATGTTATATGCCAAGGAAACAATTTCCCTCTTGTAATAGAGAGCCTGTTTGAAGCAACTGCCCAAAGATGAGTTGAGATAAGGCAGAAATGAAATTAGTACAAAGGAGGAAATACTACAAAGGATTAAAAAAGTCACAATGTCCTCTAATACAGGGAGTCTTCTTTTTTTTTCAAAACCACTCTTAACTTTGAGGCCATCCTTTTTGTCTCTGGTTTCTGTTGTTTTTGCTTTATTTAACAACCAGCCAAATGGCTTTGCCTCAGCTACATCAATTATTAGAGAATTGCAGCCCTGGTCGCTGTGCAAAGGGTGATGATATTGAGAATTGCAGCTGGATCGTGATGTGGCAGTCCCCCTGCTAAGAAGCAAAGAAGAACAAGAGCATGTCAACCAACTGCTTCATTCTCACCAGTGGCTTTGTAATTAATCTCAATCAAGATCAACTCCAAAGGTTTCAGAACTGGAGTTTCCATGTACTTGTAAAATAAAAATGGTAGGCAAAAAGTAAGTTTTCCTAACTTTTAAGCTGCTGCTGAGCACTAATATCCAAGACTGTAATATGGCAGAGGAAGGTCATGCGGCAATTCTTGGACTGAAATTTAAACAGCCTATCATTTAAAAATCCTTGTGTGTAATGCTTCCATACTGGGACTGATTTAAAACAAACTTGACACTAACAGTGTTGAAGCTATAGCTGAGTTGGTTTCAATAGATTTTAAAAATAATTTCTTAAATAATGCCCATGCAAAAACAATTTAAATTTTCTTTATGGATCATTCTGCTAGTTTAAAACTAAAAAACTTGTCAATATTTATGATATTCATACATGTCATGAAGAATTATTTTAACTGTTATTGTCCATTCTGAAAATAAAAATAAAATCAAGAAATACTGCAAATTGTTTTTCTTATTATGTGCCTTCTTCTTTTCAATATATTCTAGTTCTTTCTTTATTATATTTAAGGCAAAAGCAATAAGAAGCAATTGTTTTCATGAAAGATGTGACTTACATACATTTCTTCAGAACTGTATTCATGAAAACAATGCCCGGGAGATGGTTTAAAAGCTACATAATTTCAAGAAACACACACCTTCAGTTTGGCTTGAATCCTGTACGTTTTGCAGACATTTACTTGGTTTAACATTACTGCTAATACGCTTAAATGAGGTGTGTGCACGTGTGTGCGTGCGTGTAACATTTGCTACTAATGAACAGGGACTTTTCTACTGCAACACTTGATTATAGAGAGTAATTACATAAAGAGCATATCAGAAATATGTTATACTTTTAGTGTGAATATACAGTAAATTAATGGGAAAACATCTTCCCCGTGCTGGGTTCCGAACGGATATTTTGAGAGATTCCCAAAATAGAAAAATGGAACAATCTGGAAGAAAGAACTGGAAAATAAGATTTGAAGGTAAGAAGGTTTAACTATTTGTATATGGAACAAGGCACCACCTTTTCTCCAGATAAATCAGCAATACTTTACAAATGATGAACCTTTTGAAGAATCTATGGATTCAGACAGATGTCTGTTATAATTTTTAAAATCTTGTAAATATTTGACTTCCACTGATTTTAGTTGGAGCAGATGCCTGAATTTCTTTTGAGAATCCTGCACATTGCATGCCAGAGTTTTAAATACTCTTTAAAATCTATCACTGGATAAAGAATTTTGCTTTTTTTTCTTCAAATAAGAAAATTATGTGAGTAGGACATATTTATATATACGCACATTCATCTTTTCAGAGCTGGGACCAAAAGTTTATTGCACAGTACCTTTAATTAAGTGAAAAAACATACAATTTGCATTGAAATTCAATATATGCACATTTGATCCACAATTCTTAGCAGAAGAGTTTAGAGTTTTCCTTTGTACATTACATTATTAATTGATCAGACAGAAAATAAACTGGAGAAGACATATTTTTTGTCTAATAAAATACAAGTTTTAACACACATTATGAAAAATTACTTGACATGTCGTAATGTTTTATTATAAATACTTACAGAGTCTTTAGTTCTGGCCAGATCCTATTTGGTCAAGTTAGGGAATAAATAGCATTAAGATTTGGATTTATCTCAGTACATGCAAACACCTACAGTATTGACAACTGTGCTTGAGTAGTATCCATATGCTGCTTTTGAGAGATATGGACAGAGCATCGTACTAGAACTCAGAAAATAATTAATTTAATCATGAATGAACATTTAAAAAAGACTGCAGAATATTTCTGCCTATGTCTCTCCACTGACTACGAAAGGACATCCATATGATGAGGGTAGAAAAAGGGTTAGGAAAGATAACTGACAGCATCCCCTGACAGGAGTGGGCTACATTTCCTTAAAATCGATCTGACATGCACAATTAGCAATGCTCCATGGAAGCTCTCATTTTACCATTTCTTTCCCTGCTTGGTGTGTACAACTTCCATAATAAAACTGGACTGGACTGTTTGATTTTCAGTAATTTGCATATAGAAATACCTTGGAACTAAGTTTCTGGTGATGTGAGACAGAACTCAGTTTATTAATTTTTATTTTTTTGGGAATAGAGGAGAATTTAGGAATAAGGAGAATTTATTATGGTATTGTATTTCAGAGACTTTTATAAAAACAAACATCAGTATTTGGGCCTAAAGTATTGTCTTTGGTATTTTCTCTATTAACTTAAAGGATACCTTTGCCAGGCAAGAAAAATCACTCACTTCCAGATGCCAGTCAATTACTTTAAGAACTGCTGGCGAGTTTCACTTCTGAAGAATTAACTTTTTGGCTCTCAAAAGTGACAAATTGCCTAGCATGTAACATGAAAGATCATGTGGGAAAGTGAAATTTAGCACTATTTATGATTTCCTGCCTGGAAAGAATTGATTTTTTCATTGCCTTAGAAGCGGAACTGAACACCTGGTTCGTGTTCCATGCTGAGCATTCACCACATGCTGTTGTTATTTTCTCTAAGAGTAGCATCAGACGGTCCCACTGGAGCTTGAAGATCCTGTTGGGGATTAGCCCTGCACTTTCATTCTAGAAATGTTCTAGAATTGGGTTCTAGATTAGACCAGTAAAGGAGAACTCTTTTATATCATTCCTCTGGAGTTCCTGATGAGATTTGTGAAGGCAAATGGGTCAGACTTTGTGTTCTTCAGAGCAGACCAAGGTCCTCTCAGGTCTCACTTTCTGTAGCATTGATGGCTATTCCAAAACCAATCTCAGCAGTGACCAAGAAACTAAAATAATCAATAGCTCAGTTTAGCTAATCACAAAATATTCTGGCATAAATATTGTCTACAAAGTAAAAAGTTAAATCCTGAACCTTGGAAAAGCAAACTCAGGCACTTAAAAAATGTCACAGAATTAAGAAATTGGCAATTCTTTAAAATGTCCATTTTGACATGTTTTTGACTATACAACAGCACTCTCTGAAACATGAATATTATAGATTGACTTGTCTCATCTGTTATCTCCCACCAATATGTGATGCATTATGCTCAGAAACAGACTGGATGATGATGATGGTGATGATGATGATGATAGGTTGGGATTTGGAAACAATCTTGTTTAATGCTGTCTGAAAAAAAAAATGCCCTTATTTTGTACATACTGTTGGCATTTTCATAGATGAAACAAGCACCTGCACGCACAAACAGTCCTAGCCCACAGAAATGCAAAGTTTATGAGTTTGGACATCTGTGTTTGCTAACAGTTGTCACCACAATTTAGAGAGTCTTGGGAAGCGAAGGGTTATGGAATTAAACTTGACACATATTTCTGAAGGTGAGTTTTTTTCTGTATACTGTCTACTGTATGTCAGTGTGTGTGCATATATTTTATTAAAATGTACAATATATTAAGGCATAAACTATTATAATTTAAACATGGATATTATTTTCTATTCGTACAGATCTAAATTTAGGAAGACATTTAAATATTTATCTATCTTGCTTTCAATTACTTCACTTGGTGTATGTTATATAATTTTCTAAAGCAAGAAAACTTTTTCTGTCTCAGGGTCAGAAAGACACTGTCACTAGCTCTGCAGTTATTTCTTTCTATCAGTTGATACAATAAAGAATGCATATT
The DNA here is from genome assembly GCA_013398115.1 of Falcunculus frontatus. NCBI lineage: Eukaryota > Metazoa > Chordata > Aves > Passeriformes > Falcunculus > Falcunculus frontatus. Next base: position 2,182,738 of record VZRV01002112.1, read on the forward strand.
TCCCCAAGGTCACACAAATGTTGTTCTATAAAATCCAGTGATTTCATTGGCTGGTTAATTGATTTTCAGGGGAGACTCAAGAAATGACCATCTCATTAGAAAGCAGCCAGGATACACTTGTTTGGGAAGAGGGACAGAAAAAGTCACAGATGGAAAAATAAAAAAGTTAACAGAAGTTAACAAAAAATATTGCAGCCAACAGCTCAAGTCATTGTTCAGTTCTCTCCTACTTTTACTTTGAGGCTATAAAGAAGGATTTTTTAATGTCATCCCTTTTCATTTACAGTGGCAGGTAAAACAAATATATAAAATACTACATTGGTAAGAGAACAGGTTGTTTTGTTTATTAAGTCAAAGTGAACTGTTGATTTACACTAAGAACATAAAAAAAGCAAAGGGGAGATGATTGCAGCTTCACTTTGGCTGCTCAGTTTCTAATAATCTTCTACATGTAATGAGACTGGGGAAGGGAGAAACCTTTTCCTGACAATGCTGGCAACAGGATAACTTCTACATGCTATTGATTTTTCTTCATTGATTGTAATCTTCCTCTTCCTGAGCGTCTGTCTTTGCTTCTCTGACATATTGAGCACTGAATAGTCCCTGAGTAATTCTTGAACATTTTGGGATCATTTTTATTTTCACAGGACAGTTGAGACCAATGGAGTGATTTATGTGTACTTTGGAAGGCAAAACAAAACAGTATTTCTCCATGAATAACTACAGACACAAAGATGATGGTTTTTTTTAAAGCATCCCCCTCTTCCCTCCTGTCCAATCCCCCTTTACTTCCCCACTCCAATAATTTCATAAGTATCTGCCAAATCATGTAGAGGAGAACACTAAAGCATAAACAGCTCTCACAGCTGTGATTTCAGCCATGATTGATGATGAAATACCACTGGAGGGATAGCAGGAAAATGAATATTTATTAATGATATAAAGTGCCGCTGGTTTAAAATCCAGCAAGATCCATCATTTTATATCCATGGGATGTATGCATTGAAAGCAAAATGTTCAATAAAAGGAGCCAAATACCTTAGTCAAAACATAAGTAATTCCAGTGGGCTGCTGATTGAATTCCTGTCTTAAAGTGAGCTAACCGTAGTGGTTTTCATAAAGATTTTATTCCCACTTTAGCTGCCATTAAGATTACATGAATAGTAGATCATGTAGGCCTAGCCTAGAAAAATTTACAGTAGCAATAGCTTTAGCATATTATAAAAACACATAGCTACCCACAACTATCATCCACATACTAACATGCAATTTACAATCATTTTCTGCAAAGGCTCTGCAATTGTTTGATGTGTAACAGTTGGCTTTTTCTGCCATGACTTCATTAGCTTTCATTTTATGAAGCTGATAGGTCAGATAACCTATACGACACTGCTACAGGCAGCTTTGCATATTTTTTTATTCACAGCAGAATTTTGCTCTGAATGATCCCAGTCTTTCAGAAGTTAAATAAGGCAATTTCTGGTTTATCTGATATGCAAATGAGATTTTTTTAAAATCTTGTTTTACAAAAGAGAAAAGCAATACAAAGCCATCCTTGTGTCTTTCTCTTTTTAATGTAGGCCCGATTAGGAAGTATTGTCCTGTGTTGATTCTTTTTTTCCCTCTGATGTTTTTGCAGCCTGCTATATGGGATGAGCTTGTTCAGACAGTAAAAAATGTAGCTGATGTGTTGACAGCAAAGGAGAAACTGACTGATGGAATTCAGCTGCATAATTTAACATACAGCTTTCAAGTCAGGCTGGAAGTTCCAGAATGTTAAACTTTGGCTAATGGATAGTGCTAGAAAGACAGGGTTCAGAGGAAATCTAAAAATGGATCAAACACATACAAATGGCTAAAAATTCAAGAAAAATATTTATTTACTTTGTTTGAGGGAAAGAAAAAGAAAACATAAGGACCTAATTGTTTCTGTTGGCATTTAGACAGTAAGAAAAAATGCACATGCTCTACCCAACGTGAGGAGGATCATTACATTGAATGAAATGGACAGCAAGTCTTCTCTCCCCTTGGATCAACATTGCCCTTGTAACAAAGCTTCACCAGATTACTGGGCTCATGGTTATTTCACATGTACACAGTCCTCAGTGGAAAGCCACCTGTGTTTGTGTTTATTGTTGTGTTCCTGGACTTTACAGTTGCCTGAATAATGTGCCTGAAGGAAAAGGGCAGGGGCTGGGGCAAAAAGGTGGGAAAAGGGGAAAGAGCTTTGGTAGCTAATGGTAGCTAAATCCCTGGATGCCAGATGATGTCTCTTGTGCTCACTGCAAGGATTAGCAGATGCCACTGCCAAGATTTGCAAAGAAAGGGCTGGTGCCCCTTTCTGGATCACAGCTGGAGAAAAAATGCAAAAGTCACGTTTTTTGATATACCTGCTATTTATTGACCTTTGGTCATATAGTCTCATTAAAAAAAAATAAAATGAGGAGTTAAAAGGTTAAAAAAATAAATTGTTGTAGCACAACAAATTATTGTAAAAGCAAATGAACCGTACACAACTTTGCTTGTCCTGAGTGCTGAGCAAGCATTTTGCCATTGCTGCCTTCCCAAGGTATTTCCAGTAGTTGCAGTGTGCATGGAAGGTTAGAAGTATTTTTTTCTGAAAAACACCCACTCCTGTGGGAAATACGGAATTAAGTTAGCACTCATTCGGGGAAAAATAATGATGGTGATCTGTGTTTTCATGTAAGGAGATCAGAACATTTCCTTTAGGCAAGTAAATATATATTGCAGGTGAACTGAAAGACAGAAATCAACTGGTACTCATAATAACAAGGTTTCTGATTAATTTTGTCTAATGCCACTGTTGGGATTCAGATTGTTTGTCAGACACCTGAGTCTCACTCTGTCTACATGGGCATCTGCTGCCATGTGAAATGCCCAAGAGTATTCTCTCTGTTTTCCCACTGCTTATCTGGATGGATATATATCCTTAGGCTGCCCTACTGGTTCTGGGTCCCCAGGTGGGGCTCTTAGAGGTAACTCCATCAGGTAGCTACAGACCCCAGGGGCATTCCTCCTTCCTGGCGTGGTAGTTGCAAGGTTTCTACAGTTCCGTGTCCCCAGGTCAGGTAAGTAGAGAGGTAAATATAAACAGGACTGGCCACACACACCAGCACAGAGAGGAAAGAGAACATCTACTGCCACACACATAATGGCACTCAGAACTTTTGGTCCTTCACCTATATGTCACATAACAGGTTTTGAAGCCCCAAATTAGGTTTTTTTAAGCATACCATGACAGTTTCTTCACAAAGCAAAAGTCCTCTTCTCTTGCCTCCCATACTTAGTCTTGTAGAAAATCATCTCTCGTAGTATCCAAAGTCCTCATGGGAGAATGGCAGTGTGTATTCCGGCTTTGAAGGACTTTGGCACGTATCTGAATATTCCATAAGTCTGAATCAAATTCAGCTTGCATCACTCTGCAGCTGTCTAACCCTGGAAGTACCCATGGTCACAAAGAAGTCTTTCTAGTCAGCCAGAATTTCGTTCAGTTCCCTTATTGAATTGTAAGTTTGAAAACGTGTCCCACTACTATTTGCAACTCAGCTGAGGAACCTGGGGAGCTTATACAAAATGATTAAAATTGAGACAAGGCAACAGTTCTGAGTCTGATTTTATAGTCATGTGTCTCAGGCTTTTTTTATTAGGTGAGACATTGGTCTGGATCCTTGTGCTTTTACAGATAAATAAGTAAGGTAGTGTAAATCCGTCAAATTCTCTTAATTGTCTCCCCAGAATTAATAGACTAATTTGCTGCCCTTCCAGGATGAAAACTCTTGTATTTTTTGTCTGCAGACTTAAACAGCAGAAGAGATCCATTGTACTCTCAGGGACAGATAATTATTTCCTGTCAATAAAGCAGATTTTTTTTTTAAGAGAAAAGAAGGGTATTGACACCTTTCCAGCCTGTACTCCTGCAAGAGTACCCCTTTTAAGTAGCCTCTCACATACCTGCAAAGAGGCTGAAACTCCTTACTGACACAGATAAGGCCTTCAGAAGGATCAGAGGGGTAACGGTTTCAAGGTATTTCAGCATTTCCAGAAATATAACAGAAAGGGAGATGGGCAGTTGACCGTAAGGGAAATGGATACTCTAGAGGCTAAAGATCTGCAGTGGGAAAGCAGAGTGCTAAACTGTTTTTCAGCCTGAGCAAAAGGTACCCAGCTAACTTGGGATAACTTACTTTTCTATGCCTATATTTTCCCACCTACTAAGGCAACTATAATAGAAGTCAGAGAAAGATAAGTATAAAGCAAATCCAGTAGGATGCGAGGTTTAAAGGTATTAATACTTTTAAAGCTCTAATAATGAAAATCTGGCAGATTTATTCCATATGCTTGCATATGGATATGAAATATCAGATTCCAGTAACAAACTGATTAATAATATCAAAAATAAAGCAGTAGAAAACTGGAAATAATCAAGCTGGTTAAGATTCTGTTGCTTCTCACAGGGGAAAAAGGGCTTTATTGTGATTCAAGCAGAGCAGTCAGATTTCGAGTATTTGATACTAGCAGGTAATGGGAAATTACCCAGGCTTTTTCCGTATTTCTGCTCCAGCATCTTAACTTGAGCACCCTACATCATTCTATTTCATGGGCTCTGGCACTTGGTAAATGGGTTTAAAAACTTTTAAAAAGAAAGAAAAGAAACCTATAAATTCCTTTTGTTTTGTACTATCATAATCACGATTTTCAGAAAACAGTATCTGTATCCTGGGCTGAAGGTTTGTTACAATGGCATGTCACATCTGGATAGATCAGCCATATAATATTGTTTGACTGGCAGCAGCATTGACAATTTGAGGAAAGGCACCTTTAACTGAGGCAGCAATTCCAAACACATTTCTTCTCCCAGTCTGTAACATGCACCTTTGCCTCTTGGGCTTTTTTTTCCTCCTTTGGCTGGTGGGGTCATAAAAATTAGGCTGCAGTAAGGGAATATCCACGCTGCTGCCGGGGCCTCCAGGACCAGAGCTTTTATAGAGGTAGCTCATCCACCTTTAATCTAGATTTCTTGGGTAAAATCCCTGGACTGAATGTATTAAAATAGTCAGGTTTGGGCAGGCAGTATTAAAGCCATCAATAAAGCTGTGAAAACTACCCAAACCAAAACCTGCTTGTGGAGAGCTGTAGAATCTTCCCTTCATTATGTGCATGAGGGTTAAATACTTACACTTCTTCATCAGAAAAACAGTCTGATCTGATCAGTGAAGCTGCCTGTATTTACCATGTCCTGTTTCTCTAGCACGTTTCTTGCTGCACACTGACTACCAGCATTTGCTTTGAAGGCAGGTAAGGACCATTGATGAACAGCATTCCTGAAAGCAACCAGAAAAATGTTCTTGTAAACTGTGGAGGTCACAACTACCTTTTAATGGGCAAGCTTTAAACTGGTTTCACCTTTATTTATGAAGTTCATACAGCACATTTAATTCTAGATGCATGTTTTGTGTCACTGTAGCCAAAAGAGGGGTTCCTGAAGCCATGAAAATTTTATTGAACAAAATGTACCCACAATCCCTTGTTAAAGGCACATTTAGATGGTGATTTAATTATTTCAGATTAATAGTCTTCAAGATAATCATGTAGTCTTAAAGTTTAGGAGGTATATTCTGTGTTATTCCTTTATGTGGAAAACTGTTAAATCAGTCCTGGAAGCAGAATGAAACAATAGAATTTAAGTGACTGAGACAAATTACTAAGAGTAAACAGTCATGTTGAAAAGTCCCCACTAATCCAGATGATGACAGATAAACCAGACCACTTGGTGTATGATGAATAAAGTCTGAATTTCCAGCTCTTAATTAACACAGTGAAAATGCAGGAAAGGTTGACATCTACTTGGAGCAAGATTCATCTCATCCAACTTCAGACACCTACAAAGCAGACGTCTCCATCTAAATGGCTGTCTAGACTCCTTCTTTAGCTGATGAAGAGGAATAAGAGGAATAGACACTTCCAGAGCTTCTTAATTTTTTTTTCTTGTCATTTTGTCTCCTTTCCAACATAAGGATGAAATTAGCTGAGCTCTAGATGTGGCAATTTTTCTTAATCAGGTATGAAAGGAGTATATTCACTGGCATCATTGATGCAAATGTCTGCACGGTAGGCATTTGTATTTAGCCAGATGAATCATACTGACAGTCTGTATGATTTTAACTCTTCTCCATCCTTTCTGATATAGAATCATTTTTACTTGCGTTGATACAAAATAAGAGAATTTCATTTCAGACAGGCATATGCGTGACAGTACACAGGGACCAAGGCAAGAAGCACTGAAACAGAAGGAACCTGCAATATTCAGTGTAACACAGTTCTTTCTGCTTTGGAGACACCAAAATGAAAGGAAATTGCTATATTTTTTACCCTTCAGCTCTCCTAATCTATATTGCTAACAAATCAGATAGTTGCAGTAAGACAGAAATAAAATGTGTGTGCAACATATTCCCAATCAAATTTGGAAATCTTGACATTTAAGGAAATTACATTTCATTTCCATGCCACTGTTTTAAAAGTGCAGGTGAAATTTCTCGGTTTTATTTTTAAATCAGAAGGCAAGACCTTACAAATATGTTTCAAACAAGGTTAGTTTTGCACCTAAATGGTCAAAACTGATGAGTTGAGGCAGCAAAAAAAAAAAAAGGGATTCAGAGGTGAGCCCTCCAAATTAGTAAATGCTTGTGTTATCATTTCTAGACAAACCTTATTTTTGGCCAACATATATGTGCATCATAATAGCATCTTTATTAACATCATCAGCATGTTTTTTATGTTTTTTTACAGGTTTTCTTTCCTTCTCTTTCATGCATATTATAGCATGGATATTGTGTTTCAAAGGCACTGATAAATCTGCAATTTGCTTACTTTTAATGACCTGCCTGGGAAATCTTAAGTCAGTCTGAGTATCTCATAATTAATAAACATTTCCTGTAAATTTTAATTACGGATTTGATGTCCAGGACCCTCAAGTTTTCTTAATGCCAGTGTAGCAGCATATACTCGTCCCACTCCTTCTCTGCTGAGCTCACACTGTGTACACCTGTGCCTCAAGGGACTGTCTGTAGTCATCATCACAGCCCAGTTCAGAAAGCACATTTTGATATGTGCCAGAATCCTCAAATTTAAGTTTTTGACTGAAAGCATAGAATTTCAAGGACTTCACTTCTGGGTGTTGTTTATGGCAGAGGCTTATTTCTTCTCAATAATTTCTTGCCCTGTCCCTCGGATGAGCAGGGCCAAGCCAGAATGCTGCAGCTTTCTTCTCCCTGTGTGATAAGTAGAGGTGGTTAATAGGAAGATGACAATTATAGCTGCCTTATGGACAGATATTTTATTTTAATGCTTGCAATGTGGTCAGATGCCATGGTATAAATAACAGCATGAACAAACAGCTATAACAGCACTAATGACCTTGTGAGACAGTTTGCAAATTGAAAGGAATTTCCGCTTGCTCCTTATTCAGTCTTTTTAAGAAGCTGTACTTACCTTCCTTCTGTGAGGGAAAGGAAACAGCAAGTGTGTTCTTTATAGGCACCAGGACCCTCATGGGATGTAGAAAATTATGCATAATGGAACTGTCAAGAAACTTTCATATTTAGACAAGAAGTTGACATAGTTTTGGCTTTTTGCCAGATCTTAGGAATGCTATCATTTAGAAGGTGAAAAGTATGTGGTTTTTTCTTTATATCCAGTGGCTTTCCTTTTTTTTTGGCTGATCATAACCCTTTAAATATTAACTCAGCTGGGAAAAAAAGAAATATTTTAGCACAGGTAGGACCAAAACATCCAGTAATTTTCTTTAGACAACATGTAGTAAAACTCTATGTTCTGTTCTCCAAGCTATGTTTGAGAGCTACAGCAGAAAAAAAGTGTGCCGTGCACATTTTTTAACCAGTATGCTCCAGAAATGATTGTTTTCAGACTGTGTAGCTGTCACCCATCTACTGCAGCTTTAAAGAAAAGTGTTGCCAGCACTTTTCATATTGAGAGTCTGCAGGACAGCTCTGGGCCACCTTGCAGCCATATTGCTGAAGGTTGTTATTAATTGTCAGTCTGTTATCATGCTTGTGCTGCTCAGAGATGTATGATGGCTGGAACTTCGTCGTGCAACTAGAACTAGTAAAGGAATATCCTGATAACTGCAGGACATGGTGGTTCCTTGTGAAGTTTGAAAACTCAAGGCATTTTCCTTGGGAGGGTGCACACAGACAGCCTGTCATTATGACCTGATTGCATTCATAGAGCATTTCTGCCTTTGCCTCGTTATTGAAGAACACATCCTTGGCTCGACACAGTTCCCTTCCCTTGGCTGGCACCTTCTTCCTTCTGTGAGATCCAAATCTGGTGCAGGTACTTTAAAACAGTATGAAATACTATTATCCTCCTTTCCACTCTGAATTGTCTGTGGGGACAGCAGTTAATGTGCTGTGGTCCAGTAGTCCCGGGCTGTGCTACAAGATAGAACTTGCTCTCTGCCTCCCCTTTGAAATAAAGGAAAAGCACTGTAACCATCAGTCCCTTCTCAAATAAATAGTTCAGGTTTCAGCCACCAGCTCTGCCTCACGGCTGTTATCTAAAGAAAACAGATTTGGGATGGGCCATGCATGAACCTTTTCTATTTACAAAACAAACACAAAGAAAACCCTTAATTTGGATCATCACATGCTTATAATCACCATACAAAGAGCTCATGGTAGCAACTACTGAATGAAGGACTTTACTATATTTTAATTGATTGTCTTTGTGTGAATCACATCTGCCTATTACTAATTTAACTTCATAACAGTATTTGTTTTCTACAAAAAGAAAAGAAGCTGTCATGCCACACAATTACCCCTCAGAAAACACCTAGACTCACAGTCCCACCACTATCATAGCTTCCTATTGATCTGTCCAGTCTTACACAACTGGATTCAGAAAATTAGACAGATCAATAGGACAAAATATTATCTAAAAAATAAAATATATATATATTATGGTCAGTGTGACTCAAGATTTTGCCCAAGCTATTTAGGTTTTTCAATAGGATATATATGTTTTTGAACCTTTTTCTATTTACACAATTGTTTATGGTAGAGGGGTCTTCCTATCAGTAAAATTATATAGTATTTTTCTCTATTTACTCTAAAGGAGTGAATTTACAGTACTTCACTTAGTCTAACTAATTGAACCATCCTGTGATGATGGGACATGTGGTGCTACTGGTTAATGTACTGTAGCTGGAGTGCGACCATTCCTGAAATAGCTGGAAGGCTTTGTATGGACAAAAGGGAAATTAGGACCCAGTATTACTACTGCCACTGCTCACACCAGCAGCTGAAAAAACACAATAACTGAGCAAATTTGGAAGGTATTGCTTCAAGGCATCTGGAAATATTCCTTAAACTTGTTCTCTTCCGATGCTTCATTATATATAAGCAATTTAAATTGCTACTATTCATATTTTCTATACTATATTATTCTCTGATCCTTGTCTTCCTTGTGCAGTTGCTATCCTTCCTCTGATAAGGTGGTATGTGTTATAATTCTGTGCTTAATATATTTGCATTCTTTATAGTTCATGATTGGTAATTATACTTTTCCTATTAATAGAGTTCTTTCGTCTTTCAAACATTATCTCATTGGATTCCAGCAAATCCTTTTAGGTGTACTGAAACTTTCAGGCTTCTGTTACCTAATCTGTCTTCCTGGCTAGTTTTAAAGTACTCTTTTTAATTTTTTTCTTAACTTTTTTCTTTTCTGTATATCTGGAGTGGTGAGGTATTTGAGATTACACTTCCCCTAGGTAAGACACCGTATCTAGCTATCGACTTTTGCTTAATGATTGAGTTTTCTATGTGCACAGCTTGTCGATACCTCATAGCTACAATTTCATAACACATTTTTTTCATGTGAATGTCCCTTTTCTGTGTAATTAAGAAGCCAAAGAAATATAGGCAACTGGGGGTAAGTGTATGAACTGTTGCCGGATTTTCTGAAGGGCTTTACATACTGTTTGCAGTCATTTGTGTGGTCTGCAGCTGCATGTTCTTGTGCATTGAGACTTCTGGAAATAGCTGCCATGAATAGATTGTTGGTATAAAGAAGTGAACACAACTACTGTTGGTCTGAGAGAAATAACCATTACAATTGATGCTTTCTGGTCTGTAAACACCTGGGAGCCAAGGACTTTCTTCTCAAAAGAATTCTCTAACCATTACACCCGGGGGCTGTGTGTATGTCATGACATAAAACACAGTCTGAATTAATTATTTAGTATGGTGCAGCCCACTTTGACTTATAAGCTATAAAAAGCCCGCCCGAGAGAGAATTAATTATTGCTGGAAATAACATATAATTACAATGTTGCAGGGAAAAGATAAGAATTAATGTGCCAGGTGTAAGTAGATTAGACCAGCTTGACAGAAATGAGCAACTAAAAAAGAATTTATAGATGAAAGCTTACAGCCTTGTATCTGTAGTGACTGGAAAGCATTTCCATGTGATGACTGCTCAGTGGCTTATGTGAAATGAGATATTGGCTTTAGACTCATTGCTCAGAGACAGGTCTCTATGTCACAAATCTGACAACAAAATGGAGTGAATTGAACATCTCATCAGAGAAACGAGGAGAGAAAAAGCTCGGAGGCTAAATTAAACTTACTTTCCTTCTTGAAATTATCTCCTTGGGCAGGAGTTGAGGAGTTCTGTGGCAGAGAAGGGCTTTGTGAGGATTCAAAATTTCTCTCTGTGTTTCTCCCCTTGTCCAGTGGACCAGGACTATGAACTCCAGGGCGGAGAGCCAGCTGGATTTCACCAGAAAAAGAAGAAAATTACTACTTTATTCATGGTCTATGAAGTAGTGGGGAATAAAGAGGAAGAAGGAGAAAACCAAGTTTTCCCATGGCTTACCAATTTTCTTCTTGTTTTAAGAACGAACATTTATAGCCTGCTCTTTGATACCTAGGAGGTGTGTTATGCCTACTTTGAAAGCCAGTTTGTGGGAAGTGATCTTTCCCCACTGTGTGGAGTCTAATCAGAAACACCAACACCCTGAATGAACAGGGAAGACAATTGTACTGACGGCTTTCTTCCAGCCAGGGTGACAAGATGGCTTCACTGAGTCACTACAGGTAAGTCAGAGCTGCATGAAATCAAATTGTCGAAGAACTTAAAGAACTGTTGTGAAAGACAAAAGAAGAGTGACTCAGTATAAACAGTCTTTGGAAAATTATGGCAGAAATACATGTCTCACGGGAATGGGATAAACATCCCTGTAAGAACACCTGATTTCATCTGTTGGGGACAGGAATTTTGCAGAATTGCACATGGTTTGTGTTCTTAAACTGTTCAACTCTTGACAAAAAGTCACTAGGCTCTGCAGCTGGGTCCATCTCCAGGATGAAATAAAATTGGAGAACTTTTTAAGGATCTTTTTTTATTTTCTACCCTAACTTACCTGCAACAATGATTTTTTTTTTCTTTTGGTGTTGTAATAATGTAATATCAGGCTGGTTAACTCAGCAGCCGGTCCCACCTTGCCTACCACTTGCCATCTTTTGCAGTATTAGCAATTAGGACTAGGGATCGTTGCAGCTTCCCTAAGAAATCATCGTTTAATAGAAACTACCCTTAAGTTACCGAATCCTTACTTTTTTTTTTACTGTTGATAATAATTTGTAGATAAATTTGAAGCTTAACCTTCATTTTTCAAAAGAATCCTTCAGTTCAAAATTTGTTAAGCATATTTCCAGGACTGGCTAAAATAACTCACACTCAAAACCAAAAAAAACCCACACCAAAATGTTATTTAAAACATCCATGTCACTGTTGATAGTAGTTTGTTCCCCTTACTTCAAAATGCCATATTAGTGGTTCAGATAAAGTAGTATTCCATTCCATTTAAAAATTTGTCTGACTTTTATTCCATTTATGTGGAACTAAAACTAAGACTTCCAGGAACACAGTTTAGTAGAATAAAATGTGCTAGCCTTGTGGTTTTGAGTATTATTCCTAGGAGTTTTGGGGATATAAGTATAAAATCAATTAATCTGCTGATGGGAACCTATGTGACGAGGACCTCTGGAGGTTTGCTTACTATTGCTTAATACTTAAATAAATAAAATGCTAATACACAGATCTAATTTTTGGTTGATTGCCTCACAGAGATTACTAGAAGTAAAGCACTTTACAGCATGAATTGATCCATTGTTTTGATTTCAATTACATTGGGTCATGTATAATTATGATTGACTTTTGTGAGCATTCACAAATTCACATAATGAAGAGTTTAGTATAGCAATAGAATCAATACAGAGTAAAGCTTTGTCAATGTTATTTAAGACTTTACAATTAAGATCAGAACAATATCTCAGAGAAGTTAATGTTTCAGTGTCCACATTAACATCCCCCAGTTGCTGTTTCATTGGCATTCATTTTATAACAAAAATAGACAAGAATATAAATAAGAAGAAAACCGATATATGTTCATGCCTACGTCCTCATGGGAAGTGACCTGATTGCCACTCACATAGAGATGATGAGTTAGTTGCAAAGTTTGCAACAGCCCTGTTGCTCAGGCCTGAAAGGGAAAATACCTGGCAACGAGCACAGAGAATCTGTATGGAAGGTCGTAGCTCGTCTGTGCTGCGTCACCAGCTAACACCGTGCTGATACTCGTTGTCTTTCTTGGTTGACCGGGACACACTTGGGTGTACCCCTGTCGTTTGCACTGTGTGTGTGGTTTGTAATGACTTCGTGTATAGGCTGTATCAATACTGTGTCCAATGGTCAAGCCTTGCAATTTGACTTTCCGTAGTATCAAAAGGTTGCAGTACTCTCTGACATGTTTTGATTTGTGCAACCTGCCTTTTCCCAAACACTTCCAAGCCACAGTCCAAGAGTTAGGGAAGGACAGGGATGAGTCTCTCTGGGTGTTTTCCAGTGGCTCTCATATTTGGTAGGTTAGAAGAATTTATTAATATGGATGTGGATCATTCAATGCCCTGTTGTTCCAATGCCACAAATATGTTGCTTTATTAGAATAGCTGTAGAATATCAAAATACCAGCCAGTTTGGATTTCCCATCTTTATTCCTCTCCTCATTTGGGTGTGAATTTTGCCTCTTTATATGTTTTGAAAGGCAGGAAATTTTATTTCTTCAGTGCTTTTCTATTCAAAAAAGGGGCAATTTAAACCAAAGAAAACAAACAAACAAACAAAAGAAAAATGTAGAAAAAGCCCTGTGTTTAAACATGCTTCACTAAAATAGGAACACACCACTGGAGGCTTTCTGATCATCAGTTCCATCCCCTGCTGCCACTGGCATAGACAATCCCTCCCATAAACTGATCAAGCTTCAGTTATTGCAGTTCATCTCTGAAGTCCTCAGCTCATTGAGTCGAACAGGTCGGCTCCCCGTCTCGTCACTGTCAATATGTGACAAGACTGTTTTCTGAAAGTTCTCAAAATAAAGAAAGGAGAAGAGTAGGCAGGGTAAAAGCACATTTTAAAATGGAAGATTGATTTTGCAGATTAGCACAATTCTGGGAAGACACATGGAGGTTTCTTCTGTAACCACAATTAGGTTTTGCTAATGATAAAGGAGTATTTGGGGATGGATTTTGTAGTACATGCTTTGGTGAATAACATTATGTTCTTTTCACATAAATTCTCTAGGCAGAAGGCAAAAAAATATCAACTTCTATAAAACATATATAATTCCAAAATTCTTTAATGACTGTCAAATGAGAGGTAGGACTCATCTTCAAAATCGGTGAGCTTCAAATTCTTCTTAGGAAGCGATATAGGTGTGTACCTATTACTTGCATTTATACTGTTAATAACGGGCGTATTTTAAATGGAGTTGTGATCACAACAATACTGAGCATCCTGGTAATGCCATATTTACCCTGTTTTTACATTACCCTTGACATCTTCTCATGGCCACTGTGAGAGATGGGATATTGGGCTGTACAGATCCTGGATTTGTCCAAGTGAGACTATTCTTATATTATTCCCTACTTTCATTAAATTCTGCTAAAAATCTAATCACATTCTCACTGCACAGTGACATTTTCTCATTTATTACCTAATTTGAAACTGCTTCTAACTTTCAAGAAACATTTATTTCTACTCCTAATCTCTAAATGAAATTGATAGGGTGTTTGGTTCAGTTTAAGATTAAGAAATCTAAATTTTGTTATCTAGCACAGATGTCTACTGTTACACTAGGTGTCAATGATCCTGTTACAATCAGTGAAGACCTTGTCAATACAAATCATAGAGTCTCTCCAGCTCCCTGGTCTTTATAGATTGCATTGACTGCGTCTCCATTAATGATAATGGGAGCTTATATGATGATCTTGATCCAGTTTCCTAAACATAGATGCCTAATACCTTTTGAAAAGCTATACTGTATCCCCTGACATCTGACTGCTGCTTCAAAAGGATGTAAATGTCCTCCAGCAGGTTCCTTGTCAGATCTATGAACCCATTTGTGGGTCTCTTGAATATACTAGAGAGTTTGAAAAGGGCAGTGTTGAGGCAGTAGAATGGATCCTGTTGTGCACAGGTGGACATCTGAGTTTGGTATGATAATGAGAGTCTCATCTCAGGTTTTATTGCCTATATGTTGGTATTGCTGCTCACAATTCAGTAGAATTCCTTAATGTGAAATGAAACATATATCAGCCCCTCTTGGGCGCTGAATGAAATCTGAGATTTCATTTTCTCAGTTCTTTGAGTGTCTGCAGTTCTGTCATAGTAGCAAAGTGATAATGAAGAGAACTGAAAAATGAAGACTAAGAAGGACTTGGTGCATATGTTGTCTTGCTGCTTCATTTAACTGTTTCCTTTTTCATGTATTATGTTTGCCTGGGGGTTTTAACTGGCAGGGTAAGCAACGGTTCTCTCTAAATGTTTTTAGATTTTCCCCAAACACTAGACCCAGAAACCTTTTGAGCAAATACTTTCAGTATGTATTCAAGACCATAATAATTTAAATATTACCCTTCAACAGAAGACCACCTAAAGCACTGTGTTGGAAACAAGCCCAATATTCAAATATAAGTGAAAGTCCTATAGTGGCAATCTCACTATTTGGGAAATGAGAATCAGGAACCTTGGAATTGTGTTATAGAATCAAGCATCTTATTACTTGTCTTATTGTGCATCATCTGCACTGTGCACCTGTGTCACATTTACAAGATTCTCTGTAGCCAGAGAACTGAAACTGAGACACACAAACACCCACAGCAGAAAGGAATATGAGATTTCACACTGCTGGTTTCTATAGGAATGGAGGATTTAGGTTAAAAAAAGACAACTGCTATGAATATTACATTAAATTTGCGGGCTCTTGTGACACGTCTGGTTGCCCAGCTCTGTCCTGGGGAATACAAATGAGTATTCATTCCATCTGAAGCCCCTATGGCTGACTTCAGTGGTCTGGCTGAGGAATTTCTATATTTAATCACAGCATATGTCATACATTTTGTTTCTCAAGTGACAAATGTAGACACTGTAACAAAGACTTTCGCTTTGAAGCCAAGGAACTTCATGTGAATACAACTCCTCTTACTGAGTGGGACTCTAAGGCCAGAAACTGAAGCATTAACAAATAGAACAGGTTTTGCTTTCCCCTGTCATTTTAAAAAGTACTTATTTTTCAGAGAGTGGCTAACAGAGTCTGAGAAAGCCATCTCAAAGTTTTTGAGAGCATTTAAGCCCAGAGAATTTCCCCTAAAGGCTGGGAGAGCTAATGGTTGGGGAGATGGGTTGCATTTCCTATTCCACCTTGTTACTGAGTGGAGGGGGAAAACCAAGATATCTTCTAAACAGAAATGGCCTTTAATCCTCAAGATAAGAAGTCAAGCATTAAGAACAGCAGTTTTAGAAAGCATGTAGGATTAGTTACCTGAAAAGTAAAAGTATTCTGTCAATGTACAAAAGCTGGGGGAGTTTGCTGCTCTCACAGCAGACAATTAGATATTTTTTCTTTCTTTTATTCTGAAAATTGAACTTTCATTCCAAATAAAAAAGTGGAAAATGTCCACATCAAAGCCCGTTTTCCTAATAGGTGTCTAAATCTTCATAACCTCTTAAAGACTAAAATTCTTCCTAAATAAATCCTAAAAGACAACAGAAGTGGTACTAGATACCTCTAGGATCCATCCTGTGGTAGGGAGAGAGATGAGTCAGGTACACATTCAGATGAGCAAGGTTAGTCCTTAAAATAATCTTTCTGTTGCTTTGGATGATTACAGTGTTTCAGATTAACCTCTATCCTGCCAAGTGTGTACGAATCTACCTTTCAATTATGAAATAAAAACTTAGATAAGTTCAGCTAACTCTGTCTCTGACAATACCCAATGCTAACTCTTTCCACCAAGAAGCCAGGATCCGGACAGAAGACAGCTAGACATTACTTTTCCTCAGCACACATTTCTACTCAGTTTATAGCAGTCCAAGACTGTGAACAGTTGAATTAGGATTTAAACTACTAGCAAAACTTGTGTGTATGGTCTTAATAACTTATAAGAAAAATCCAAGTTAGAGCAGGAAAACAATAGTTACACATTTTTCTGCCTTTCCACCTAGAGGGGTTCAAGCTTTGCTCACGGCTGACACCGAGAATTACATTTAATAAGTCCAGTCAGAAGCAGGTAGTCAGTCATTAAGATCTTGGAAAGGAATCTACCTTGTCACATCATTTTCTTGGCTGTGAGGACTGGTACACCCTGAACATCCTAGTCTGCCATACTGACAAGTGTGGGACAGACTATTGATTGTAACTATGACCATTCTTATTTTCTAGATGAAATGTCCATTCCTGCTAAGCTCTTAATCTCAATGTGGATATGGCCGGTTTAGCAATGTAATTGTAAAGAAGTGACAGTGGTATAGACAGGAGGATGTGATATCTTAATCAACAGTACACATAATATTTCTGGGAACTGCTGATCAATGTGGGTTAGTGGTGGAAAATATATTGAGAGGATTGTGGGAAATAATGTCTACAAACTCTCTCATGGGCTTAGAAGCACAGGCCAAGAAGAGTTTTAATAGAAACAGAGGTATGATCAGAAGAGAGGAAATGAGATAAGGCAGCTGCTCCTTTCAGAAACTTTTTCATTTCTTTTAACTAACTCAGCAAAAAAAATATGGTATGTAATGTTGCAAAATGCCCCTTTGGTAAACAGTAAAACAAACAACATTAACAAACAGCAGTGTAAGTCTTCTTAACCAGCTTCAGCCTCAGTTATTTTTCCAAAGAGGTAGCTGAGGGGGTCACTCTGAAACCCTTATACCAATGACTGAATCTCCTACTTCCAGGACTTCACAGATCCTTGCTGATCTTTGCTGGCCCAAGCAGACTGGCTCCCAGTAGAAGGGAAGGTGTGACAAACAGACCTTGCTTTGTCCCATCAGGACATCTTCTCTACCATCGAACTGAGATTACACCATGGAATGAAACCTGGTTCAAACCGGAATTGTCTCTGTTGCATTTGAATATAGATCTGCTTTTCTGAAAATGCTACAGCTATTTATAATAATGAATTTATAATAGATTAATTCACTTCTACAGAAAAAGGAGGAAGGAGCAGGTAATTACTTAGCTCGTGGTTATAAAAAACTCATAAGTGAACCAAAAGGAAAAACTGGAAAGTTTTGTCTCTATGACTCTTATTTAATCATTGGTTCACACATGCTTTTCCTTACCTGGATATTTGTCTGACCTTGTTTTCAGCTGAGTATTTCAGTATTTGTCTTGAATGTGCTGTGAATTTTGCACAAGAGGATGCATATGATGCACAGAGAGGAGCAATGTCTGCTCATTGCCAAGATTTCACCCACAAAGAGGAAACATGGAGCATTTGACAGGTTTTCCCCATGGCGCCAGTATCTTTTTGCTATACACTTTTGTGTGAGATCACTTTTGTGTGAGGAAGAGATGGAGAGAGGCAATTCTGAAAAGAAATAAACTGTGGTGTGATAGTGACGGGAGAAAGAAGAGTGGGTGGAGGAGACTCTTTCACTCTTCAGACTTTAGAGGTCTCCTTTAAGGTGTGTACTACTGGTGGATAAAGAGACAAACTTGCAGTGATGTGTCTGTCAGCACTGTTTAGCAGTGAAGAAGCAAGGTAGAAAGAAATTGCACTAGAGTCTATTACTGTTGCTTTCCGGGTAGGCTGTAGAAGAGAAAAAGTGCAAAGGAAGAGCTGCAGTTTACAGTCACAGTTTGGCAGCTATTCCCATCCTGTCTTTACATATTTAAAATTCATTTTACTGCAAGCATATGAAGAATCACTCTCTCTCCCTTGCCACTGTGACAGTTCCTTTAAGGAGGCAAAGAAAAAAAAGTAAATAAATGATGTGTTTTGCTCTGTATCCATTTTAAATGCTGGGTGTTTTATTCTGTACACATTTCTGTATGCACGCATCTCATGCGCTTTTTAAATTTCTATTTTTATTAAGAGAAAAACAGAGGGATCAGTCTACAAACCTGGGCTACATTCCTGTTAATCGCTTGCTCCTTTTAGTTTACTCATTATCCCTGCCCTTCTCCCATCTGTTCCCATCACTGTCAATAATGAATACACCCCTTTAAGTTCCTTAGAAAGTTTGATCCTGTGATGCTACAAATTGCAGCCCTTCAGGAGAGATGACCATCTACATATGAAATACTGAATCTTTATGCATAAGAGTAATTTTTACTGCCTTGTGAGTTGCTGTCTATACTGTAGCTGTGAAAGAGTCGATTTCTGATGTTTAAATTGGGACACAGCGGCCGAGGCTCTGCTGATTCCCAGATCTCCCACTGTTGGTACTGGAGGAGAGGCTCCCTATACTCAGCCTACAGCTCTCCAGGAAGGCCACAGGGGATTAGAGATCACGTCATTTGTCAATTTGAATCAGATGTGGGCTGGAAAGAGGAAAGAATCTTTGGTCATTAGCTCTTGTTCTTGTGCTCATCAGTGTCTACTGCCATCCAGGCTTTGGAGCACTTTGGGGAATTTTGTTGTTGTGTCCAGTAGGAGCTCAGTAGTATTTCATTAAGATGCTAATAAACGGAAAGATATATTTTGCACTCTTTTTGAGGTTCAAATGGCACATAAAATAATTTAATAGAATTAAAGGATTTTTAATGAATTTAATAAACTTAGCATAGTTAATGCTTTTGGCAGGTATAAAATATTGAGTGTTTATTGCGTTTTGAGTGGGGTTTTTTTAATTTTACATTGAATTTAGAGGAAAAGTTGAGGGGTTTTTTGAATGAATGAATTTTAAATCCTCATATTTTACGGTCATACTTAAAAGAATGGAGAAGAAAATTAAATCTAGCTAATAGAGTCTTACCTAAGTAAGTATTAAACAGCAGGTATGAGGTGAGTTGACCGGTAAACAATGTGTGGGTGATATTATGATTCAATAACTCCCCTTTTTTGGCTTGATCTCATGCTTTTCTCATCTGACTCTCACTATGTGACTCTTGGCAAACAGATAAACTTCTGGTTCAGTGAGTTGCTGTGAAGAAGTTGTACCTTTGCACCAGCTGGATGTGCAGCTGATGTCAGCAAAGTAAACCAAACCGCTAGAAATTTTTTACAATGGCAAAAATATGGTATTCAAGGCCTCTTCTATCTGAACATTTGTATTAGTAGTTGGGAGCCTTGCTAGAAGCTAAGAAATTACTTGTCTGGGTAAATCATAAGGCTTTCCAGATTTACACCCAAGTACAAAGTGTGTGTGAGCAGCAAGTAGGTGGTATCTCTAACAGTCAGGGCATTTAGTTGTGTTCTGAAAGGGGCAAACTGAAAAATAAATATTGCCTAATATTGCTGGAAATTTAATGCTCTGCACTGTCCTAGGAAGACGGCTGCTGTTCCTGATTCTGGGTAATGGTTGGTCAGAGAATCACAGCATCATTTATATTGGAAAGGGCCTCTTCAGAGCACCTGGTCCAATCTACTTGTTTCAGAGTAACTTCAAGAGTTTTCAGGTGAGATGAATGGAGAAAATGTGCCAGGGCAAAGCACCCCATCTTTAATTCAGTTTCCCCATGAATTCTTAAAAAGAAAATGCACAGAAATTTCAGTTCTTGACAGAATAGCTGTTCATAATATAAATATACTTTTTTTTTTTGTCCTTACATAATTTCATGACTTTCTGAGTAAATCTCACACTTACTCAGGAAGTCCTGAAGTTATGCAAGGACAAAATTCATTTTTTGTGAGTAAAGATGATTTGTGATTCGGGCAGAACTGGTGACTGTTGTTTAAGCAATTTTTTAGGACAGGGTAAGGGACTATAAAGGATATTACAGTCCAGCTTTCTTCTCCTCCAAATAATAATTAACTTCTTCTCTTCTTCTACTGTTGGTCAATAATTGCAATTTATGAAACTGCCCTCCACATTTTGAAAGACTAAGATATGGGTTCACTCACTCCCATCCCTCCTCTGGTGTACTATCACACAGGTCAAATACCAGTCTCTGATACAGCAATTGCATTTCTGGACTGTTATGTAGACACGTGTTAAAAAGCCCTAGAGTGCAATGAACCCTAGCAGGAGGAAGAATCCAAATGCAGAAAGTTAATTTAAAACATGGCCAGCTTTCAGCCTCAAAATAGACAGCAATACTTCCATCAATTTATCATAATATTTATACAACCTCTAATACTCCACTAGTTGATTACTTCACTGCCTTAGAAGAAATTATAAATAAAACATTTTTTTAAGGAAGAAAACATTTTCCCAATTTTTAAAGTAGCATAGCAAGACACAGACAAAATGAAGAGAGTTAAGCAGTTAGAAAGAATTAGGCACATATAAGAAGAGAACAGGTGCCAAGCAGAATATTCAGAAACAGCTAAGTAATCCACCATCCCGGATCAAAATCCCATCACGAGCCTATTGTTATCATTAAATGCCTAAATACCTCTAGAATTCAGTTGTGTAGCCACTGTGCCACTTGCCTATACACTACGAGCAGAAAGGTATCCCTTTGTAGAAAGCAGCTTTTATGAATTGATCTGATACTTCCACTGCAAAATAGGAACAAATTAGTTTATCTGTTTTTAACTCTCTTTCAGACCCCTCCCTAAACACTTTAAATGTCACTATTTCCTCAGGAACTGAAGGTGTGCCGAATAGCATGTCCTGCGCAGAAATATGATAATCTCTCTTCAATGTTTGGCAACTAGTATCTATTAATTAAGAACCCATCGTTTGTACTCTGTAATTATATTTATTAAACCCTAACTCATATCCTAACTATAATTAGTTCCTGCTAATTAATTTTATCAAATCTCTCTAGATTCATATCTAAAGTAAATATTGAGTAGCCCTACACTAATTATTTCAATCAACTTGGAATGCATTTCAAATGACTGTGAATAGTTTCTATTAATTAAATTTAATATAAAATAAATGTTCAATACAATATGTTTGTAAATGTTAAGATTTTAAGATAAAAGAGAATAAAAGACTGGTATAATGTGAAATACTCATTTGCGTATTAGACCGAGTTAAATAAGGCAATTCTGCCTAAGTCAGAATTTTTCATGGGAAAAAAAAGAATTTTTTATATGTGAAATATATGAAGAGTTAGGGCTGAGTACTATAATGATTTACCTTGAAAAGATTTTTCATATCCTTTGAAGTAGACAGGATTCCTTATGTTTTAAAAAAATATATTTTAATTTTTTAAAAATTGTGAGAAAATCAATAATATTTGTGTAACTAACTTTGCAAGTAAAGACAAAGATGATAGTGAAACACTTTTGGATGAGGTGCAACATTTTTGTCAGAATGTGATGGGGGAAGCATCCTTACCTACCAGCACTGAGAGACAACCTGCTTGAGTCAGAATCCTAGAATAGCCTGATTTGGAAGGCAACTGCAAAGATCATTACCTCCAGCTCCTGGTTCCCTTGCTACTGATAACTTAACTTGGTCTATACAGGAAATGAAATTATGGTGTAAATTTGGATTCCTTAAAGCAAAGTGATTGAAAACGAGGCAGCAACAAGAAGTCAGCATTCAGATCACAGCCATTCTGGACTCCATGGGTTTTTCTTGACTGATAGCTGGAAGGATCCTGTAGACAGTGTCTTGGATCTTCCATGCGTCTATGGATGTCTCAGATACCCCAAGGTATCTGAAAAACGGTCCTTCACTTAAACTGTTGCAATCTGCTGAAAGTTTCTAGGCTGCAAGTGAAGCTACTTACTGGGGTTAAAATACTAAAGATTTTTGTCAATGCTTTAATCCAAGTGAATTGTGTGCCATATCTCCATTTATACACAATGGTTAGAAAACTCTTAAAATACTCAGAACTCTGCTGTTCCGGAGAGGGGCAGAGGGGGTATTCATCTCTCCTAATATGGGAAATCCATGCTGTACTTTCCATTCTTGTCCTCCCCTAAATGAAACAGGTACTTTCATCTGCCCTATTCTAGACAACAACTGCAAACCAGGAAGAATCACATCCCCAAAGTGTTTGTTTCTCTCTGCTGTCTCTAAAAGGAGGTGGTGTGACCAGCACAGACAGAACCATTTCTTATGCAGATGCCTTTGATAACACTGCTCCTGCATGTTGAGACTCTGGAGGCTTTGAGCAATGCTGAGTAAGTAACAATGGAAATAACTCTAGTTTTGGTATTGGTTTTGTCAACTGTTTTGGCTTTCTGGAATTACACCTTTCATAAGATTTAGTGACTGGTGAGAAGAGCCTGTATTATTTTTGAAGGATGACAGTTTGCCGTCATGGGCAGTTACAGAAGTTGTAGCATTTGGTGGTGAAGGGAAAACAGATTTCAGCTCTGTATCTGCCATGGGTTAGTCTTGATTTCAGCTAATGTAACACAGGTCAATTGTGTAAAGCAGCTTCCATCTGTGGATATTTGATTTTAATTAGCAAAGAATACAAACTAGCAGAAGTGAAATCCTAACCCAAGCAAGCGTATATGGTACTATGTTTCAGATATATTATGCTATGCAATTTTAATCTTTTAAATCTTTATTTTTAATTAATTATTTACTAATAATTTGCAATATCACTCACTATTTGGCACTATGACAGTCATTTTGCCACAGAGATCATGACAACACTGACTTTTCTCTTTTTTTTTTAAGTTTATGGAAACCTCAAGTGTGTCTTTTATTTTAAAATCTTACTTAAACATGCATGTACACACACATAAAGGAAATTTAAATATTATAGTCTGTTTTGTATCACTGTGCATATTGGTATCAATGACTTGTTTCTCGTGTGCCATTTGACACCCCTTCACCACTCCAAATATGCTCCTGGGAAAGCTTTACAGATTTTTAGGATAAAGAAACCATTATTATGACTCTTGTGATGACGTTTATTTTCAGACTTTAGATTTCATGCAGCTGCTTCTGTTTTGAGCTCAGTAACATGTGGTTGTGTAAAACATTTGTTTTCCAGAAAGATATACAATCTTATTTTTGATAGTGTCAGCAGATGGTGAGTCTACCTCCTCCCTCAATAGTTTATTCCAGTGGTTTATCATTTTTGCCATATGCTTAAAATTAATGCCACATTTCCCATCTGATTTTGTCTGACTCCAGTAAAGCTACGTTAGTTTCCTTCAGATGGTTACCTATTTTCAGGCCTTTTGGGTTATTCAGGGAGAATCCAGATTGTCCTTCACACTTGGATCTGAGGTGTGCCTTGTTGCCTGCAACCATCTTCTGCTCCAGCAAGCAACACTAGTCAACCCAATATTAGTCAACAATTCTGTTTTTAACAGTTTCGATAGTCTGTGTTTAACTTAATTGCTTTTTGTTTCTGGATCTTTCAGGTATTTGTCCGTCCTTCAGTTGCTTCCATCATCCAAAAGCACATATTTATACTGTTTCTTTTGCTTCATCTCATAGATGGGTCTTTTTCTCCCACCTTCTTTTTTGTTCCATTCTACTTACATTGTAAAAGTCTTAATTTCTTTCTGTTAGCATTGCGTTCAATGCACAATGGAAAAAAGTCAGGCTGCACAAAAATACCTGAGGGATACTGCCTGTTACTCGTTCCTTTCCCTCTACCTTACTGCTATATCTACTTTATTTTCAATTTTTCCTCCCTTTCATTTAACTATTAATTCTCTGGATCTCTTTGTTTTATTTACTAATTGAAGAACTTGGTCAATTTGTGACTGTTAGGGAAAAAAACCTCAACAATCAAAACCAGATTAAGCCATAATAATTTAATTTTCCTTGGTTGGTGATGAGCATTTGTAAAAGCTCAGTCACTAGGCAGAAAACTTTTGTTTTTGTTAATGATTAAAACACTAAGGATTTTTTCAGACATTCTTTCCTTTTTCTTTCACTGATGGTAAATCTGGGAGCTCAGAGTTTCTGTCCTAAAGAAGAGGAGGTGAAGGAGGAAGATTGTGATCTGTATGAAAGGAAGTGTGAAGAAATGACAGCGATCTTGCTGGCAAAGCTTATGGTCAGCAGTTCTTTCACACACAGAGATTTTTCACTTTTTTCACAGAATTTTTTTAAATTAGCGCTCTGATGTGAGTGAACACAGAAATTTTTCCGTCTTTGCTAGCCATCCATGACACATTGCTGGTGAGACTGCCCACTGGCTGCAGCACTACTTTAGGTCAGTCTAACCTTGTAAGTAAGTCAAAGAATTTTAGAAAACATGCAATCAGAAATTATTCTTAAAATAGTCATTTTTTTATTGTGTCTTCAGTGGTGGCTGATTACTTTGTTATAAAAGTGACATCAACAACTTTGAATGACTGTGGTTTGGAAAGCTTTTTCCATGTCATACCATCTCCCTTCACCAAAGGTAGCCCCATCAAAACCAACGGTCACTTTGAAACAAACTTTACTTTTCCTTGGTAGTTTCAGGACAGCATCTTTTTTTCTACTCTCATTGATCCATAATCTTTTTTCAGCAATGAGATTATAAAGTGTTGGCTTTATACATTACAGAATTATTTTAAGATATAGCAGATGATTAGCAAAAGTATCACTAGTCAAGGAGGGAAGCCTATTGAATGTCATTTCACATGTACAGCACAGATTCTGGAATTCCCCCCAGTTTGACATACTTGGGAAAACTACCAGCATGATACTGAATTTTAGACAGATCCTCGTATTGTCTAAGACTTGAGAAATGAGTGGGCTGTGCTAAAGATATGTGCAGAAAAGTGCTGAATTTGCATGGATGGTATTTGCATGTTTCTAAGGAGAATGATGTGTATGCTGTTCAAGAAAAATTCACAAGTACTTGTGCACTGCAGAAATGGCCTCACACTACCTTCACCTACGTGTAAGTGCAGGTATGGAAGTATTTGTTGCAGAGCCATTTCAAAGTATGGTAAACTGGAGGTTTTCCTTCTTGCTTTCTTTCTTTAAGCAAATTAGATTTTTGCGACAGTAACAGGAACCATGGCTGAAGCCTGAAGGTCGAGAGTTCTGCTTGCTGATGGTTGAAGGCTGAACAGGGAAGACCTGTTGCTTGAAGACTTGTTTTTTTTTTTCCAGCCTGCTGGGTTACACATACTTTGGAATGACTAAGGAAAAACCTGAACAAATCTATTCCATGTCCTCACTCCATCAGAGATAGAATTTCAGCAGTGTGTTACTATTCGAACAGATATGGTATAATCCATTACTCCTCTTCTAAAAAGGAGAAAAATGCAGTGTTAGTTAACACATGGCACAGAAGCTCTGACTAATATTATATTTAGCTTCCTGCTTGTCTCTTAATTGTGATTACTGTTCAGCACATTTCCTCAACAGTCCTTGGGTCATCAGACATGCAATGCAGCCCTTCTTGCAGCATCTGCCCATATCACAGGAATTTCCGTCTCCTTCTGTACTCTTACCTTTTAAATAATAATGGGGCTGCAATAAGTAAAAAGGATTAGTGAAGCATTTCCTGCCTGACAGCGAGCCTCTTCCTGACCTACTGCTCACAGACTTGTTTGCATCCTTGTCCCTCCTGATGCTCTGCTCGTCGTAGTGTGCATACTGCGCAGATGTTTCTGTCATGCTATTACATGGCTATTTTCAACCTGTTTCTCGGAACAGATGTTCCCACATTGTGCTCTCCCTCCTTTTGCTGCTGACACACTCTCTGTATAAACAGCAGCGTGCATTTCTGTAGCCTTGGTGTGTGGAGAGAATGAAAATCAAGCTGGTGACAGCACCTCCCTTTCCAGGCTGCTCTGTAATAGGGCATTAGCCTGGTCTTCTTCCTGTCTTTCTCTCACTAAAATGCTTGGACTCTTGGTTTGTGTGATTTTAACCCATTTTATGCATTTCATAGGACAGTATTTGGAAGTACCATGTGCTTTGCCATATAAAAAGCTCCCTCCTTCAATGTGCCGACTAGTGGTTCTTCCTTCTTTCTAACCACAAATGGCAGGGTAAATTCAAGAGTATGTATTCTGGGATTTAATCTAAAAAGAGAAGCATCACAGTAATAAAATCTCATCTCCTGCCATCTGTCTCCTGCATATTTCTTTACAGTCCAAGTGCATTATATTTGAGCCCAAATGCTTCAGTGTTGGCAACAGTGGCTGGTTATGGTAAGAAATCCCCCATGAGTTAAAATGCAGAAAGAAGTTGACATATGGAAAAAGTACACCAAGGATGGTAAGGGCTGGAGTTTTATTCCTAATATGCTGGAAGTTCTAAGACTCCTGAACAATGGCATTGCTGGTTAATATCAGCATTGATGTATTTTGCCCATTGCCTTAGTCCTGTAGCCCTACAACTGAAAACAAGTGGGGAAAATAAGAACAAGTTGGGAAAACGTGAGGAAGGAAAAGAAGGCAAACCAAGCCTCAAAGTGGATTGTATTCCAGATCCTCCTGAGAACAATTAATTAGGAGTGGACACAGACAAATTGATTTTCTTTCACTGAGGAGGGATAGAGGACATTCACTTTCAAATCAGGCTTGTTGTTCCTGAAATGGTGACAGTGAGCAATGTATCACTTAGAAATGACATGACTGTACTTTCCGTCTTGCTTATTTATTTGGAAGATGTTGCTTTTCTCTGTTGGGATATGTGCTTTCTAACATATAAAGAGGTTTAGAAACTGGAGATTTGGTCAGTCTTTGGTCATGTCAAGTCTTAGAATGTCCCAACATTGAACCATGCAGCTGCTAGGATTACGTAAAATTAGAAATTCAACACGCATAAATTACTCAAGTGATTAATATCTACATTGTTTTGGCATCATTTACCAAGAATAAACATACTGATTCTACTATTTAAAGTATTTTTTGCTAAAAGCGATTTGATGGTTGATATAAACAAAGCAATTACAGCAGACCTGCAGTGGACTTTTTGGTGCCAAATAATGGACTTGTTCCTATCATGAGAAAGTGCACTAAGAAAAAAAAAAAAGTAACTGTACTAACAAGGTATTAGTTTATCTATAAGCATACATTGCAGAAATTTACGGTGTACATAAGATAAGACACTGCAGGGAAGTCACAAGAGGGAGGACTGGTTTGGTCTACTTCAGATAACTGAAAGGTAGAAATGTTGCTATGTTGCCTGATGCTTTCCTTGCTTAATACACAAAAGAAAATCAGCCATCAGTCCTTGAGATGATTTAGGCATTTCCTTGTCTCTGATGGCAAGAGGATCTGAACTGCTTTGACTATTAGATATCTAAAGTGAGATGAAATAAATCACATTATTATTCTATCTTTCTTTTTGGGAGTTCAATTGAGTGAAAAACTTGGTCAACTGGGCCAAAAATTCAAAAATTGTCAAACCTTGTGTGATTCATCTCTTTTATCGTATACTTTTTAAAAGTCTAGCATCTAAGTTTGTCTCTTAGACAGTCAGAGGAGAAAGAGAAGTTTGTCCAGAGGGCATGTCAGTCTATACTGATGCTAGGTGACATGAATTTTCTTTAGAAAATGAACATGAGGGCTGCAGGGACAGGCTTTTCTTCTTAACAGAGAAGTCTAATCTTTAGATGACCACAAATAGCTGAGATAAATCTTACCCTGTGTGGTTTCATTAATTATTGTTAGCTGCAGAGGTGAATTCTGTGGTGGCAAAGTGACATGGCAGGACACTTTAGAGTCTATTTGAGAACCAGCGGGAGATGACTTGTGGTGTATAAATAGGTTGTGCAGCCATACTGAAGTTCTTATGAGCACAGAGACCTATTGTAAAGGTTGTTTTCTAGGGACTTGGCTGATTTATGGGATTCTGACAGCAGGTGCCCAATTGGAAGAGAACAAGAGGAAAAGAGGATTCAGCTAACTGCAGATTAAAGGGAGATTGTTCAGCTACTTTTTCTTTTCCTCTGCTTCAAGAAGCTGGCGTTCCTTGTGGAGAATTTGGAAGCTGATCCATTGAGACTGGGAAAACTAAATCCTATCAAAAAAGAGCTTTGAGACAGTTCATGGAGGTGTTTTAGCACAGCGATTGTTGCATTTGAGATAGTGTAAACACTTAACATTAAATCCTTGAAAAGAGAAGGAAGCAGGACAGGAGGGCCTGAGAAATATTATCTTAGCAGTACCACTGGCCAAATTCACAGGCATCTCATGGCTATATCTGAATACGTGTGGTTTCTGTGTTTAGATCAGCAAGGAATAGACACTTCTTGAAAATACATTTTAAAATCAGTGCACAGTTTTGAAGATATTTTCATGCCTCTTCTGTCCGTGGTTATGAGTCCAGTGTAATTTGCAATGAATTGGACTGTGCCAGGCATTACAACAGGGCTGGCAGGTATCACACAGGACTTACGGGAAACCTTGTGCTCTCCTGGTGTGGAGGAGTAGCTCTATGAGCTACTGAATTAACCTTCTAGCAACCAAATATGTTTCTAATGTTCTGCATCTATCCCAGTGCTGTTATTCCCATTCAAAAATAGCATCTGCAAACAGTTAAGGCTCTTAGAATCACAGAATGGTTTGGGTTGGAAGGGAACTTGAAAGATCATTTAGCCCCAACCCCTCTACCATGAGCAAGGATAAAATTTACCGGACCAGGTTTCTCAGAGCTCCATCCAGCCTGGCCTTGAACACTTCCAGGAATGGGGTACCCACAACTTCTCTGGGCAATCTGAGCCAGGGCCTCACCAACCTCACAGTGAAGAGTTTCTTCCCAACATCTAACCTAAATCTTCTCTCTTTCAATTTAAAAACATTGATCCTTGTCCTGTCACTGTCTGCCTGTATAAAAAGTCCCTCTCCCTCCTTTTTATAAGCCCCTATAAGGTACTGAAAGGCTGCAGTGAAGTCTCTCCAGAGCCTTCTCTTTTCCAGGCTGAAGAACCCCAACTTTCTCAGCCTGTGTTCATAAGAGAGGTTCTTCATCCCTTGTGGCCCTCCTATAGTGATAGAACCCTCTCATTGTGGTAGAATCACTGCAAAGTGATGTGACCTCTTTTGTGTAAATAGAAAAACCATTCTTTTGAAGGGTGCTAAGAGCTTCCTGCTCAGGGTTCTCAGATCCACAGATGATTGCAAACATTGCTAAAGACTGTCGACACGTCAAACATTCTGTTTCAAACACAAAGTGCTATACAGCCCCTTTGGACCCCAAAACCCAGCTGTAGGCAGCAGGAGTGACCACCCGGAGCAACAAACTCTGTCAGCCAGCAGAGCAGCCAAGGTAACTCAGGCTGACAGTGTGCAGGCTGTCCTTGCTTGTAAATGCACGGGTAAAGGTAACAGCATTTTAGAGGGGAAAGCCAGGAGAAGGAGGTGAAAGCTGAGCTTTGTGTTTTTTTGTCTCCAAAGTCTATGACTAGAACTGATGAAACCACACTTTTTTAACCTTTGGACTTCTATCTACAGTAGGATTGAATCACCGTCATGCTGTGCTGAACCTGAGCTGGCAATCCTGCCCGCTCACAGGGCTTGTTAATTCAACTAGAGATCTTCAGTAACAGCTCAAATCATTGATTTTGAGTTGGAAAGGAAACATTGCTTAGTATACTCTGGCATTCCCATGAAAGAAAAAGACTATCTATTGCTTTAAAGCTCTGTCTTGTATGAATTAGGATTTCCTCCAGACCCCTTATGAACAGGCAAGACGATACAATGTCCTATCTTTATTGTCTCTGCTGAGGTAGAAGTGCAAAAGAGACCAATATAAATGGGAGGATTTCAGGTATGAGCACAATATGATTTTGCAATCAATTCCCTGATCAAATGGTGTCAATTTTTTGCACGGGATCTACCAACCATAAACATGTGCAGGTTTGGAATAAGCAGGGGGCTTGCACTCCACACTGTCACTGAACTGACCATCTTGCAGACATTGCAAGTCTGACATGTTCCTAAGAGTTCCGGTTTGCTGAATTTTAGGAGCAGAATTTGGGAGCAGAATTTAGGAGCAGGGAGGCCAAAAGCTCCCTCTCTGCATCTGTTCTCTAAATTTGCAGTGTGCATGCACAAGACAGACTGCGAGAGACTGCACATTCCTGGAGCTGATGCTGCAATCAAGCTGACAGATGTCAGGAAATCCTGGAGGAAATTTAATCCAAATTCTTTGAATTGCAGTCATATTAAAATTTAGAGAGAAAAACAGGAAAGACGAAGGGTCTGCTAATACTACCTTGACTCCAAAAATTAGATTTTTCATAACCTGATTCTTAGTGTGCATGAAGTTACACTCTGTTCTACTTCAGTTTTATTTCTGAACAAAAATTTTAGGTACCACAGATGTGACCACATAAGTTCAGTTACAATAACTATGTGCTGGGAACTCTGCCCTCACAAACAAAATGCAATTTTCGTATTCATCTCTCTAGGGACAGTGTTGATCTGATTATAAAGTGTTAGATATTTTGAAATACTAAAAGAAAATTAACCTCTCACAAGTTAGAAAATGCATGTTAGATTATCTAATGAAAAGATAACTTGCATTGCTTCACCTATCCAGCACAGGGACAGTAACAGGGGGTACAGTGGAAGCAGTAACAGCAGAAGCAGAAATAGCAGTGGCAGCAGCTGCTGGGTGGCAGCAGGAACAGCCTCACTGACAGCAGAAGAGAAAGAAAAGCTGTTTTCCAAATTTGCAAGTATAAGTTTAGATGTTTACCTGCTTGATTTACAACTGACACGATGTATTGATGCTAGATAATTCACATTTTGGAATGTGCTAAAGATGTTTGGGGGCAAACCCCTAGTTAGTGTACCATGATGTATTCTTTGGATATTTTCAAGCACTGTTTTTAGAAATGTTACATTTGTGCTTGCATTTTGGACTACGGAAAAATAATATCTGCCAGGTTTAGACAGCAAGTTAGTCTTGAGAGAGAGAAAAAGCACTTTACAATTATTTTTCGTACACATGGTTTCTGAAGACCAAACAGAACCATGCTTTCAGTCATATGCTATGTAGCAGACAGACAGAAAAATCAGATGGTTCAATTCTGCAAGCTGCTGAGTGCTCTCAGCTGTATTTGATTTTAGAACAGCCTTTCGTTTTACAGGTTTATGCTCAGAAAATGCAGATCAACATGAAAATAGGCATATAATGGGCAATTAATGTGTGTCTCCCGAAGTCTGTCCTGCTTCTATGAGTGACTCTTGTCTTCCCACATCACATCTCTTTGAAGGCTGGCCCCAGTGGTGCCTTCCAAAGTGTCCAGTTTTGCATCCTTGACTTCCACTGATATTAATGAGGATTACAGATGTATGGTGAAGACAGAACAGCCTTTAAAGTGTCAGAAAGCCATGTTGCTGCTCAGCACTGCCTTTAACCTAAGCAATACACAGCAAAGTGCTGTCAAGTAAAAGGAAAATTCCAGGTGGTTCCCATGTTAGAAATTCTTTGGGATTTTTCAGACAGTGCAGATATGATTTCCAGACTTTGGAACATTCACTCTTCAGGGTCAGACATATGTGCTTGCAGCATGCAAGGAAAACCATCTGCTTTAGTATGGTACAAACAGAGGTTTCTTTCCTTCTTCCTGGTCCTCCGGGAGAGCTGGCATCCTGAATTCCTCTCCAGTGTAGCATTTGGGTAATTTTCATCCAGCACATCATTCACTGTTAGAAGACAATACAGCTCTGAAAGAAATTAGAGACCCATCAATGAGAGTTGTGGAGAAGTACAACACTGACTTACTCAACAGTTTCACAGATAAGTCTGTTTAATTCTGTAAGGCAAGACTATAACTTGGACAGTAAAACTCATATTAATCATACAAAATACTAGATCTCTGCAGCTTAGATATTTAGATCTAAGATAATAATCTAGTTTCTCTTTCTTATTCCTTTGAAGAAACAAGCACTTCTTTGCTACAATTAGTCTCATCTCAAGGTAGATCTCTAAACAGCCAAGATGACTCGTGTTGTAGAAATGCTAATTTCTCTCCACTGGCTATAAAGGGAACTTGGGTCATATGAAAGTTGAGGTGGTTTCCATCCATATCCTGAAAGGCTTTTAGGACTAAAGGAAATAAGCATTTTTATCTCAGTGGAGTGCTGTGGCACAAAGAGCTCCAGTAATTTCCCGAGTGTGAGTAAGAGCAATTCAATAAGGGACGTGCTCAGAGATGCATGTAGTACAAATGTTGCCAGGACTGGAGCGTAGCTCTGGCTTTGTACTCTGAGAAAAGGCCACAATCACTTGATGAAACATATTTTTCTTATACTACTTGAGATGCCTTAGGATATCCGAGACATCCACACACAGCTGATGCAGGATGGTGGTGATCTCTTCTCTGCCTGGTTTGGCAGCTGGAGGCCAAGGAAGATACCCTAGCATGTCTTAAGTGGCAAGAAATGTCAGTGAGTTATTCGCTTGAGATCCTATTCAATAGTCATTAATTAAGCAGTGATTCATCTCACCTGTTTTCAATTAACTTTTTCTCTAAGTGCTGCTGACTACCTTGACCAGATTGTTATTGATTTTAAAGGGAATTTAAATGTCCATGTGAAATATGTGTGCACATGTAAGATGAGTTTTACGTGTGCATGTGAGATTATGAAATTAAGTTGACTGAGTCTGGGACTTGTGGCATGATTCCTTTGCCTTTAGTGTCTATTGCCACTTGTAATGCTCTAGGACAACCTACCTGGACTCTAATTTCCTGTCAGAAGTGCCACACATCTTTTGAAAGTCCTCTTCCTGCACTGTGTTATGACTTAGATACCTGTGGATATCACAAACAGTGCTAGGTATTTATAAAAATGAGTCAAGCCACGTGTATTTAGCTGGAGATGAATCCTGCCCTGTCTTCTGTTTTAAAAGGGATATTGAAAAATTGCAGAGATGGCAGAAACAGCTAACTATCTCTTTTTGAATTAGAGAAAATACAAAAGAACATGTTTTTTCAATCTATTTAGTTTATTGGAACAATGACCAAAGATAGATGTAATAACAGAGTAGAATTTTTTTCAATAGATAGACAGTACCTTATAGTTCAAAATATCTTTAAAAATAGAAGAACAATAAGCAAGGTGAAAGCAAAGAATTGATAATTTCAGTTTAGATGTTAGGTAGTAAATCTCTCTTATTAACTAATGGGAAAAATCACCAAGGGAATTGATGAAGCCTATGCTCCTTGAAGTCTTCAAATTAAGACAGGATACTTCCCTGAAGTCATGATTTGCTGAAAGCAAGACTGTGAACTCAGGACAAGGGTAACTGAGGGAAGTTAGCTGGCATGTGGTAGGCTGGAGATCAGACTCAATGGCCTGTTGATCTTTCCGAGCACTAAGCACCACAAATTGTGCCAAAATAAGAATATGACATGAATTCAGCTGCGTTTGCTGCAAATCAATTATTTTTTTTCTCACCAGAAAAAAATAGGATTGACTTGGATAATCTTTATATAACTTTCCTCCTCTCTCTTTCCATTAATTATGAGGAAATTGCAGAATTCTCAAAGGTATTCGTTGTTTGCAGTTATTTGAATACTACACAATCACATCTGTATTTGTTGTTAACATTCTTCAAATCCTTCTTGTTGCCTTCTGTACCTTTTTCTTTGTTTATTCACCTGTTGCACATTATCCAGCTCTCAGATTTGTGACTCTCTGGATAAATACTATCTTCATGCTAGTTCTTTATCTCTAATACAGCGAGACATTGATTTTTTTCTTTTTTTTTTTTTTGCAACTGAACTTTCATTAATAATAGTAATTCAATTCTTTTCTTTCAAAGTAATTCTTCAGCAAATTGGAGAGTGAGTATGAAGATTATTCACAAACAATTGATTGATGATGAAATACTCTGTGTCATTCAGCTGTGTTAATGAGTGCAGAAAAAGAACCTCCATCAGCAGATGAAATATGCAGCTTTGTCTCTGTTCTCAGACTGTTAATTTCTTACTCAGTGATGCTAGTGGGAAATTATGTTACATCCCCCTAAAATGTGTATCTTACTCACAAGATTTTTTATTTAGGTGCCTCAGCCTGTGTTTATCACCACAGCAGCATGAGAAACTGCAAGGTCTCCCTTATATGTGGTACTGAGGGTGAGTTCATATTGCCTTTTTGGTACCATCATTTATTCTCATATGAGTCCCCACTGCCCACTTTGCTGTGTGCTGAGGTGCAGCAGTTGGTTGCCTTGTTAAAGAAACTCAAATAAGAGTTCAGGTGTTTGCACTGAAAATGGTACAAAGATCTACCAAGAAAATTCCGTGGTAAAAATTCCATTTTTACTCCTAAAGATACCATCAGGCTTCATGTGAGGTTTTCAGGAACATCAAGGGTTTTTGATCCAATGAAATAAATACGGAAAATGAAATCTGTTCTCTAGAGACAGAATGAACAATTTCCTCATTTATCTTTTACACACGCCCCTGTAGTATTTGAGCACTCTGAAAATGTTAACTGTTCTTGATATTCCTATGGGGGAGGAGATGGTACTATTCCTATTCTACTGCCAGTCAGTAAGATGCAGCTTTAAATATGGTTTTGAAAACCATTAAAAAAGTCCTGACAGTTTTATTTTCAAGAAATTTTGCATTTTACTGCATGTTTCTGTTTCACTTAAGCAAAATGAATTCTAGTATTCCTAACTTTTGAGTGATCAGTTCTGCAATGGTGCTTTGTCTCCTCTTCAGGTAATATTTGCTTGTAAACTACATCCCAGCAACATCCGGACTTCTCCTCACATACTTATCCCATGTTTTATGTCTCATTGCCCTGGCCAGTTTCACTTTTTTTCCTCTCTCAACTCAACTTCAATCTCTCTTTATCCTTTCTTTTATTTCACATTCTCCACTCTTGTATGTTATCTCCACTGTTGTTATATCTGTCTTCCTCTTATCAAGGCTGAATCCTCTAATCATAGTGTCCCCAGACTGATTCTTTGTCTCAGTCTACTCTCTTTGCCTTATTGTACTTTTGCTGTTGTTCTGCTGCCGTCCTTTGTGTTTTCTAGTTTGTGCAGCTGAAGAATCATTGAAGACTCATAAGACACAATAACCCTGCAGCCATTTCCTCTGGATGGCTTTAGAGGGAAAATTGCCATAATTTCAGTGAATCCTTCACCCCCTCAATGTGCTCAGAGCCATCAGAGTTATTTGTAGGGAAGCTTCAGTATATCTGTGGTGAACACTCATTTTTTACCCACAAGCTGATTGCTGACTTGTGGATTTCTGTTGTGGTGGTGGAAGACACAGTTCCAGTCTCACAATCACTGCAAAAAGAGTAAGTGCTGGATGGAAAACACTAGACTAGCAGAGTGTTTTGGGTTTTTTTATATAACTAAAAAGGTCACAAACTTTTTTTGCAAATAAGCAAAAAAGCATATCTTATATCTACTCTTATTCTGGCTTAGTTCCAGAGCAACTAAATACTTTGTTTTCACTTGAACTAGTGTAATTTTGGCAACTAAATATATTCACTTCATTTAAACTAGTTAAATTTTGGCGGAATTTTCAGCCAGATTCTGTAAAAAAAAATCTTTAGATGGAAACAGCTGAGAAACCTTACTAACAGTCAGTGTCAACAGTCCTGTCTATAACTTGGTGCATGCAGAAAAGCTGCATGACTTGAGCCTAAACCTGTAAGGCTCTTTGGAGTAGCCATTACCAATATCTGGCATTTGGCATCGTGGGAAATAGCCTGACTGAAATATTTTCACAGTTCTTTAGATATGAAAGGCCACAAACTAGTGAGGTTGAATAGTTTAAACTGAAAAAAAATCTGCAAATGATAGAATAAGAAAACCTTACATGTCCCTACCCACTCTGCATCAGATGTGGATCAAAATGACTTGTTCTGATTACAATACAAGAAAATTAATAAAACACTTGCTGTCTGCTTCAGACTTGCTGAGTTGTGCTATGCAGAATGGATTGTTAGAAGCATGTTTTAAAACCCTTGGTAGCAATGGATTTTTTGTAAAGGAAACTGTTATACCTGGCAGCCCTTTTACGTTTAGTGTGCTGCAAATTTCACCATCTGCTCTGCCTCAGGTTTTCCAGCTGAATAGGCAGCATTTCTGATACCTGTAACCTTTTCCTGTGAGTCCATACAATTAAGTAAGAAGTTGGTTTCTGTGTTACACATTTAATGTGGGTCCTATGTAGCCATTTGTTTTCTTCTTAAGGCAAGCTATAAGTGAAATCTCCTTTACAATGGATATGAAAGATACACATTACATCTGACTTGCCAAAACCTAATCTAAATTTAGTAAAAAAAAAAAAACAACCCTATAAAATGAAACTAAAGATTCCATATACAATTGTATTCCACAGTTTTTGCACACACCAGGTTTAAACCTGAATCTTTCAACTTATAATAATAGCAAAGAGTGAGCATGAGCTAATGGCTACCTGACAGTCTTCTCCCTGCTTCAAGAGTATCAAGTCTCATGCCCTTTACATACATACTGTTAAAACATCCTTAGGTGTTTGAAATAAGGTGTAAGGTGTAGAAATCTGTCTTCAGGAGCCAGTGTGAGGCCAGTGTTTGCCATTAAGCTTGACATCATCAAACTCGTAGGCTCAGTTTGCAAAAGCCAAAGTACCAACACGCAAATAGCCACACGTAGCTCCTAATTTTTTTTTAAGCCAGTAGCTCTGAGTCTTATACCTGGAGATGGTAGTGACAAAACAGGTACTGAGGGAGATCTAAATGTTTCTGGAAGGTAGTTGGAGATCAGGCCACCAAAAAGGACTTCCAAAAAGCTGCAATTCTTTTGAATGTGTTCATCCAACCTGTCGTTATCCACTGAGTGGTCCATCTGTCAATCCATGTCTCTCCCTTTGGTGACAAGGATATTGTGTGGGACAGCGGACAACTACAACCGTTTCCAACGTCCTGTGGTGTCTCTAGCTGTCTCCAGAGGATAAGTGTTTCATATAGACTATGCAGTATATATGCCAGCCCCAAATGGCTTTCAGGTATCTGGGGGCCCCTAAAATGCTGTCAGATGATCCTGCCAAATATTTTAAATAGAAATAAAACACAGACAAAATGCATTCAGTTATCCCTTGATATGTCTTGTCCCCTTTTTCATCAAGAATTAGCATGACTCTCACCAGTAACTGGCTACCAAAAGAAGGTTATAATTCAAAGTGTGATTTATAAATATTCTATATTTTTCAATATGTTTATGATTATGTTTGTACAAAGGGTAGTCCATAAAGAACTGCTCAGAGTCCCACAGTGTATTTTCAGAAATAAAGATGCCAGGGACAGGATTTTTTTCACCTTCAGCACTTTCAGATGTATCTGGACCTGATAGTTTCATCAGTGCTACTGCACTAAACACAGTAGGGATGTCTGCAACATTTTAAGTCTTCTGCTCTTAGACGGAGAATGCTGTCACAACTGAGGTGAGTGAAAGAGGCACACTATCAGACCTCTTTCACACAAAAGATACTATGGAAAGAATAACCAACAGACTTCTTTTCATCCTTCAACAGTCCCTGTATCATCCTTGGGTACGCTGGAACATGAGCAATACTGTGGGAAGACTAATTGCGTCTGCATGTATTTTATTTGGCTTTTTATTTGCTGCATAAACTTCTTCCTTTTTACTGGTATTCCTCGGCTTTTCTCATACCACTCTTTCTCCCTTCTTTTGGCTTGGTGGCATCACACACTGAAAACACAGAACAAGGAAGAAAAATGGACTGCTACACTCATGATGCCTCCAGGAAGCTTAAGAGAGGACATACAGCATTCACATCCATGGCAAGAAGGCAACAAAAATGTGAGAAAAATATTTACATTTGGTGAGAGCTTCCCAAAATAGTTCTGTGCTGACAGAAAAGGGGCCACAGACAGGCATCCTTGTTATTCCTCTGGCTGCTGTGGGAACAGGTATTTGCATGTTCACCTTCAGGATGGGCAAACATATCACACTCAGTGAGTCACTCCTTGCAGTGTCCCCCATGGAGCTCTTGCTTTGCGAAAAACAGGTTTGTTTTTCCTGCAAGTCAAAATGTATTACAAATGAATAATAGGAAGAAAGAAACAAACCCAACAACAACAACAACAACAACAACAACTAAAAAACCCCAAACCAAAACATTCATCTCTTTTTATTTTTAGTTCAGCCAAACTGGAGACTCATCAGATAAATTATAATTTTTCCTTCAAAAGGTTTGATCTTGCAGACTTCTTTTACAAAGCCTTTTCCATTATCCTCTTCTCCAACAGCTGGCATCTCATTCTACTGTTAACAGTTC
The DNA here is from genome assembly GCA_013398115.1 of Falcunculus frontatus. Lineage (NCBI taxonomy): Eukaryota > Metazoa > Chordata > Aves > Passeriformes > Falcunculus > Falcunculus frontatus. The sequence continues at coordinate 2,221,382 of VZRV01002112.1, forward strand.
CAATTAGGGTAATCACTCTAAAACTTTAGCAGAAAAAGACACACTGAAAACAACTGCTTTATCTCTTTCAGGTATTTCTCCTTTTGCATAAATACTTAAGCAATTTAATTTTGCCTGAGTGCTTTCTCAAAGGAGAGTTCTGTTGAATGAGAACAACCATAAATCAATATAACCCAGCTTTTTTTGGTAGCCTCTTCTTTTTTAGTGCTCACAATAATGAGATATAGTTGAATTACGTTAACAGTGATTTTTATTATTATAGTCCTCTCCAAAGCATCTGTTGGCGTGATAGATGGTCATTCTACTAAGCTAAAAATAAGTCAGCAAAATCCTATGAAGAAGAGTCCTCACTTCTCTCTCTTATTTTCTCCAGTTCATCATTTTGTGTTGTTGAGAAAACGTTGGATGTTGGAAGTGATGTGTCGAGTAACCTTTTACATGGTTTATTACAAAAAACCCAGAAAACCCCCCAAAACACCAAGAAAAGAAAATAATTATAATACTGTATTGTGTTTTGCAAGTACAAAACCTGAGCTCTGGGCATATAAATGCCGTTGTAGCGGCCCTTCCTGGGAGAAGACATGGTTATTGAGTCATATGGAAAATTGAACATGAGCCTCTCCAGCCAATATTTATGGTGTGAGAAGCAACTAAAGCAGCAAGAGAGCCTGGCCAAAACATTTTAGTTTCCTGTATCATGAAAATGTTAATTCAGAAGTGATTCTGTAGAAGGAGCATTTTTGGCTGCTCAGAACAGACCAGGAGCTAAAGATACCAGAAATGTGGACATTAGCAAGCACAGGCCATGACTATTTTTTTTGATAGATTAAGGACCTGAAAAAAAGGAACATGTTTTACCTAGGTCCGGAAAGCCCAGGTGAAATGTTTCAATATTAGTTTGGATATTATTTACAAAAAATTTTACACAATGGGGTGAGACTATAAGAACTGATTTATTCTCTACCCTTTAGCCCAAAGCATCATTACTTTTTGCATCTTTACAAAATCTTGTGGTTTAGCTCTGTTTATCATCACAAACCTGATGACAAACTAAAATAAGTGTGGAAGGCAAAGGTAGACATCACCTATTACAACTCCGTTCTCAGAAACAGGCTTTGCTATACTTGAGAAAACCCTGGAAACACAGGCTAGACAATCTCACCTCCATATCCAGCAAGATCATGGAGCAGGATCATGAAACACATCCTCCTGGAAACCACGTTAAGACACACATGAAATAAGGCAGTGACTGATGACAGTCAACAAGGCCTCACTGAGGACAAGTCATGCCTGAATAATATGGTGGCCTTCTGTGAGGGGATTACAGCGCTGATGGATAAGGGAAGAACTTGACACCATGTACCTGAACTTGTGCAAAGCATTTGACACTGGCCCGCACAAGATCCTTGTCTCTAAACTCACGAGACTTGGATTTGATAGACAGATCACGTAGTGAATGAGGAATTGGCTGGATGGTGGCACCCAAAGAGTTGTGGTCAATGGTTCAGTGTCCAAGTGGAGACCAGTGAGGAGTGCCATCCCCAGGGGTCTGCACTGGGACCAGCGCTGTTTAACATCTTTGTCAGTGACATGGACAGTGGGACTGAGGCACCCTCAGCAGCTTTGCCGGTGACACTGAGCTGTGTGGTGCAGGTGACACGCTGGAGGGAAGGGATGCCATCCTGAGGGACCTGGACAGGCTTCAGAGGTGGGACTGTGGGAACCTCATGAAGGTCAAGTGCAAGATCCTGCACCTGGATCAGGTCAATCCCAAGCACAAAAGCAGTCTTGGCAGTCTGGCTTGAGAGTAGCCCTGAGGAGAAGGATTTGGGTGTTGATGGTCAACATGACCTAACAATGTGCACTTGCGGCCCAGAAAGGCAGCTGTGTCCTGGACTGCATCAAAAGCAGTGTGAACATCAGGTCAACAGAGGTGATTCTGCCCCTCTGCTCTGCTCTCGTGAGACCCCACCTGAATGCTGCATCCAGCTCTGGAGCCCACAGCCTAAGAAGGAGATGGACCTGTTGAAGTGTGTTCAAAGGAGGAATGCAGATGATCACAGGGCTGGAGCACCTCTCCTATGAAGACAGGCTGAGAGAATTGGAGCTGTTCAGTCTTGAGTGGAGAATTTGAGCAACCTGGTCAGATTCAAGCTGTCTGTATGCATGGCAAAGGAGTTGAACTAGATGACCATCCCTTCCAACCCGAACAGTTCAATGATTCTGTGATTCTTTGATTCTATGATTTGCTATTCCAAATACATTTGTGTGTAATCTGTTTCTGAAAACCTCCACCAATATAAAGGACTGAAATGAATATTCAAGCAAAACCCTCCCAGAAGGTCGAAGTTCATTTTTAGAGCTCACTGCTATTAAACAGCCTTGTCTCATATCCCACAGCTAAACACCTCTTGCTAACAAGTTTTCCACTTGCCAATCAGTCAGCAGATTGAAATTAGTGTCAGAGAAGCAGCAGACAGAAGGGGGTCACCTGGCTCTCCTCCCCTGCTCTGCCACTTTTAAACACAAAAAGTTTACAATTTGAGAACATTTAACAGGATTTTAAGACACTGTTGCTGACACACATAGCTGGTGCTTCACTCTCACTGCATCTGGGCGAGATGATGTGTCAGAAAAATATGGAAGAGTAAGGGGAATTTTGGAGTATTATGAGTAGTCACTGTCCTAATTTATGTCTTATTTTGCCCTTGTGCTCATTTCAAACTCTCTCCTTCTAATAAAAACATGCACAAATTAGACATTATAAAGTCAAATGAGTCCTTTAAATGCTGCTTTGCGACAAACACTCCGAACCACGGCTGTATAGCCAATTTTAAGGGTTTACAGTAAAAGTTCTCCAGGGATGTAAAAGCATTGTGGTAGTTATCCATGTGCTGTGTAAACTTTTCAGGTCCCACAGAGCACTGCAGCTCCAAAAGTACCCATCAGTTATTGAACAATGGGCAGAGAAGCAGCTATCAAGTAGAAAACCAATTATCTTTTTTTATTTCATTTTGAATTTTGGGAAATATGAAAAGAAAAATCAGTAATAATAAATGGGCCTTAAAAAGAGCAATGATTAAAGTCTCCATGGTTCTGACACTTGAGATTAATAAATTAAAATAATTTCTGATCTTCTTTTTTGTTAGACTCCCCTACCCCTCTCCACACACACAGAGAAAGCTTTCCTTCTACAGCAATATACAGAAGCACAGGCATGCTAAGTCAATCACAGGTTCTCCAATTACTAGAACCTGTCAAGTCTAGCAGACATCAGTTGATGCTTGAAGACATCAGTGCTGTTATTTATATCACTGCTCACTAGACTTGTATAATTTGGTTATGCTAAAGACTGGAATCTGCATTTTTTTTTCCTAAGTGCATAGAGCTACAATACTAATAGAATTCATTAACAAGCTTCTCATTGTTGTGAACATAAAAAATTTATATACACCTTACAGGTCTACTTGAGAGGTTATAATTAAAAAGGACAAATTTTACCTGGAATATTTGGTGGGTTTTATTCAGGTCAACATTCTTACTCACAAAACAGTCTTTTGAATATGTGTTTGTTGCTGGGTCAATTCAAACATTAGAACAAACCTATGTAAAGCCAAGCAAATGAACAAATGCAACTAGCCCAGAAAAGGTACTAGAAAAACAAGACAATACAGTGAGAGGAGAATATGTAATCTGACATATCTGGACTGCCTTGATCTTATGCCTTGATACATTGAAATAACAATGGGTAAAGAGATCTGTTGAACCAGGTAGCCTGCAAGCTAATGACCACAAATGTGCAGTGCTCAGAAAGTCATCTGGGAACAGCCACTCACTGGCCGCTTTGTTCTAAATAAATATGCACCTAGTCAACTCCCAGTGGGAGAGTCCTGCTGAGATCAAGGATATATTGATCAGACATCTTGGTGATAAATCTAAATTTCAGAAGCTGGGTTCTTGCCTATCCTGTGGAGTCTTTGAGAAAAGAAATGGGGAAGGAGCATACAGAAGCCTTGGTTATGATCTCCATGAATTGTCTGAAAGTGTTTATTTCCACCATTCTTCAAAATAATGAACAGCAACAGTATGAAAACTCATAAAGCCAAAATCCAGATGAAAGCAAACAACCCTCCCCTGCCCAAAAAAATTAGATGAAAAAATCTTTTTATATACACAGTGTATGTTAAAATACACAGGTTTTTTTAATAGGAAAAGGACAAAAAAAAATTTAAGCTGTTATCTCAGAACTTTATTTTTTCCAGGTTCATAGTGTGAAACAATATCCACAAAAATGCTCATCCACAGAAACTATTGTCCTATACCCCACCCTGAACTCAAAAAGCTGTCAGACATCCCACATACAGTGTCAGTGACCAGCCACAAGTGCAAAAGGGGTATTGGGACCTTTGCAAACCATTTGGCTCTGGCCTAGTTAGAAAAGACATTGTTTACACCTCCACTCAGATAGCTGCTTTCCTGTTCACAGCCTGTGAACATTGTTCTCTCTGCACTTTTTCATATGCTGGCTTGGCACACAGGTGTTGACGTTGCTGTCGTATATTGCCTGAAAATCATGTTCACCAAACATCCTCACAACGAGGGGCAAGAGCAATGCACGAGCATAAAAACAACCTCCCTTTCAACACCACGGAGGATGTGGGATGGTTATGGTGGTTAACGAGCAAATCAGGTACCAGATTCACTCCTACAGAAGCGTATACACAATATTATGCTATATTCTAATTTTCAGTGACTATTTCCATAGAGATAATGGATGTTGCATTTGTACATGAAGGAAAGATTTATCTGCATCAGAATATATGCTGTAGAATTTCAAGGAATTGCTAAACTCTTTCAGCCTTGAACAAAACCGTACAATACCATCTACAACTTCACTACCTCACAGATGTTGTAAACATGAGACTTGTGAAGTGCTGGGATATTAAACCTGAAGCCCTGTGGTTAACTTAGGCCAGAAAGTACAACAAATGTGCTTTTCTATGCCCTCCTTTCAGAAGAGGAAAATAACGGAGATACTGCAAATAGTTCAAGCTACCAAAAAAAAAAAAAGGCAAATAACAATATAAATATTTTTTTTCTTCTGCTAGCTTTGAACAAGAAAGGCTATCACAAAGAAGATAGGCAGAAGTAGCCTTTCTAATGCCACAGTATTATTTTGCAGAGTTTGTCCCTTCAGACCATTCAAGTCTTGCTGTCAGTGCTCTGAGGAAAAAAAAGAAGAATGCATTTATTAGCAATATCATATGAAGCACAATCAGTCTCCCGAAAGAGGCTTTCCAATTTTTGGTAGGATCTTGGACACATCATCCTTCAGCTTTCTGTGATGAGTTTTAATTACATAAAGAAATAGATGCATGTGTGAAATTTATTGCATATGTTTAACAGTGCCATGAGATTAGTGAGTTGTAATAAATATAGTGTGATGAATTAAAATTCTCTAAAAGGACCATAATTACTTTATACATATGGATAAGAACCTTCACCACCATTACAATCTACCCCCTCCTAAAATAAACTCAGATTCTTCAGAGAGCACAACCCATTTTCAAATAAGCTAGAAATATTTAATATTCCTTGAAAAGAAAGACTGGGGTTTATTTGGTGTTTCAAAGAATTTGTCTCCACATGTGCTTGTCATCTCCCTTCAGAGAACCTATACAAGATATAATGGAAACAGTATTGAGGGTGATGAAAATGCCAGAGCATCTGTCAGTGGATCACCTTATGACAGCAAGTGATAAGCCTCCTAATGCTGAAGTGATGAATGTGCCTGAATGTGGATGCTATGCTTGTGTGAGACAGCTGAAAAACACAAATATGAACAACTAGACATGAGGACATGCCTCTGGGGAGACCCCACTGGTTTTTGTACTACTTGACTGATTCTAGAAAGCAGGATATTTTTACCATCAGGAAAGATAAGTGTGTTTATCAACACAGCACCATGGCTCAGAGGAGGAGCAGTTGGGACGCAGGGAAGCATCAGTCCTATCTAAGTATCAAATGTGACCTTTTGTATATGTTCTCCTTGCAAATGATCTTTCACTTCTGTACCTTCAGAGTTTTCATAATGCGCTTGGAGTGCTTTATAACTGAGTAGTAATATAAAGGCAAGCCGCCATAAGCTTATTAGAACTAAAATTTCATACATTGAATCAATAAAATTACAAAAGTACAAATGACTTCACTTGGAGAAAGGAAGCACAGGTCTCCTGCTTGTAGTTACAAACAAAACACAGTGAGCAAGTAGGCTATGATTTATGAAGTGTGAAGGTCTAGTGCAGACAAACATGTTTATATAGGAAACTAGAAACCTATAGGGGAGGAAATCCTTTTTTTATATATAGCAAAAGAGGAAATATTGCCAGGAAATATGAAAATATATTTCCCAAGCTTAGTGAGTCAAGAACCCATAATATATCTTCCTTGTAAATGTTTTTCAAAGCTTTGGAAGAGCCTTAAACACTGATTTTATTAAGCTATTTCACAGGATATACACATAAAATTATGTATAAAAATTATTCAACAAATTTAATGACAATAAATATGATAAGGAAAAACCTACCAGTTGAACTCCCACAAGAATAAATGTTAGTATATTGGAGATGGATGCTGAAATCTATATTACAAATGGATATAAATAAATTTATTTGTATTTCTTTGAGCAAGATGTTAAAGAAGGGAGCAATCCATATTATTGACCTGACTTTAATAATTTTTGCTTTAGATTAGCCCAGTGAAACCACACATCTCAGCAACACTTCGCAATAAGCATTCTAACTTTTGGCTAAATATTCTGATCGATAGCTTCTTATATACTAAACAAACAAACCCACCACCTGCAGTAGTCAGGTCTCAAAAGGTAACAGGCATTTTCTCAGTTTCTAATAAATGAATAGGGTAGTATTGACTGGTTGGTCATTAACGTATTTGAACAGACAAAGCTTATTCTTTGTTTACTGCTGCATCTTATTGCACACAAAAAGGCTACAGCAAGGAGAGGGACTGGGCTCTCTGGTGCCAGGAAACGGGCAGTGCTGAGGAGGCACCTATGGAGGATTGTCTCTTTTCTCAGGTGGATGGAGCAGAAATCAGGGCACTTTTTCAGCTAATTCAGGACAAAGCTAAACAGAAGAGGAAGGAGAGGGGTGATTCTGAGGTTGAGTCTGCACTGGTAGGTGAACAGGATGGCTCATCCAAAACAAAGCCATGAAAGAGGTACCTGGTTAATCAGTAGAGACAATCTTCTGTTCCTCTGCCAGGAGAGGAGTAAGGGGTGATTCCAGCTGTTGCAGGAGCAGCATGAGGGAGGAGAGGGCGACTGTGGGAACATCAAAGGTGTGTGCTGAGTCTCCAGGGTTAGGGAAGGGGTAGGCCATGGAGGGAAGTACAAACCTCTGGGATGATTGAGGACCAGGACAGTATCTGATACAGCACCGTTCTCCTTCCTCTGTTTGTGCCAAAGGTCACCCAACAGCTCCTGATAAAGCACCTCCATTATGCCAGTACACAAATCATGGCAGAGATCCTGGCTGTCACTTAGGACAGCCTCATCTCTTTCCTAGACACTGTCCATCAGATAACCTTCATGGACCTAGGGGAGAAGGTCCTTTCCCTAAATTCATTTCTAGCTAAATGCACCCCTGCATGAATTGCACCTCAGCATCTGGCACAGGCTGTGGGAGCCTCCCTAGCTGTGTATTTTTCACCACATGCCGAATCTAGAGCTCAACTTGGAAACCTACGCTATCTTCAAGGGAGGCAGACATCAGGGTAGTTTCTACCTCATGTATTAGCTCAGGACTCTTAGGCAGGGCTATGCCCAAAATTTACAACTGACATATCAGAAACAGATCTACCCAAGCAGGACTAAGGTGACCTTTCTCTGTGCATAGACATGAGGGGTTATTTTGTGCAAGTCTGATCCTGAGGGCAGACAGAGCATAAGTGGGCCTTGTTTTGCTCCATTCAGCCTGGGACTGTTTTCCTGCTCACTGCACACCACAGAATATTGCTCAGATATCTCCAAGAGTGAAAATCCACTGTGGAAAGACTGAAAATGGGATGCCAAGAGCATTTGAAGGGGAAAAAACCCCAAAATTTAGAAATAAGTTCACAGGTTTAGTCACCATTCTTCCCTTCTTCAGTCCCAGTATAGTCCCTAATCCATTTAGTGCTTCCCAAGTCATTCTCTGCACTCAGGGAGACAAGTTTCTCATCTGCCTGAACCACATTTTTCACCTTCTTGGTACTGACACACACCAGCTGCTCAATCTCTGCTCTCGTATGCACCGAAGGCAATTAATCAAAAGTAAAATTTAAAAATCACTTCCCCTTTTTTGCTCATTATCTTAAAAAAAAGTGTCTCACTGAGAATAACTATGAACAATTTCAGCTTGAAAAGTAACCCTCTCACAAAGTTATAAGCCAATTCTGAACGTGACCTTTCAAATGGAAAGCTATGCAACTTTAACCAGGCTTCATGCTGGGTCCATAGAATATTTCAAAGACATTTCTTTCAGTCTAGCCCATTTTTCCACCAGTCTGTGCCATGGAAAGTTTGGTTTCATATTTCTTTGATCTGTGCAGCAAATACTTTACATAGTTTAAAAATAGATCCACGAAGCTCCAGCTATACTCTTTATCACTGAAAGGAAAGCGAGTTAATAACCAATGTAACAGTCTAACAGTAGTGTACTCCTTGTGATGCTCTCATTGGAACAAATTCATTCCCACTGTAACTCCACTGACATTAACAGAGCTACCAGCTGAGATGAATTTGCCACATTTTTGTAAAGAGTTTTAGAATTTGATGTCATAATTCTCGAAAGACACCCTAGGAAAGATGTCTCTTTGCCTTTCTCGACGTGTGTTCATGCACATGCCAGTTTTCCCAGCTTCTTGTGTTCCTTACATTGCTTTTCACACTGTCTCCCCACACTCTTTGAGACGCTCCTGTTGAGCAGATATAATGCACCAGATACTCTTTGAAAATAAGTGCCTTGAGGTAATTATAACTCTGTTCTTGTTTTTCATATGTGAAGGTGAATTCAGCAGTAGTGATTGAAGACTTGAAACCTGTTTCAAAGACTCTTATGAAAAATTGTCCATTTCCAAAATGGCTGCCTGTCCTGTTGCTCAAAATAGGCATTGTGGCACAGGCTGGACTAAGACACTATTTTTCAAAATGTTCATTGCTAAAATACTGATGATTTGAAAAGAAATGATGATATTACAGATCAGAAAATACAACCAGAACAGGTTACAAAATTTTCGACAAGCTTTATTTGCTAGAAAGGGCAGATTTTCTGGAACTGAATACATTTGCAGAAAAGTGGTTAGACTTAATTTCTTTTAAAAAACCTTCCACATTCTTTCAAAATCTCCAAGTTTGTGATTTAAATTCACCTTCTAGATTTTCGCTTTGAGTTAAATGCAGTACTTTTAAAGTTGTTAGAACTAAGTAAACAATTTCAATCAAAGTAAAGATTACTTTATAATTTAGGGTTTTAATTTTTCATTCTGATTTGGGAAAGGAAGAAGATAAAACAAACTAAGATAGGGAAACTGTTTCTACATAGTTTTTTTTTTTTTTTTTAAATACAGGTTAGTGTTTAATCTTGTTTCTATCTGTGATTAGAAGCCACAGCTTTTTGTTGACTTTCTAACTGTGGCTCCCATCATGTGGCTGTGGTTGCAGCATATAGAATGTCTCCTCGAACAACTGCAAAGGTCAGTAGCTTTTGAAATGCCACTTAGTGCATGTTTTGTTTATTGCTTTTTTTCCTATTAATTAGACCATTTGATGTGTAGCTGTGAAAACTATTTTGAAGACATAGTGTTCCTGCTAAATCACTAAATAATCATTTAGACTACTAGAAAGACCTCCTTTTTAGCCTCAGAGGATTGTATGGTAGTACCCTTAAGCAACATGGGTGAAAACAGGCTATATATTTCATATACAGCAGGCCTGGAGCAAATATTTTCTGACACTGTACAATAAATCATATTTTCTTCAACAACAAATAATAGAACTGTACAGTACATTATATCTGCAGCAGCAACAAATAATTCATCATCTCTGACCTTTCCATAATGACAACAATTTGAAGAATAGAGACTAATTTAAATTTTTATATAATGTTTAAAATTTTAGGACTAAATCTCCTTTATACTAGATCCCTTCACACTGTTCAGGTAATAAAAAGCCTCCTTAAAGTGAACAAAAATGCAATTTTTTTTTTCTCCTCAAGCTCTTACAAATCAGCAGAGCATAGGTTTCTCAGAGGGCTTGGACCTAAATGCAGCTCAAGTGGATGCATCCAAGCTAATTTTTAAGTGATGAAATGGTAACAAATACAGTGTAGACTGCAGGACCTGAGAACCTTGGGTTTGTAGTCTGTAGTTGTCTATGCTGTTTCAGTCACAAATCTGTGACAAAAATTATCCTCATTCTGATAGTGGGGTCCTTTCATCTGCTCACACATAATCCATATGTTGCTTTCTTTATTCGTGGGAAGGGGGGGGACTTTCAGCTGGCAGATGAACCAGCAAATGATCAGAAACTCTCTCCCTGACATTAAACCTAGAAACCAGAGGTGCCAATTGAAACAATACCCCCCACTGCCAATCCTTCCTGATGCATATCACCTCTGGCCTTTCTGAAAGCTTGGGTTTGAAATGCACACTGAGGCTGGCCCTCTGAAATTGCACAGATTTGGGCTCTTTCATGTCTGAGGTCTAGCTCCTTCCAAAGAAATCCCACCATCATCCCTCTACCATTAACTGGCCTCATCTTTTAGTGGAAAGAGCCTTCATCTGGAACAACAAATATGACTCGTGTTCTTTGTAGAAACTGCCGGGGGCAGTTTCTCATGACAAAAATTTGTCATGAGAGAGATTTTGCAAACTTGCAGTTTTATAAACAATTATGTTCCTAATACAACCAGGAAAGATGAAGCAATGTATCTAAGGATCTCCATAGGTAAATGCATATTCAGGATTAGCTATTGTGGCACTGGAAACATTAAAGTTGTTTCCAATCCCTAGAAATTAGCTGTTCAATACTGAAGTGACTGCTCTGCCCCTCACCGTAAGGGCACCCAGTGCATCATCTCATCCTGCACCTTGTTTCACCCCACAAAAGAGCCATAAGTATAGAAGGGAGCAATCTGCACCTTTTAGAACAGATTTGAAACTGTCTGATACTTTAGCTGGGTTTGAGGTCAAATGAGATGATTCCTACTGTTAAAACAGAGAGAAATACTTCTGGAAGCCTGAATGAATTAATATTTTTCATGCGTCTTTTTAAGTCATCACCTCAGGATATTTTATGGATGCTCTCTACAGATGGTGATACACATGGCCCTACCTCGATTAGCTCAAATTCTTTCAAGTACTCTACACAAATAATGCCCAAAATGCATCTGATGTCTGTAGCCTTTTCTCTAATGAAAGCTCGAATGCCCCTGTTCCTCATTATTGTACACGTCCTTGTGCAAAAGTTAGGTTTTTTGACTGCTATAGAAATAACCCCAGATACTGAAGCCAAATATTTAATTGTCTTTATTGTTGCAAGAAAACAGAGATCAAACCCACAGTTATTCAGAGAACTTTGCTGCTCAGAACATTCAAAAAAGAGAGAGGAAAAAAGTCATCCTTGATTATTGTATCTGTAAAATTATTTGGAATGTATACTGTATAATTAAGACTGCTTATCAGCTTAAATTTCTTGGCTTTGCTTTTTGAGAATACTGTCTTCCGTGGACATGAGGTTACTGAAACTGTACACTAGTGAGGCAACAAAACAAAACAGATGGTGCATTAATAATGGAAGTATTAGAAAAAGGGTACTCTTCCAGATTTCAATGTATTCATTAATACATTTTAGACAATTTAATTGCTTCCCGAAACACTAATTGAAAGAGTTTCATTTGCAAAAACCTAGTCCTGGTAATACAAACTAGGCACAGTGCCACAAAGAGCTTGAATGCTATAATAAGGAAATGAATAGAAGGGTTTGGTGTTTTTAATACGTGTATGCTTATTTCTTTTAATGAAACCTTTAAAAAGCATAAAAAGCATCAGAAAAAGAATGATTTACAAAGAGAACCCAGGTTTAAGAAGTACTGAATGTTTAGAACACGTGAAGAGTATTTTTGGGTTTTTAAAGTCAGCCTATGTCAAGGGAGTGTGAGTTGGATTTATTGAGCAGAAGAGTCTAATGCAATTTAATTTTATCAACATTACACACTCCTAGACTTGGCATATCTATCAATCTAAGTAGAGGATACCTTAAAAATATTTTGTTCTGAAGATGTCCACTTAGACGGCTTCAGTTTCTCTTCTAAATACCAATGGGAAGGTAAGTTTTGCCTGGTTTTGAACCTCCTCACCTGTTGCATATTGGAAAATTTGAGTCAAACTTTACTGTGATCAGTCTCTTATGCATCTCCAGGAGACTGGAGATGAAGAGCAGACAGAAAAGCAGAAGAAAACAAACCAAATAAATGCACTAAAAAAAAAGTGCTGCAGTCTGTCAAAGAGAATATATAAAGCAAAAGAGCAACAAACATGCAGAGAAACCTGAAAGAAAAGATCAATAATAAAGAGAGAAAAAATACAAACAGAAGAAAACACAGTTTCTAGAGCAGCTACTTTTCAAAGTCTTGTGGGGATGGGCACAGTCAAATGATGCAGAAGGTGGTATAAAGTAGCTTCTCTTAGGGACTGTTCTGACATTTGCCCATAAGAAATGTAATTCCCTCTCACACCATACTGGGACATAACTTTAATTCCCAGTTACCAAGGATCAATGGCTACTGGGATCTCACCTGTCTAGTTGGAAGGAGGCTAAATAATTCTTTAGAATTTTCACTGTATCAGCAGCTGGAGGATAAGCACAGTCAGGCCAAGGCCAGACATGCTGCAGAGGTTGCACCTGAGGTGGACAGAGGTGTTAAAATCTAAACATCACTCTACCCTATGTGGGAAATAACTGCTCCCTTAGACCTGCCTGCTAAACTATAGTTATGTAAAAATAATACAAAAAAAACATGACTAGGTTTTCACTTATAACATTTTAATGAGGGGTAGGCAGATATGAAGGTTTCTTTCCAATAGATTTTGTGGGTGACTGTCTTTGTTGAGGAAGTAAGGGAGAGCTGAGAAAAATATAGGAACATTTTTCTCCTATCTTGACTCATCTATGCTCAAAACCACATCTAAATGCAGACTCATGCTTCAATAGACCCTGCCCACTCATTGATTTTGTGTTAATATAATGATATTGGTTATCTGTGGGACTTTTCCTAATTATGTAGTTATAAGGGAACAAATCTCTTTATGGATGTCATTATATCATTGCAAAAGCGCCTCATGTTATAACAGATGGCAGAACTATATGAAAAAGGAAGAGAGGACCTGGACTTACATAGTATTCCCTGCTAGGTGGTATCTGTCCCCTCAAATATCACAAGATATTTTTGAAAATCTTAGAAAAAGTGTTTCTTGCTCAAGGAAATAACTTGTTACATCCTAAATAGTCCTACACATTTGACTATATAATAGTCATATTCCTATATATGATATTAAGATTCCTTACATCGAATTTTCTCTTTGTCCTGGAGTAGCACTCAAGGACTCAAAATCAACATTAAAAATTGTTTGTGAAAGATATTATTCTAAAGTATTGATGAAATAGAAAATAACAAAATTGTTGTTACATGTTGATGAAAAAAATGAAACATTTTTGTTTTCCTAAGTTGAGTGGCTTTGGCAAACTGTATGATTTCTAATCAATGGAGTAGAAGACTCCTTTTTTCTTTTCAGTTTTTTAGAAATCAGAAAGGGGAACTTTCTATGCATCAAAAAAATAAAATATGTATAAAAAATTTAGGCTGGACCTGAAAGAGAATGAAGATGTGGCGCATCTAAATTTCAGCATTCACGAAGTCCCTGTGGTAGCTCAAACAGGAACTGCTTAGTATCACACTGATTTAGGATAAAACAAACAAAAAATAATCACACTAAAACCCCCCACCTCAATAAGGGCAAGACTCCAAAATACTAGCATTCATGCTGACCAATTTTAAGAGATTTAGCCTAACGTCATTTTGAAATATCTCTGAGGTTTGCAAAAGGTTAAACATAGAGATATAGCTCTACTTTTTAATTTGAAGGAGTCATTTTTTCCAGATTTGTTTTCACCTACCAGAATTATCATCTGTAAGTAAATCAAGGTAGAGAGACTGAGTCATTAAAACCTGCACCATGGTTTAATTGCCCACAGTCGGCTACAAAATTACTGGCAATTTTAATATTTAATATCTGATTTTGTATCTATAGAAGCTAAGGGCTTATCTACCTCATCTAGAAGAAATTACAAAACTAATACAAAAACATGTCTATGCCCTCCAGAGCATTAGTAGCAGCTTGTTTTATGAATCATTACCATCCTTTCCAAATTACCAAGAAAGAAGCAGTACACTGTTTGACAAACGCAGCATTTTAAAATCACGGTGAAGAAATATAAAAGTTTAACTGTAAACAATTTTTTTCCCTAGGCTCCTTAAGGACATTTTCTAGAGTTACATTTGCAGTAAAGTCAAATCCTAGTTGAACCAGAAAATCTATTCCAAAGGAATGGCTTGTCCTTGCTGTCTTGGAGCTGTCTCCATACATGCTAAAAGCCAGCTGAACTGTGTTTTGGTTATTTTTTGTTTTGTTATTTGTTTGTTTATTTTTTTTTTTGCAGAATATTGCAAAGTGTGGGGAATCTGGACTATTGCCAATGGCCACATTTCATCTCAATAAGCCAAATCCCAGTTAAGGGCCTCTCTTGGCTACTTAATTTGTAGGCATGGTCCCCGGAGTCTGACTAAGTGCCAAGTCTGATGTTTTTGTGAAGGGCATTAAACCAGGAAAATAAATAAAGTATTTTGTATTCTAGCTCTTAAACTAAGCAAATGGAATATGTTGGCTCATAATAGTTCAAGTAACATATGGAAGTTCTCTGCTGGTTGTTAGATAAAAGGTGAGAGATGAGGAGACCTCTGAGGAAGGCTGCAGAAACGTGGAGGTAATAAACTGCTTGCCTAACATTGTTTTAGATAATGAGAGAGTAGAAGAAGAGATGAATAAGAACAAAAAGCTGCCTGCATAGAGAGTGCTTCCACATGGTTAAAGATACCGAAAATACTTCTGGAGTAGATCTGGTAAAAAAATGTACATTTTGTGAGTGTCATCATTATCTGAGGGGGTCTCAGTGCACCCTATATGTGAGTGGAGCACTGTGGTAAGCTAAAACAAAATGGAAGAAATAGAAATTACATTTCATAATGACACTTCAAATGAAAAGAAAGAGAAAGGATAGTTTAGCCTTCCCTAGCGTTCTAAAGTTGTGTAATTCCTGATTGTTACTACTGACCTTCAGACACTAAAACTAGGTCAGTATGTATTTGGAAAGATACGAAAATTTTCATGAAATGGTGTTTGCCCATTCAAATATATTTGCATAAAAAAAATGAGAATAAAGAAATAAGGTCAACAATAAAGGCTCAGGTACTATTGTTAACACCAAAAATTTCTGTTATCTGTGGGTTGCTTAGTTTGTGATCTTTCCTCTTCTGCATAAAGTCTGCCATTCCTATCCATATCTTGTTACTTGGATTGCTGTGACATACCCTAATTTTTGGGGGCTTTTTAGCAGTGCAGAAAATGTATCCTTCTGATTGAAAACTTGGGATGCCTGTTTCTGATGGTATGAGCTAGCTTTCTTTGAATTTCTGCCTTTTGTTCACATTCGCCTAATCTCTCTTAGAGCAGGAGTTTAATTTAGATTTCACTTTATAGACGTTTTATGTGGATGCTAGTGTATAAAAAAACCTAAGCAAAACAATTTTAAAAACTCCTTAAAATAATGAAAGATGAATTGGTGGGTTAGATTCATTGAAGAATTGGGTTAACCCCAGCTGAAAGCAACCATTTGCACACCCTTCCAACCAGTGCCAAAATCCCTGAGTTATCATCACCACTTTGGACAAAAATCCAGAAGACGGAACCATGCAAAATGCTGTGAAGAAAATTAACTCCACCTCAGCCACACCCAGCAGAGTTGAGCATAAAGAGCTGATTTACTTTGCATTGTCTTTGTGCCTATTAGTCCATCTGTAATGAAGATAGTGGGTTGCTCCACTGAAAAAATTATACTTTTTTTTGTTTTTAGTAAAATGAGAAATTAAATTGGCTCAAATTAAAATTAGAGATTAAAATATTAGGAAACAAAGACCTTTAACAGATCTTTGTTTAACAGTTAATCAAAAGTTTCCTCTTTCTAATCCTCTGTTGAGGTTTTGTCATTGTAATTAATAAATGGGAAATCACTGAGTGACATATATTGTTGGCACTGCTTAGCCTTTTGAAATGTTAATGGATCAATTTGGCTTTTCACATTTCTTTTTATTGTGAATCTAGTTTTGAAAAGGTAGAAAGTTTCGATAACAGTTTTAGTAATTTTTAAATTAAAATACTTTTATTCTAAAAAGGAAAATATTGACAGTGTTAATAACTTGAAAGATATTAACTTAATTTTTAAAGAGAGGACAATTGAGACAAAGAAAAGGCTTAACTGAAAAATACTGCTTGGATTTAATGGCATTTTAAATATAATTGTAACTTTGAGGGTAACAAAAAGCCACAGTATTTGAAAAACCATATAAGCTGTTGCAAGAATCCAAGAATGTGATATCTCAGACAATTCCGGGTTTTTTCAAATATCTTCAGAGAAATTTTGCTTGAGAATATGAAACAGATTAAACTGCAGTCTAAAGCTGATAGTCTTTTTTGGCTGATAACACATAAATAATTTTTTCGTTTGTGGATACCTTATTTAATTTAGATAGAACATAATGATACAGTTTAAAACTATCATATATGGAGATACAGGCATCAGTATAGACAGGCAGGCATTTCCCATAGGAAACCTCCGCTGTTGTCTCACTCACAGCAGAGCAGGATGACACAGGTTACAGCCAAGAGCAGGGGTAAAAGGCTCTTGAACCAGGGTCCCCAGCAAATTCTGCAGTCATGGGTGATGATGTTTAATGATGAACTGACTCAGAGCAAACATCTCACCCGAAAGTAAAATATTCCACATAGAAAATTTTGTTTCACTGAGAATTTCTGGTTTTCATCTTGTTATCTTCTTTCATGCAAAAATGAACAGAAAGGATTAAGTGCTGTTACAACGGAATTTTCTCCAGGAAAGGTATTCTTATTTACTTAACTCTACCTGGTTATGTTTGTAAAAAAAACCTACTTGTCAAACAAGTTGAATATTCTCCTTATTCTTCTCCTTCCTCCTCTTTTTAAATTGAGGTTTCCCCACAGCTAACAGAATAAAAAATATTATGTGATTCACCTGTCATATGCTTTGCTTTACAAAATATCTATTTACTGTACTTAGATTTCTATTTATTGAACATATAGATATTTACTGTATCATATGTGACAATCAGCACTAGTTTTTTTCTCTATTTCAGACATTATTAAAATTCTCTGAACACTGAGATACCAGAACTGAGCAATAGCTAAACAAATTAGTTTATTCTGTACTCCCATAGCCTGTTGGGGTTTTCTCCTGGTAAATTATTGGTTGTTTCAGGAATATGGATATGAATACTACTCTTGTTATCTCCTTTTCTTTTGGTGTCACTGGCTGTATGATGTTTGTACTGCTTTCATTTCCTTCCTCGTGTCCTGGATTTATCTGTCAGTTGCTGTGATTTCTTTCAGCGGGTGAGGATGTCTTTGGAGCGCTGGCTCTTGGAACGTGGGGCTCCAAGACCTCTTTCTATTTCAGGCTGCTCTGTCACTGCAGTTGCCCATCTCCCCGTGTGCAGTAGCTGTCCATGGACAAATCACTTGGTTTAGAGCTACAGTGATGAGCTGGCCAAAGTTGGATGAGGCAATGAATGTACACAACGGCAAGGCACCAGTTTCAATGATCTAGGTGATTTCTTCCACTCCCAGGCTTCAGTTTTGCAAGGCAATATTTTAGTTCTTCATTTTTTGCCATTAGCTTTTAAGCAGACATTTCTTTAGTATCATTCTTTCTTCTCTTGTATCCTGCTTATCACCATCCCAGTGATTTGTTGCTTTACAGCAGCTACTGCACCTGCCTGTTGTATAATACATAATGTAGTAGGAGATTCTGTTCCTAGGAAATTTTTTGGGGGGGCAACACAGCCATTTATTTTACAAATGACAGTTAACAATAATTGTGTATTTTCCCCCCACTTTTCCTTTTCTCTTTCTCCTGAAACTAGCAGAAAGTCAAAAAGCAGTTCTATGGAAGCTCTTACCAAATAAATGAATTTTTCTTTCAGAGCTGGAAAGACTTGGAGCCGTACAGACCTACAGTGTGAGCATGGTGTTTAATCTGAATTGTAGCACTGAGAGCATTCTGTTCTATATTATAACTTTTCTGGTTTTGACTGGACTTCTATATATAGGTGGACAATAGCAATCTTGGAGGTTGAGGAGTGGGGCTTTTCTCCTCTCTCCCTCTGCTTATTTTCTGCTACTCAGAGCTAGTTTTAACTGTTCTCTACAGTTATAAAATCATCGTAAATTAAACTGTTTCCAAAAAGACATTTTAAATGTTTGTACCATACAAAAGTCTCCTCAGGACACTGATGAAAAAAGAAGTTGCTCTCAATACATTTTTTTTTCCTGAAGTATAATCAGTTTTGAACACACATAGTCCAACAATTGCACATAATTAAAAAACCCCAAACAAACAAAAAAGAACCTACAAAGACTGCACACTTCCATTACAAATTTTTATATTTATAAAATAAAACATGTGACTGGTTTACAAGAGGCTTAACTTTAATAATGTTCTACTAGTTGAGATTGAAATCATCATTTTTTGCTAAGTTAATAATTTAGGAACATTCACTTTCAAAAGAAAATAATGATGAAACTTGAAAGAGCAACAATAAATGCAGAACAATAATTCCTGGTTTTCATAAGCTTTCTCTTTACTGACTAAAAGAAAATTTATAGTCACAGATTGATGTTGGATGCTGAAGTATTTGCTTTAAGATGGATTAATAAATTTGGAACCTGTGGCCTTATTCAGCATAATGGTATCCCTGGCTGAAGAACTCCCCTCAGAAATGTCAGTCTTTATCTATGCATAGAGGGCCATAAAAATATGCAATTTGGTGTCCCCAAAATTTTTTAAAACATGGAAGCTGTGTGATACAATTTAAGTAATCTAATCCATTATCACAAAGCTATATTTTAAGTTGATATATTCGAAATAATTAATAGAAAATCTGTAAGGCACTTGCTGACTACAGTTGTGTGAGCTCTCAGCAACTAGTAACTAAAAAAGATCTGAAATATTGGGAAAATAAAGAAATCAATTGAAATTTAAAGAAAATAAAGGTCAATAAGATCAATACCTAGACCAAGCCTGCCTGATCCTAGCTATTCTTTAATCAGAACTCAGTTCTAAAAGATGCTGATATTCCTGTGATTCTGCAAATCATAGTCATAGACATAGCTAAAAAAGCAAGGGAGTAATCCTCCTGTGTATAACTGAACTAAATTTTTAATACTGAACCCTTTGGGAGAGATTCAGAAGTATGAAAAAAAAAAATAAAAATATGTACATTTTGTAAAAAGAGTGGAAGAATCTTAGTAGGAACTGAGTGTCTAAACAAATAAATAACTCTTGACACTAATTTGTGTTTTGAGTCTTGAGCTGCACGTTAGGCATCTCCCTCTGTTTTTCTTTTTCTTTTTTTCTTTTTCTTTTTTTCTTTTTCTTTTTCTTTTTCTTTTTCTTTTTCTTTTTCTTTTTCTTTTTCTTTTTCTTTTTCTTTTTCTTTTTCTTTTTCTTTTTCTTTTTCTTTTTCTTTTTCTTTTTCTTTTTCTTTTTCTTTTTCTTTTTCTCTTTGTTATATTTCTCTGTTGGTTCAGTGATCAGTTCAAGCTATGAAGCAGTGCTACCTGACACACTGCAAAAACTGCAATGTCAGGATTTTTTTACAAACTTTTTTCTTTTGATTTCCTACTATCAAGGCAGGCATCTTAAAAATAGCCCTCACTTGCTGCTTCTACTATAAAGCACTTTGTGTTGAATAGAAACCAAATAAATATATCAGCTGTTATTCACACCCTTCATTATTTAAACTAGGAGTGCTGACACTATTATTTCAGCCTAAGTGACCTATTTTGATATAACTTAAAGCTGATTCCTTTCCAATTTAGCTAAATTTATATAAAAGCACTCTTATGTTGAAATAAGAGTGTCCACAGAAAACTTCAACCCAGAATAGGAAAAGCTGTGATTTAGTACTGAGATTGTTATTATAGTTCCACGCATGCTTTAGATAAATCCAAAATCATTAAAAGTGGGTATTAGTGATGAATTGCACAAAAGAAGAACACAGCTGACAGAGGCTTCACGGATCCTCATTGGAACTTTCCATTGATGTGTAGCACAATAAACTGGATCATATTTCATCACATATTGATTTATTTGAAAAAGTATGAATTGTTACTGATAAATAACTATTTTATTTCTTTTCGGACAACTGCATTGTTAGAAAACTTGCCATAGCATTTGAGTAGAGTTATTACTGACTGATATAAAGTTCCTGACATTGTGACTCTCAAATATTACATGTGGGTTTGGTGATTACCTAAATGCATGCAGAGTAAGACAGAAAATGTTTCATGATGACCAGACACTACTGTCCTTTGAAGAATCACTAGCTGCTTTTTCTCATGACAATTAAGTATGTGAATTTAGGGAACCTGGATAACCTTTAGTATTTGAATTTTTCTGCTGTTTCTAATACAATCCTTGCTTCTGAGGAGCAAAGCTAAAGTAAATTATTTGTCCTGCTATGGCATTAAATCAACCTAATTGCCACAAAAATTCAATTTATTTTTTCCTCAACAGATCTTATTTTGATGCATTATTGGGATTCCAACTATCAATTACTGTAAGTCCAAGGTTTATCTGCAGGTAAACATTTCAGTTAAGGTTCCTAGAATCTCTTTATGTAGATAAAGGGTGTATGTGGGCTAAATATTCTTGGATTTCAAGTTTTGGAATTGGGTTCTGAGCTAGGAATCAATGAGAAGGTGGTGAGCATTTCATGCTATTTCAATTAAAGCCTCATGGATGCAGCAGCCAATGAAGCTGATCAGAAGCAGCATTAGACTTGCCTATAATGATAAATGAGGAAATAAACTGTATGGTGGATTCCCCTGAACTATGGCAGAAGCAAAGAGGTTAAAAGGCAAAAAAGTAAAATGCTTTCATATTAGAATAACACACACACATACACAGAAAAAAAAATAATGAAAGTTTAAAAAGGAAAATAGAAAAGAAGAAAAAACAGTTAAAGAAATAATCCGAAGACCCAGTAGGGAATATCAAGATAGGATATTAAATTGGGTTTAGAAAACTGTACTCATAAGATTATGTGAAGGCAGAGATTTGAGGATCAAAAGAAGTAGAGTTAAATGGCTCAAATGCTTTCACTTGATTCTGAATCAACTCAGCACGAGCAGCTTGCGACGTTCCGTCTGCCAATCTTCCCTGGATACGTGCATTCTCTTCCTAAAGCCCTCGTTGTGATCTTTGTGAAAGAAATTCACATACTAATGATGTCCCTTAGTGTACCTTATGAAACATTCAAAATGGACTGTTATGGATATGGAGTTTAACAGGGAGCAACTAATTGTTTATGCTGGGCTAGCCTGAGGGGGTTTCATTTTAAAACTTTAAAATTATAAGACCTGAATTTCCAGGGTAAAGTTTCTCTAATAGATGATTCAATAGCACAGAGCTAGATAGTGAGAAGCATACTGTGCTTTTTTCATAGATATATATATATAGATATATATATATATATGAAATTCTCTATAGACTATATTCTCCTTATTTATGAGGCTGAAGTCTGACTATGCTAATAGCAGGGAAAAAAAATCAGCCAGCCACCCTACCTGCACGCATACTAGAATGCCTGTTGTGCCACCTTCCAAGCTGCTGTTTTATTAATGATCTTGAAACTGAAATAGTAGGGCATGAAGAAGTGTTAAAATGACTTACTGATATGTCACAGACATTTGCCAAGAAAATGAAATGCACTGAGAGGAAAAAGCACCAGGGAGGCCAATGAGGAACCAAATGTTCCATAGTCTGATTTGTCTGACCTTCTCCTTCCTGAGCTCTAAAGAGAAACAAAGCTGCCTTGTTTGTGCTGGGCAAACTTGATATCTGTAAACTCCAGAAGTATGTAGAATATATACAGAATTTTATTATTTTCATTAAAAGTAAATATTCTTTAAATCAAACACATATTTTGCTTTGCTACAAGGAAAAACAGCAGCACAGATACTCCATGTTGCCTCAGACTTATCAGTGCTTTGTACTCGTTTCTTTGCATCTCTAGTAACAATTCTTAGATGGGAAAGAATTGGGAAATGCTGATGTTGAAGTCAGTCACAACAGAGGAAGAAACAAGATGTGTAAACAATTGTGTAGTGTCAAGCAATGGATAACAATTTTCATGTATTTTTTGTCCAAGTAGTGATTCTGGTGAGCCTTATTCTGTGGGTTTTCTGGGTAATAACCTTCCTGTACTATGTCACAGCACATGG
This sequence comes from Falcunculus frontatus, assembly GCA_013398115.1. NCBI lineage: Eukaryota > Metazoa > Chordata > Aves > Passeriformes > Falcunculus > Falcunculus frontatus. The sequence continues at coordinate 2,244,092 of VZRV01002112.1, forward strand.
TATAATAGTTCTACATCCTCGACAGGGGTTCTTTGGTGCAGAATTTATGTCTATTTTTCTAGTAGCATGGTAAATGAAGACTTCTTCCCATAGCAAAAAGCAGTGCTAGCAGCTAATTTCCTTCATCAGCTCTCTGATCGATTTGAGTCAATGGGGATGGCAAATTTCACCAGAATCTCTGTGGGGATGGAGGCATTCTGGATGAATCTGGAGGAGGACTTCTGTCCATGCACTTTGACCATTTACTCTCCAAAGAAACTAAGAGAAAACCTGAACAGGACAGATTTTCTCAAGTGTCTGAACTGATGAAAGTGTCCTACCTTGAATAATTTAAAAATCAGAAGGAGGGCTGGGAAATACACATAAGCAAAGCAGACAATCTTGTCAGATTGTCAGAAAGAACATAAATTTTGAAGGATTTTTTTCTTTAAAGATGAATTATTCCTGTACTATCAGAAGGCACTTGGAAGTAAACAAGTCTGTTATCTTTCTCTTTTGTGGATTATACATTTCGCACCCTTTTTTCCTAAGGTTTTCCTGCCTTTTTCTTTTTTTTTTTTTGCTTTTGCTTAGAGATTAACATACTTGAAGTGGAGAAGAGTATTTCAGATGAATGGGTGACTTCATTTTGCTAGTGAATGAAATAATATTTGCCTATGTCTCACACGTGAAGTGCTTTAGGGAGCTTAAATGGCTCTGTATAAATATGCTATCTGAAATTATTACATACCATAATGTCTGTGTGGCATCCTGTAGCTCAAATGGGAGCTGTAACTCTGAAGCTCTGCAGTGAAGAGATATTAGAGCCACCAAGTGATTCTAAGTTGGTTTAGACTCTTGTGTTTGTCAGATGGATTCGACACTTTTGGAGAGACCTGGGTTTTCTTTCAGAGGCAGGAGACTACCCACAGCTCACGCAGAGGATGGATGGCAGCAGTGCCATCCCACTCTGCCTTCCAACAGCTTGTGGCACCAGCTGGGTATGTCTCTTTGAGGATGAGGAAGACGAAGTCTGCAGTCGCAGCATCCCCACGGAGGTTGCTCGCAAACATGACTGACGCCACTTGCTGTGTGCCTGCATGTCTAAACTGATCACAGGAACAGGGTTTAGAATCCCAGTTCATTTCTAATTGCTTTTCAGTTCGAAGACCAGCTTTTAGAAATGCCTGAATTCCCGCAAGACTATTTGTTTCCATGAGATTCTAAAGGGTAAAAGTCAGTGCAGACTTTAGCCCTCTGTCATGACTAATTTAAGCAAGGTTTAGACTATTAACTGAGAGGTCAAAGGTTCACTCTGTTATCACAACATCACCAAGCCCTCCAGCCTTTCTCTGCCTTCCAATAACTGTGTTTGGTTTCTGTTAGAGGCACAGAATGCTTGTTAGATGCTAAAAAGGTGTAAAACATAATCCAGTAGCGTCTCCAAACTAGTACCCTGGCAAGCACAAATAGTGCATCTAAGACCATGTTAGTATTGATCGTAAGTCAGATCGCATTAGCCCTTCCTACGCTACCTGGCTCGAGCCTGCCAGGGAGTCAGCAATGCAGAGAAAGGCAGACCCAGGCAGCCAGATCGATGGATTAATGACGTCTGTCTCCTTTCTGCAATTTTACTTCCTACATATCTCTCTTGATCCCCTGTGCCCTCCTCGGAAATGGACCTCCTAAAGGTTCAGAAGACACGTAACACAATTTTGTGCAAGTAATGCCTGTTTAAAAGCAAATATTAAAAAAAGGAAGCATGACAACAACACGTCTAGATCTGTGTATGCACCTACACTCACACATATATAGATTTTTCTCTCACAGTAGAGATTTTTCTTATGAATATGTTGTGTTCTCTTACATCTTAAGCTGATACATAGATTTTTAGGAAGAGCAGGTTATCTCTGGCAGATGGTCATGTTTACATGATACAGACAACTGTATAGAACACTTTATAAAATTTCCAGTGTGTGGATGAATAACAACTATAAACTTTCCTAAAGGATTTCTAGTTTTCTTCTCATGTCACTCTTTCACATTTATTTTCCTTTGAATTATTAGCATTTCTCATTACTAATTGGCAAGATGCATCCACCTTCACACAAGCATGGGTGGATTAAAAATAAGTTTCTTAAACTATCAATAAATTATTATGTCAATTTTTTCTAGTTTTTACTTTATAATTTAACACACAGTTTTCAAAAATAGCATTCTGTAACTCAATATTTCACTGCACATTACTCCATATGCCACTCTGCTATTGCTTCCTGAAACAAATCTCCTTTTCCATGTGACCATACTTTAAGGTTTATTCTATCCTTCTTCTTTACAATTTTTTTTCTAAAATGATATTTTTCTGGTTGAGCTACTGACAAAGCAATATCAGATCTTTCTGACTTACATTCTTCATCAGAAGGATCGGCCAGGGAGAAATGTGTGTAAAACTTCCTGTCTTCAAATATCATTCTCTTGTAAAAATATCTATTTGGGTTTTTTTCTTCCTATACAGTTCTGCCACCTTTACTTACCTCATTCTTCACCATTTTCCTCACAGATATTCAGTCTGCCTTATTTGGCATTATTTACATAAGTTTTACTGCCTTAAACCTACTTTTCCAACCCCTTTTGAGAATGGCAATCTTGTATTTGTGATTATTTGTATTACAGAAACAGCTATGGGACCTAGATGAAACCAGAACTCTATTTTATTAGCACAGATTCATGCTGAGAAACAATATTTACTCTGAAGACTTGATAATAGTGGGACCCAGACTTGGACACCCCAGAGAGATAAAAATTTTAAGCATATAGCAAAGCTGTGAAAAAAATACTTGACTTTCTCACACAGGCAGTGGGAATCACCATGAAACCTGGAACGACCTCCGCAGGGATAGGATAGAGACCCCATTGCTGAAGCTTCCAAGGTGTTATTGGATGGGGTGCTAGATAATGTGAGGTCCCTTTGCCACAAAAGGTTAAACCAGATGACCTTTCAAGGTCTTCTCACCTGAGCTGTTCATTCATTATTGTAAACAAGATGCTCTCTGCTCCTCTTGGAAGCTTTTGAGGGCCTCCATCACCTTCACTGGCCACTCAGGTATGTGAAGACTGAGTGTTTATCTTCTCACACCGGTTTAGACTTGTCCTCACACCAAAGCCTAACCCCCCTGAGCACCACCACAGTCTGTATGACTCTTGGCAGAGACTTGTCTGCCTCTGGCTTGATGCAAACTGGTTGCCTCAAGGGGAAATCCTCCAGCAGAGGTGAGTGATGGGTGGTGCTGGACGGCTGTTCCTACCCAGGTGATAAAGCCCAAGACCTGAACTGTGAAACAGCACAGTAGGTAAGGTGACACAGACATTGCTGGTAGCACATTTCTAGGGAGGAAAGCTTCATTAAAATACTTTTTTTTAAAGCACAGGTCAGATATTTCCATTCTGATGTCCGGATCTGACCAAAAATCAGTAAAGGAAAGACTAGCAAAGGAAACAGAATGGAGGTGGTTCCCCCAATGCTGTACATCTGGTCATAGTCTAGTGTGGAGCTGGCTGGACTCCCTTGCCTCCAATCTGATGAGCAGTTGCCCATATTTACCAGGCACCAGACAGGAATACATTCTCTCTTTTTTCTCCCCTCACAGATTTCCTGTTTATTGCTGTTGTTGCTGTTGTTGTTTTGTTGGAGTTTTTTTGCATTTTGTTTTTCCCAGTGACCTAACCATCTAACCTCTCCTTTTGAAGACTCTGTCCCTTCTCTGGGCAGTGTGATCAGACTCTTTAAGGCTTCCTGGGCCAGCTGGGGTAGGAACGTGGGACTAGTGCTGTGCTCCCGGAGAGTTCACCACAAAGGGATGGGGCGTAAGAGCTGTGGTAGAATTCAAAAGCAAACTCAAAGCCTCTGTGACTTAAAGGTCTTGCTTTTAGAGGTGCCATGAATGTTTTTCTAGCCTATGTGGGAGCTGCACTGTGGTTTGGTGACTGGCTCATAAATTTGAATAATAACTCTGACATGCTGCAGAGCTCCTTGCGTTTTTGTTCCCCAGAAGAGATTCATGCGAGGAAGGATGGATTCTGCCCTCAGTTATGACCATGATTACCTATGGCTTCATTACATATGCAACAGATTCAGTTCCTTATCCTAGGAGAATGGGTTCCTATAAGTATAACTATAAGCCCACAAAGATGCTGAATATTTTATGAAATTGTATTTTAGTTTGGAAGGGATCTGCTAGGAATATATTTCTTTGTTCCTGCTGAACTCCCTGAACACTCTTAAAAAACTTGATAGTGTTCCTGACAAACCTTTCAAGGCTAAGCAATTTCTTTCAAAACAGGAAATAAATTACGCATCTGAAAATTGTTCACACACTTGATCTATCCTGATCAAAACCCCCATCCCTCAAGACTGGACAGATTTTCTTCGAGGCACTTTATACTGGGTTCAAGTTCTTGTTAATTTAAGAAAAATGTTATAGGCCAACCATTTTTTATTATTTATGACTATTTTCAAAAACTCATTTCCCCTTTCCTATCCCTCAACGAGAACATTGGTGGCATTCTGCTTTATGGAGCTCATATTGACATTTCTGCTAACTCCGTGCTCTCACTGTGGGATTTAAAACTGCTGCCCATCACAACAGTGTTTGAACACCCATTCTTCAGGGTCCTATCCAACAAACTGCTCCTCGCATCAATGTGAAGATCCTTTGTCTCCTTCCTTATACATTAGGGAGCGATACTTTGTAACATTTACAAATGCAGACTACTTAACATCAGAAGTTAAATAAATTCCCTAGACATTGGGATTCTTGTGCAGCATGCCCTAATATCCATGTTTTGGTATCAGCTGAGTTCATGTGAACCACAGCATTTTATCAAGTGAAGGGATGCACTTTAAGTGCTTGAAAGTATAAAATATTCATCCTTGCTAGTGCTAAGTACACAATTACAGACTATCCTGAGAATAATGAATCTGAAGAACTCATATATTTTATATCTGTTCATCATGCAAGAGTAACTGTGGGATTTGTCTAGACCAAACATGAATAAATCATTTGATTGTAAAGATAAATATAGATGTTTTTGCGAGCTATTTGTGATTAAAGCCTTACTGTGCTGTGGAGACACAGAGCCAGTCTGTGCCCCCGACCTTAAGACTTGACCTCACAAAAATAGAAGAAAAAGTCTGAAAAGGGAAAGCAGAAGTGATAAGGCTTGATTAAGATTACTTAGAAGGTCAGCTACCACTGTAAGAGTGAAACGCTGCTCTTCAAACCCAATCTAGGCCAAATCTCCATTCATCAAACCATGCTGCATTTTATTCCAAATAATTCTATGTACTTGCTGCGAGGCCCATTTCATTTTCTGTAAGGTTGCTTCCTACTGTGCAGTACTTCTAAGATTACTCATTACTTAACGGAAAAGGAAAAGAAAATATATTTGCTGAAGTTGAAAAACAACTGGAAGAACAAAAAATCTATCAGAACTCAAAGAAATCATCCATTTTTTTAAATGGACAAATAATATTCTGGTCCTGTCATTTAGGCTTGTGAATAAAATTAGACTTTTTCTACAAAATTATTTTATTTTCCTAATTTTATTTGTAAAAAATGAAATAATTAGAAGTCATAAATGTCAGTTGGAGAAATGGAGTTTGGTTCAAGAAGAATTACAATAAAATGCCTTGTAGAGAGAAACAAGAAAAATGAAACAAAAAAGTTTTCATAACAATTGCAATGGAAGTCCTTAAAAAATATTACAGGAAAAGGATTTGGAAGCTCTTTTAAAAAGAATCTTTTTGTTCTCTGACCAACTCAATATCTGAAATGCATTACTTATTCTTTATCTAAACCCAAGACACTGTAAGATTTCAGTCCAAGATATTTTTTTTACCTGGTAAAAAGAACCCCAAACCTAACAACTTGGAACTAGTCTCCATTTTTTATGCAACAGTGATCACATTTTACTTTACAAGTCTCAAGTCCAAACCTGAAATCTACACAGACCTTATCCAAGAGAAATTTCAAAATTCTAACAATATTATTTTTGCCCAAAACTGTGCCGAAAGCTTTTTTTGATATTTTTTGAATTTATTTTAAAAGAGAAAAAATATTTATTGCATTAAATTCCCCGAACTTCAAAGCAGTTGAGAGGATTTTACTCTTACTTTCCAGACTCATTCACTAATAAGGTCCATTTCAAACCAGAAGTAAGATAATGGAGGAATTTCTAAGTTTCTGAAGAGAAGGATGCTAACGCTTTCTTTGCCACGCTTAATTATAGCAGGCTCCCATGAACAATAAACTTGGTCAGCCAGCACATCCCTCAATTTGTGTGCATCACAAAATACCCAAACTCTGAGGGATGGTTTACAGCTGTGCATGTGAGAAGGTCAGGGGTGGATCTGGGGAGATTTTTCTGTGGTGGTGGTTATTCAGGTCAAGAACTCTCGTAAACTTAATTCTGAACAATTCCATTAACATTATTAACTTTTTTGCCAGCCTTTGTGGCCGTAGGTACCAAAGTTATTTGTATAGAAAGATCAATCTCTGTCTTATGGAGAATGAGACAAAAGAGTTTGCCCAAAATCACCTTGGGGTCAAGGGACAGAGCCTTTGGAGGAAATATGATCTGAGACTTTCCAGGCTGTGCTGGGAGACATTGCTGAGCACTAGGCCAATCACTCCACTGCAAACCACACAGCTTAGTGCAGGGACAGAAATTTGGAGGCTTATAAACATCTGAAGTGGATAGGCTGTACATTTTGTAGGGGTGGGAATCTTCTTCGGTTCTAACAGGGAGAAAAGGAGTCTAAAGCCTGATCCTGTCCTGTTCCCAGTCTCCAGGCTTAAAGCTGAAAATCTTCTCTAAGCTGTTACAGCTTGCTTGAGAATGAAGTGTTGAGAGGGGGGAGCACAAATAATTTCCTAGGAAAAATAAAAAATCAGAAACCTAGTGCATTGCTGCATATCAGAAGCAAGATTAAACTCACATATTGTGAATAATAAAAATAATAAAGATGAACAGGGTAATATAAAAACCTAAGAAAATACTCTACAGCTATGACAGAAGTTGTACAACGTTTGGGCTAAGACATGACTGTCCATCAGTCAGTTCCTGATTTAGCCACAATATAGAAAAGACCAAATCATTTAAATCTCTTTTAGAATACTAATGTAGAAATGAATACAGCAACATTTTCTGTTCACCAAGACAAGGAAGGGAATAATTAAAATCTATTTTTAAAATACTTGAAGATCTTCATGCAAAAGCAAATTAAATATACTAATTTCAGTAATGTTTCATCTGTGTAGATTTAGAGAAAAACGTTAATAGAGAGAAGAGTAGTTTTGGAGTAGAATTCTGGTACTTCCTGTAATTCAATTTCAACCCTGGTTAATATTTTGTGCATCTGAATCATTCTCTAAATATGTACAGATAAAATATTATTTAGAGAGATAGAATTAATTTTGGAATTAGTATACTAGTTACAAATTACAAGCTAATTGTGTAAAACAAAAAGAAAAGTTATTCCTGTAGTCCATTTTGTCCTTTTGGAATATGTATTCCCAGACAATATTATATATTCAAATTAAAAAGCTCAGTGCTCAATCAGTCCAAGGTCATCACAGTTTGTCTGTTACAGTATCCCTCAAGTTTGATAAGAAAGCTACATTAATGAAAATGCATTAGATTAAAAAAAAAAAATAGAACACTGCTAAGTTCTTGTATTAGTGATGATAATTTTGCATTTGACACGGAGTTAAAAAGAACTTCTCTATTTGATGGTGTATTAATATCTGTACTGACAAATCCTTCAGCACATACTACAGCTGCCATTGCCTGGAGGAAAACCTAAGGACATTCTAAAGAGCACTGTGGAGGGAAGTTGTAAAGAAGTACTTGGTTTGGAGTTGTTAGACTGAAACCAAGAAGGAAGGTTTGATGTATTGCCAGAAGGCTTTATCTTCTCAAAAAGTTTATAATCAAACACAAAGGAGAGTCTACTGCATATTTTGTTGTTCAGCAAACATGAAAAGTTGTTTTCCTTTCATTAATGCATCTTTCTTTACACTCAGACTTAGCCAAAACAACACATTCTGTAGATATTGTTACCACTCAAATTTCAGGATTAAGTCACTTCAATGAAAGTTCGATTCCTTTTGAAAATTATTTTTAAGCTATGTTTGGCAGAGACATTTGAATCAGAAGTAAGGAAAGGGAAAATACAAGTTAATGCTACAATGTTTTCCAGATCGTCCATGTGAAATCTTGGAAGTACTTTCCGCAGATTATGGACCAGCTCCTTTAGAAAAATCTGATTTAGAAAGGTAAGTATTGCCCTACTTTCCATGGGGAAAACGTGGACTAAGGAGTTAGTTAAAGTTATATATATATATATAGCTTATATTTATATATTTATATATATAAGTTATATATATAGATATGTATATATTTCAGAATGTCAAACTCTAAATGGAATCCATACCCCTTTATCTCATCAATAACCTTCCACTGAAAATATAGGATGACACTCACAAACCCACACATGCACAAGTGCTCCCCCCTCCCCCATTGACATTGTTTGTGAATGAGATCTTATAATATTGGTGTCTTCAGCATAGACAACTTTAACTTTAGAACCTGTTGAAAGTTTCTCTTAAAATTAATGGAGAGTCAGTGGTTTTAAGACATGATTCACTCCATCTTACTAGGTGGCAGCTTTAGGAATGGTTAATCACAGGTCCCAAATGCCAATCCTTCTTTAGTGATGCTAAATAGAACCTAGACAAGTAGCTCAAAAGTAAAGGCATACATTTAGAAAAGTCTGCCCACAATGAGCACTAGAGTATTTCCTAGCATTTTTCTGTGATTTTTTCATTAAAAACAATTGACAAGTACATGGCTATGAATATTAAGCAACCTTTTAAGGTGCTCATTCTCTGTTTTGAATGCACATGAATCAGTTAGGGGCTACAGTTTTAAAGGCATTTAGACATCTAAAGGTAAGATGGAGATTATGTTTTACGTGTATTTTCTTACTTTTCAGCAATAAATAAGAAATATTAATGATGTTAATGATTTAGGAAGGAAATGTGACAAAGGAGTATGAGAAAGAGTCAAGATATATGAATACATTATTTTTGAGATATATTAGCCCCATATGAGCTATGCTGAATAATATCACCTTGGCTAGGGGATAAAATTTTTTCCTGTGGCCTTACAAATTGCTAACTAACTTGCTGTAAGTATGCTCCTGGGTTTAATCTGCAGGCTTGCTCTTAAATGTCCACTGAATATTGTTGTATTATGCACAGATGAAAAACAATCCACCTCACATATACTCAGTGCTGGGTAGAAAACTGAAAGACTTGGTGAGCAGCTGATATCCTGGCTACAGAAGTCAGTAGCAGAACTCCCATGAAGCTGAATATTGAGAGATTGTCTATTTCATCTTGAGTGTCATAGAGCAGCAAATATGTTGGCCAAAATATTTAAAGAGAATAATAAATTCTGTCAGTGGAAAAAAGAGACAAAAAGAATGAAAAAAATCCTGCTTTTTTCTTCTCATTGGTTTGACTGTCTTCAGGCTGAAAAGAAACCATTTAGCTAGTATTTAAAGCATAGGAAGAATGAATAAGAGATGAGACAAAACTAAAATGACAAAAATCTACAAAATGGATATAAGAACCTGTATGGGATAAATGGACAAACAGTAAATCACTGACATAATTCAGTATTTTGCCCTCAGTGTTTTCTTGCCTCGTTACTGAAGTGCAGACCACAGCCTGAGCAGAATCTCTTCTGCTCAGCATGAGCAGAGCCTCATTTAAAGTATCTTAATAGAAATTAAGTATAATGGTGTGAAAAAAAGGAGAGGTAGCTTCAAGCTGAGTATTAAGCTAAACTTTCAGCAAATGAAATCTGTTCAAACATGTCATAGTATAGTGCTGGAAAAGCACAAGGAATCATGCTCCTGGGAGCATTCCAGTGTTGACAGATATATTACTATATGACTTTCCAGTCTCACTATCAATGATATGATATCTCTTCAGTTTAGCTTTTTCTCCTTGCTTGTGTTGCAGTTTGTGTTTTAACGTTCTGTTAGATATGGCACAAGGAGGTAGCAACATCTTTAGTAATGACAGGACATGTATTTACAAAGAGATCATCAATTATGTGGTCGGGGTCTCGGAAGGATTAATTCACAGAGATGGCACAGGGCATGGTTTTGCCCAAATGTGCTGCAGTTCTCCTATGTGGCCTTGTGCAAGTGTTGTCTGGGACTCTCCTTGTACTGCCATGCATCACCATGGCTACATCACAGCATTGATGTTCCAGGATCCCAGAGGGAGCCCAGTGTTGTGTGTTAGGTGCTTTGGATCCCTCTACAGTGTATATGGAAAAGTGAACATACAAAACTGGTATCCTTAAGCAAGCTGCTGCCCAAAGAAATACTCGTCTGAGTAGGCATTAATTTGCTGGATGGATGATTCCTTCTTGAAAAGATGGATTTTCCTCCATGTGGGTTTACAGCCCAGTTCCTCTGTTTGGATGTAGTGGCCCTGCTCTCAGAGCTCAAGAAGGGATTCTAAATGAGTTTTTTTTATATATTAGAGTAGCAGTAAGAACACCAACCTTATTTATACTCTGGTCTTATAAATGAGCAATTGTAAGGAAAGATTGGAAATCCTTTTACTTCTTCCTTCTGCTTCTCTGCATGAATCCACAAAGTCTATAAAGAAAAAAACTCATTTTTATTTATTCATGATCTAATTTCTCCGTGTATGATGTAAACTTTAAGGGACTGGGTCTATTCTAGCTGAGTGTTTCGGCAATACTTTAGCACAGTAAGGATCTGTTTCAGTTTAAGTGTGTAAGTGTAACTTTAATGCAAAAAGATCAAAGTAGTTTTCATATTTTTGTGGTGTTCATTACCTTATGTAAACAGAAACCATACCTTGTGTTTGTTAGTTTAGTATTTTGGATTCAGGTAGCTAATCCAGAAATAGCCAGTCTATAATTTTCTTAAGAGACGTGTGAAAGGACTTTTACATAGTTTCTTTTTACTTTTTCTTGGTATTCTTCCTGCCCTGAGTGACACTTCCTCAACGCCTTCAAATATTTGAAAACAAAACATCTTAGTGTTCCTGGTCTCAAAAGTGTTCTTAGATGCATTTTTTTCAGTATTCTCAGAGCTTCTTAGTCTTCAAAAGTCCACGTGGATGAATTCCAATATGGAGGGGAAAGAAAATTAATGCACTTCTTTTTCCAGAAATACATTATATTTTGAACAGTCTGACTATTTTCCTGATTAGAACTAGAGAATACTGAATGGATATCACCAGAGACTTAATGACCATCTTTCTTTTTGGAAAAGACTTCTTTCCTCCTCAGTTTTAATCTCCTCCTTCCTGTCTGCAGCAGATGGCATTATGCTGATGAAGGAGACATGTCTGGTTCTCAACAGCTTGTGCCAGCAGACCATCAGTGCCTTTCCCTGCAAAACTCATTTTATGTAGAGAAAAGAATAGAAGGCAATTATTATTTAAAAAAAAGGAACTCAAAATTCATCAGTAAAACATTCTCAGGAAAGACGGAGGTACTGCTGAAATACTGATATGCTTGTGTCTTGTTAAACTCTTCAGTGAGGTGAAACCCATATTGATTCTGTAGGGTCCTGAATGGGATGTATAAAATACTGCAGCTGTGGTGCATTGTGGGAGAGTTATTCTGATCAGATAGCCTAGACCAAAGCTTTTAATTTCTCAATGAAATCATTAAATATTGCAGGGAAGTAGATGCTTATCACAAATGATTAGCATGCTGTTAGGTCAAAAGCCTGGTTTTGCTTAAAAAAAAAAAAAAAATTCAGCTTTGCTTTCTTTACAAACAACAAAGTTCAAGCCAGTGAGACATTTGAGCAGGAGTCTGTTATTGTCCGGCATTATCATCTCGATGCTGCCAAACATTAAGTAGCATGACATGGGAAACCCAACAGGACATATTTTTGAAGGCTAGATGTTCTCATATTCAGTTCTAATCAGCTGACTTTTAGGAATATTGTCCTTGTTCTACATTTTAAGTTTAAATTAAAAAAAAACCACACCAAAAATTCCATTAGAGACTAAATAATATTGACTTTCAAGACCTAGGGCTTGTTCCTGTGTGTTGAGTTTTTTTAGAGAAAGAAGAATTCTTATCTCATATATTTATGGACAAAGTGTTTAGTTTCCAGGACAGTCATTCAGTCTGCAGATAAAAGTAATTTAAAATATAATCATATGTAATAAAATATTGTCTTCCAGAAAATGAACCGATAACATCTTATATTTAATATGGACCATTAATGGGTTTTTTGAAATATCTTTTTCAACCTGTGGTAATCAAAACACAGAAAGAAATGTTTTATGCTTATACCAAAATGTCATATTTATTTAGCTTATTTTATGAAAAATTATTCTCATGTTATTTAAAGCCCAATGACAAGGGTAGATTTCCAAGAGAAAAACATGGAGATCCTGACGCTGGAAACACAGCATGAATTTAGGATGAAAATAGGTTTCCAAATCGGACTTGACACAATATAATTTACTGGCTAGTGTTTATGTTCTATTGACTTCTGGAGGATGGAGTGTTGGGCCACCCAAATGCTGTCTGATAACAATCCACTAAATATGATGATTTTCTAATGAATTTCTGAAGTGCTTCAACTAATGAAGATTTTAATCTGTTCCACCTGACGGGAGGCTGTCAGTTCAAGTAGATCCTGGGTAATATGGCCATGGTATTTTGTTATGGCCACTGTATTTTGTAGTGGTCATGGCATTTGTGATGTGATTATGGTAATTTGCCATGCAAAATATAACCGATTTATTTGCTTTTTTAGCTGATTCTTTCTTTTATGAACACCTCCCCAAACCGAAAAGAACCTAAAAAATGACCAACCAATAAACAAACAAACAAACCCAAACCCAAACAAAGAGAAAACCTAAACAAAAAAAACCCCAAATAACAAAACCCAAGGTAATTCAAACAGCAAAACACTGTTCTCAGATTTTAAACCTCTCAGACGGCTGGGATTTAAGTTTTACATTTCCCCCAAAAGATTTATTATGCTCTTGCCACATTCACATGCCAGTAGTACACTGTATTGATTGAACGTCTACTGCTTTTAGCAGTTAATAAATCCCAAGTTAGTGTTTACTGGCTTACGAAAGAGAGAGAGACACAATAACATTGCATATATTAATTGTGCTTTTAAAATTAAATGTCGGTAGCATATCGGAAAGGTGGAACTATTTTCATTAATGCTCCAGGTTGACAGCAAGTTGTGTTAACAAAGTTCAACAAAATGTCTTCAGTGTCCCTGGGATGTTCATAAAAATAAATTAGCCTGTGAAGACAGCATGCCTAGGAGAATTCTAACACATGTAATTGTACCAGAATGCAAAGCAAGCCAACAGGTTTGCTGAGATGATTAACAGTTAACAGAGTTTGGAACATGAACAACTCTTTTGCATACCCATAATTTATTGTAATTTCTTTAGGTTGGCTACAACCTGAGACCAATGAAGAGAAGAGAATGCTTATTTATCTTAGTTTTCTTTTGGACTGTGGATGAGATCACCTTTTTTAACTACATGGTTTCTGGCTACCGACAGCAAAGCCCAAAGTAAAGGTGCTCACTGATGCTGAATAGATGAGAAAAGACTTTTTATTACATCTCAAAGAACTGCTCTGCAGAGTATTTGACTCTGGGCCTTCATGTCAGTAGTCAGGATGGGAAAGGTAATTGCATTAATTAGCTTAACAGGAAAATTCTTCCAAAAACTTCTGTCCATTTCTGAATGAGATAAAATATTTTCAGGAAGGAAATATGTGGACCATTTGTTAAGTAGAAATCTTAGTTGAAGGCTACAACTTTGAATCTCAGTTAACAGGGCTAGAGTCAGCAATTTAAAAGTTGGGTACCCAGAGCAAGGTGGTCAGTGGCTCTTTTTAGAGACAAGACAAATATCTTGGACCATTATTCATTCCCTTTCTGAAGCAGGCATGTAAGGAAGGTGATCTCAATTACATCAATTGATATGCTGTTCCCTTTGTCTTCAAGTACTGTAGCAGGAGCATAAACGGCTAAAGAGGAGCACTCTACTGCTCTTCAGTAAGATGACTTTCATCCTGACATGGGTCATCGATGCATGAATTATTGTAGCATTTATTGCACCATATTGCAGGACACATTTTTCCACAAAGGTGGATGAGGATTGAGTGACTTCCAGAGATCTGAGCAGGTGGACATCATTACTTTTGACAATATTCTGACCTGGGTATATTATCTGCTACCCTTTATCTTCTTTTCTTTCCCTCTTCCAAAAAGTAAGACAGAAGAAAAAAAAACCCAGACAGAACAAAGAGCGCTGTAATCCTGTGATCAACTCAGAGATCGAATATCAAAATCAAACAGTTAAGACACACAGGTAAAATGAGATCAGATTACCAGGAGTCAAGAACATCTAGGAGCACAGGAAACAGGCCAGACTGCAACAGACCCATGATCGAGAGTATCCTAAATATGTATCAGAACAGAAACTGTCACAGCTGATTTTTCTATAGGATTGCACCAGAAGATATTGGGTGACACACTCAACATCACAGAAATTCTATTTTCACCAGATTCAAAGTACTCATATTTTTGGATGTGTGAAGTACCTGACCTAAGAGAGTAGCTTATTATTAATAGTACCAAAGCTGATGAGAAAAAAGGTATTTAAATGTTGATGGAAGTTTTGCTTTTCAGAGTGAGAGATGACCATTGAAGGAAAGAGGTGCAAGCAGAAAAGGAAGCGAATACACAGAGCAATAATATACGGTTTTCTTGGTAAACACAGAATTAAATGGGGAGAGGGGGAAACTGAAACTGAAAAAATCATCTATATTAGAAAAAATTATGTAAGGCTAGATTTTTCATTGGCCAAGGTTGTGTCTAGAATATATATAATTTCATAACTCTTTATGCAGAAGACATTATTGCAGCAAAACTCAGAACTTGTGCCAGCAGTGATGTTTATGTTTTGAACATATTACTAAAATTGAAGAAAATTCTGAAAACGACACTATAAAACATTCAGGAGCTGGAGAAACAAAGTTACAGACCTGTTAAAATGCTCAGGCTATTACATTATCTATAAGAATAATGAGAGCTGGTTTGATCACACAGAGTATGTTCTTTCTAAGACTGAAAATACCATATATGGAAGAGTTTTTAATGTTGGAGTCAATGGTTTGAAACTGCAACTACACAGCTTTTAATTTAAACATATTTAAAACATAAAGATCAGGAAGAAAAAGAAACAGTACTGAGTAGAATTTTTAATTTATGAAGGACAATTTTGTATTTGATATGAGCTTGGGTGCTGAGGAAGAAAATACAAAATTACTGTCCACTTTAGTGAAAAACTCTTGCTTCAAGAATATTACATGGAATCAGATCAACAACCACAGTGGGGCTGATATCAACTTTCTTACCCTCTACCCTCTGCTCCAAAAAGAATTTTAAAAATGCCTGTAGGGATTTTAAAGAGTTTGATGCATTTTATGTTTATATGTATATATATGTGTATATATATATATATGTATATATATGTATATATATATGAGATTAAATAGCTTAATTTCCCTCCATTCAGGACCTTTGAAGATATTTTAGCAGTGTAATGGCAGAATGCCAATTCATAACAAATCAAATAGGTGGAAAAAATTGCTTGCTGAAGGTACCTCTTCTTCTCTTCAGCTAGCTAAAATTAGCTGCCCAGTTCCAAAACGCCGTAATAAGGTGGGATAAATCCCGTCATAAAAAGAATTCAGTGGAAAATAATCCATGGGAAAGGGTATGCTCTGTGAAAAAAGCACTTACCATCATGCATTTGCTGTAATTATACTTTACTTTTCAAACTGTAATGAGCAGTTGTTCATAAAAATGGTAGGTTAAAAACATGACTAATTTGTTTTTATTTCCTTCATTGATCATTTTGATACATGTGTTGTCAAAATGTTGAGACATTATCTGCATTGAATTTGCATCTCTGGTCATTGGCTACTTTATTGCATTTGAGAGCACTGATGCTTGGAGACATCCAGGAGAGTAGTACTTCTACTTTTCTTCTGTTTTAGTCCCTCCTCCACTTTCTAGTATCTAAAGTTCCAGCAAGAGTTCTATGAGAGGCACATGGCTACAAAAAGTCCTCTGAGAGAGGGTACCAAATGGGGGAAAGCAGGAGTGTGAAGTGACAGAACCATACAATTGCTTTGCTTGTTTTTCAAAGTTGGGGACGATGTCAAGAAACAAACCCAGGTGGGCTGCACAGGAATGGTTGGCTTTGGAAGACACAGGATTCTAAACAGTTCACAGCTGGAGTGTTTAATACAAAAGGGAAACAAATTGGTTTACAAACTGGAAGGCATTTTTACCTCTTGCTTGGGATAAACACATTCCTCCCCTAGTGGGGCTGGAACTAAAAGAAACTCCCTGAGTTGACTATATCTGGCATGTGCTGGTGGGAGAAGTCATGGTGTTGGGCTGCAGGGAGATGAATAGGATCTAAGGGGGGGTGAGCTGAGAGAGGATGGATGAGAAGCAGATGAGATGAGAACATTATTGTGAAGTCTTCTCTTGGGTGTCATGAAAGCTTCCTACAATTCTGGTTCTACATATAAACTTATTTTAGTGACAAATGAATCAAAGTGTAGAAGACACTGAAGGCTGGAACTTCTGTTAGTATCATGGAGTATAACTGAGAAGGCTTTTCTTTCATCTTTTCACTTCCCAAGATTCTAAACCTAAATAGTTAAGAAAAAAATTTCATTCTTATTAATTATTGTTTCCCTATCAGAAATTTCCACACTTTATCTCTTTTTTGCTACCCTTTGTAGCAGGTTGTTAGATTATGTTTACATTAAGACTGTCTGTTTGACTCTCATGCATTGGAGACATCTGGGAGGTGGCTTTGAACTAGCTATATTTTCTACAGCTGTAAGGAAGAGAGCCATGGCAACACAAAGTGTGCTGCAGGCTTTAAAGTGTGTCCTTGAGATAGAAAGGAGGACAACATAATAAACCTTGACTACCTTCCAGATTGGAGTCAGAATAGATGTTAATTTGTCTCTTCGTATATTTTCCTGCTGCTAGTCACTTGTAATTGCTGTTTACAGACCCAAGTCGGAATGAGGTCATCACTTTGCCCCCAAGCTTTGGAATATTAAGAAGGATTTCTTAAACCTGGGTTGTCAGGGTTGCTGTCACCAGCTATCTTCTGACATGCAGCACACGTCCGTTCTCAGTCCTATATCTCAGCCTTATCTGCATAGGCTAGATAATAAAAATACTACAAACAGGTTATTTGCTCATTCCTCATTCACCTTAAGAGTACCCCCACCATATTTTAGGAATGTCTCCAGTGAGTACTTGGTGCTTTTTTTACATTTCTTCAATATTCTCCTCCTTTTTCTGATCACTTTAGGCTCCCTGATTCCTTTTCTAGGGTAGAGTTAAACTAAAATCTCTTATGTGATAAAGAAAGAAATAATTCTAGATGTTAAAATAGGTTGTCAGAAATGTTGACAAGTGTAGATAGAGTGTGATTTATGGACCTTTAACTTTTTAAATTAAAATCTTATATCCTTAGGTAATACAGTAGTGCTGGTGTGCATTGAATTCTCACACTGCATTCCAAATTATCTATAGTACATTAATTTACCATAGATCTGTTTCAGTTGTTTGAGTAAAATGGACAAGATAAATTGAATTAGTCTGAAGTATAAAGTCTGAAGTATAAGATTGTGAGGAAAGTGAAAGGCCATGAAGACTGTCAGATGTAAGAATTAACTGCTAACACTTGAAATATTGCTTGTGGAAAAGAGACACTGGGAGACAGAAATTTGGATACTCTTTGCTGGCTGGTACAGTGGATATCCTGTTCAGGGACATACAGCTTTAGGGGGATTTGTAGCACAGTTTCCTTTCAGGATGTCTCAAGTTAGAAATGGAAATTTCAGAACTTAACAGAAGTCATATAAAGTTGGGCCAATAGCCCATTAGATCTGGATCCTGCCAGGCTCATGGCAGAATTCAGAGTTGTAGGCCAGAAACCTCAGACAATTTAAATTTTATAATAAGAACCTACCTGCAAAGAGATTTCCTTCTTATTACACTTAATTGTGAATTTCTTAAAATCCTGAAGTATGACAAAACAAAAAATCTTGATTATTCTAAATTTTAACTTTTTCTTATTCAAATGAATGGTTTTTTAGTTCCAGTTTTCAATTTTATGAGCTTATGCAGTCTAGGCATAGATACTGCAAAATACTTGGAGAGGCTGTTTTTGATTGTTTTTCTCTGCAATGTGGTCAATAGAAAGCACTTAAAGTACTGTGGAAGGCCTTTTTGTAAACTACTTTTAGCTTGTGAGGATCAATAGTTTTGAAAAGGGATATCGAGGAAAAATAAAGGTCATTCAAAATTATTTTAGGTCCTGAAATATTTACTGAAATTAAAATTTAAAAAGAAAATTACAAACCACAACACAGTAAAGACAGAAAAAAAGTCTGTTTTTATGGTTATTCTTTTTCCTGTAAAATTTTGGACTTGATCTACCATGATTTTTGGAGCTTTTCAGAGAAAAAAAGAAAACAAAACAGATAAAAGATTATTTAACAGATTAAGGTACATTTGCAGTTGTAAGTACTTTATATGGCTTTTTGGGGAGTTCCAATATCCCTACCAAGCTATAGCATTTAGATGCCCAAATAGTTACAGACGAAAGTTAAATTCCTTTACAGATTGGAAACTGGTGAAGCTGTAAAGTGAAATAGAGGCAAAAAAGGAAAAAACTTCCAAACCCAAAACAGGTCACAGCTGGATATCTGAGGATTTCAGCCAAGACTGCATTATTGATCATGCATTCTTAGTTGACAGAGAAAGCTGGTCCCTTAGGCTGTCTTTACAGGGGGTAATTATAAAGGCATTTCACATCTTAGGTGTATGAAAAGGCCTTTCAGCAATACTTACCTGTTAACTTATACTGAAGGAAGTCAGAAAATTTGGTTCCTAACTTAGACCTCACCAGTGCACCAGATTTGAGGATGAGCTGTAGCTAAGGTCATTCATCAGAGTTAATCTTCCAGTCTAATTGGTTTGATCTTCCTCCTTTGCTTTAGAACAGCTGCACTCTAAGTTTCATCAGAAGCAGATATCTACCATGTTACATCATTTTCTCCAAAGGCAGGTAGGAAAACCATGAAAATAAACGTGATTATTTCTGATATTTCTATATTTTAGTGGGGAAAATAGCAGAGCAACATGCTAAAAGAAGCCCAAAGAATTCAGAAAAATGTCTAATGTTTACTGTATGCAGCTGGTTTTGAAGCCAAACAGAAAGCATTTCATTGTGAACATGTCTTTCTCAGTCAACCCAAAACATACGAGTGACCAGCATGGAAAGAGATGATAAATACAAGAATTAATTTTGAAGTCACTTCAGGAGGTACTGATCTAAATAAGATCAAGCAACGTTCTTCTGTGACATCTGAATCCCTAAACATGTCATTTCAGCTTCATTTCCTAGCGTGGTGCTTTGTTAGGTTAGTGTTTTTCTCCTTGAGATGGAAGTCTGCAGGAGGAATATTGGTAGGTTTGCTGTATAAACTTTTTGTTTAAATTCAAATTTAGGCAAACAGGCTCCTCTTCTGGAATCCTCAAATGCCTTTACTTGCTACTTTAACTTTTTAAGAATGAAGGTTTTAGGAACGCTGTAGAGACCTAAAATTTAGATATAAATTAAATGAACTCTATAAGCTAGAGATGATCTAACTATGCCTATATTTCTGAAATTCTGGAAGGTGAGGAACGTACCTGTGCTTCAGCAACAACATAAAGTGAGATGTAAGAATTGCCTCTGTCATATATACACATATTTTCTTAGGTTTCCTGTATCTCATTTTGTTTGCTTACAGTACAAACACTTAAAAGTATTATTGAAATTATAAACTAATTCAGAAATCTCCTAATCTTATAGTATTCTGATTCCTTTCACCTACCCCTTCTCATATGAATGGATCTACATTTTCTATGCCAAAAGGAAATGAAAACTTCAGCTTGGGAATTGTATTGGGATAGATCTCTTTCTGCAGCAAGTGAGTTCTCTCTCTTTGATAGTTGGTTATATAACTGAAATGTCTGTGCCATGGTGGCCTAGACTGCGAGAGCGGGAAAGGAGTTTGGGTAACTCTGCTTGGCTGCAGTGTCCCTCCTCTCACAAAATAACATTTTTTCAGTATGGGGGGAGGTAATCGTTAGTGCAGAGCCCATCATCCCACCCTTTTATTAGCATTGTCAGCTTTTATAATCCATGGCTGTTTAAATTCAAGATCTTTCCATTTTACGTAACCTGAGTGGAACAAAAGGACCAGAACTCAAGAGAGAATTTGGCTGCTTGTCTGCACAGGTACCTCAAGACTATGCATATGTTCAGAATTTTAATGTCTGTTATCAGCCAGGGTTAGACACATTTTTCCCTTCATCTAAATCTAAAAATGCTGAAAACATCTTGAAAAATGTTTTGCTATTTTACTTTTGGTTCAGAAATTATGCATTGCTTGGATTTGTGTACCGACAGATAATGAGGGAACATCACACAATATATGATAACAATAACACTGAAGTAATGTGAGAAAGTAATTTATCTTTCCGTTTCCACTCTGCCTGTGAGAATCTGAAAATCACTACCATTCCCATTTGAATAAATATTTTTGTGGGAAACATTCATTTGAATATAAAGGACTGAAGAGTTCTGCTATTTCCTGTATGCACAGAAGTTAGATGGGAAGGGAAGAAAGAGATGAAGTACTGCTGCTTATCAGCAATATAAGCTGCATCTTTTGAATGTTTTGTCAGTATTAAAATACTTTATGTTTATTGATAATCTCTTTGCCAGACATATTTTGTAAGTCTATTGCTCAGAAAGGTATCTGTTATTTCCCACGTCTCTCTCTCTTCCCCTCTTCTTCTAAATTGCTTAGCAGCTTGGAGGGATCTGTCAGAAATTCCATTAAATCTTCAATATTTGCATGTACAGGTAGAACTAATTAATTTTAGAAGAATTATAAGAAAAATGTATTTTCTTTTTGCTTTTTCTAATGTTGATATAGGAATTAATAGTAATTGATTATGATCTGTGCCCAAATTACATTGAAAATTTTTAACTCCTGTAATGCGTCTAACTCAGGCACTTAAGGAACATGCTAAGGATAAAGGATCTCAGGTTCTCTTGTGAGAGATCAGAAACAGAAAAAATACCTCCGTCCTTTATGTCTTTTTGTGCATCAGTTACCATGAAATTAACAGGGGTCAAGATTTTCTTCTATGGATGTGAAAATTGTATCAGAAGGAGACGTAAGGTGAGGTCTTATTGTCTTGTATCTGGGATTCATCAGTGATATGGGACATCTTTCTCAAGGAAATACCTGACTTTCTGAAAAAATCTTAATGGTGTCAAAGAACTTGAGTGATTTGCTCTTCTTTCTGCTATACTGCAGTGCCGACAAGGGGCTCCATCCCAGGTAAGTGAAACATTTGACCTGACCTTAACCTTGATTCTGCTCATTTCCAGGTCTGGCAAAAATAGATGAAAAGAAAAAAGGATGCCAAACTCCCTTCTCTTCCCAAGTCTGATAAACTTTATTTTTGTTTCTTCCTTCATTCCTTACTTTTTATCCTTGGCAAAGAAATACACTTTATTTCCAAATGTGAGAGGGAGCCCAAATCCCCAATGATTGCACTGGTTTGGGGACTGAGTGGAACCAATTCAGGACTGTATGCAACATAATGGTCCAAACTTGACAGGCCAGAACACTTGATTATCAAATAGTTCTTCCTTTCTCCAAAATTCATGGGCTGAATGCATCACTTTTAGCTGACAATCTGCTCTGAGCTCCATTCTAACAAGATATTTTTTCTTCAGTTCTGTGGTTCCAGCCCGACAAAGCCATGACACTGTCTTGTCTGATGGGACTCTGTAAGGGTAGTGTCACTAATTTGCCATGGCAAGACAGTACTACAAAACAAAAAGTGATGTTTACAAATTTATCACAGCAATCTCAGCTCTGATAATATGGTTTTGGCCTGCTGAATTTGGGCGTGCCCTTTGAAGCTTACATTGAATTTACTGTCTCAAAGTAAAAAAAACCAAACACAAAGAAAGACATGAGCAACTGGACATTTCCTAGTATTTTGCAGGAACTTCTGGTCTGTTTTAGACTAAACTCCTTGCTGAACATGATTTCTCTGATTTCTAAGGACAGCTTGTATTGGCATTGAGACACAATTACTCTGCATGTACTTGCCTAATTCATATATCACTTGACAATTGCAGATGCATAAACAAAATGATATTCTTAGGTGAGTCGATTTGCAACCCAAGCTGCAGCCCAGATTAACTATAGATAGGCATATAAATGAATTCTGAAAGAAATCCTCACTTTTCTGTTTCAGGGAAGTAGATTTACTTTTTGTTCATAAGTTCTAAAAGTAGAGACAACCATCCCCCTGTGTTAAAGAATTTCCTTCAAGGAGCAAAAAAGATTTAAAAACAAACATAGTTTTCTCACAAGAAAACCCTGAAATCTTACAGTGTTCGTGACTGTTTTCGTGTTCACCTACCTTAAAATATGAAGCTTGACCCGGTGCTTTGAAACACCTCTCACAAATGAGACATGAAGATGCTATACTGGGCCTAAAAGCTAAATGAAGTGGTGTTGGTGGTCCATTAGTTAGCAGTTTCTTCACTAAATCTGTACTTACTACTCAGAATCAAGTACTGTGTTTTAGATGAAAAGTAAAACAGAGGTCCCTGACTTTTTCGTTTCATTAAACATCCAATGACACTTCTAACCAAAGCAGGGGATGTTGAGTTCAATGTTCTTATAAAATTCCTATCTGGATAATTACATCCTGCTCTACTAAACTTCCCTCCAGAGAAAATTTAATTAAAATGATTTGATGTCTCTCTGGCACAGAGTAGACAGGTGTCTGTAACACAAAAGCCACCCACACAATTGACATAAATTGATGTTCTTCTGTGGCAGGGAGAGCAAGAATAGAAGCATTACTTTCTCCTTACCAGAAATGGACATTCCATTTCAGGCATTGGGTACATCCAAATTATGCTGCTGATAACAAAGTGCTAAACTTTTTTGATACATGCCCAGAACTTATTTTAAGGAGTAGGAACTGAATTCATAGCTCACAGCCCTTTTGGCAATCAACTAGGTTCTTACTTGGTTTTATTAATGTTATAAGTAGTGATTAAATAGATATACACAGGAGGGAAGGATGGGGAAGGCACTTTTGCAGTGCAGCTGCGAGTCTGCAACACACTGAAAAAGTCTTTTACATTAATAATCAAAGAATCTCAGAACCACTGGGCCTGGAGGGAACCTTTGGAGATCACATAGCTCAACACCTCTTCTCAGAGCAGGATCAGCTAAAGCAGGTTGGTCAGGACAGTGTCCAGTCATGTTTGAGTTTCTTAAATGATGGAGAGCCCACAACCTCTCTAGGCAACCTGTGCCAGTGTTTGACTGCCCATACAGTAAAAAACCCCTGTTTTTCTTCTGTTTAAACAGAATTCCCTGTGCTTCGACTTGTGTTTATTACTTCATGTCCTTCCACTGAGCACCACTGGGCCTGTCTCCAGTTTCTTTACTATCCCATCAGGTATTTATACACATTGATGGAGTCATCTCCTGACTGCTCCAGGCTGAGTTCTTTCAGCCTCCCCTTCCATGTCAGATGCTCCAAGCACTTACAAAGTTGTGGAGATTTGCTGGACTTGTTCCAGCACATCCGTGTCTCTCTTGCACTGAGGAGCCCAGTTCTCAATCCAGTGCTCCAGATGGGTGTACCTAGGGCTCAGTAAAAGTTGATAAAATAATCTACTTTCTTGTACTTCTTCCAACTGGGCAGATGACCATCCCCTGTGTTCTACAGATTCTGCACCAAGTGACAAAAGGCAAATAGTGGTTTTTTGGAGGAAGAGGTTGATAAACTCAAAGAGTAGATGGGCATATTCTCTGGACCTCATATGTCTTCCAAATATTTTGCTAGATCCACTTCCATGTGACTGTCATTCTTTACCAGTCCTTAGCAATAGCTTAGCTTTTAAAAGCTTTAATTAAACTGTCTCAGTAATGGACAGTTAATGATTTAAAAGGAAACAATTCACCAATGTCATGTCCCTCCATTATACAGTACACATTTTAATGGTTTGTACTGAATCAGTTGCTTATCAAGACCTTGAATATCTCAATAATCGTACTACATTTTCTCAAAATAACATAACATGATACAATGTGGTTATAGTAGAGTGACAGCAAGAGCTGTGGCTTCAATGTAAATGCTGCGTTATACCATGGCAAAAAAATGTTCCACAAATCTAATGAGTCAGACATAGCCTTGAGTCTGGATGATATTCAGCATAATGACACGGCTCAAAAGTAATTGCCAAACAGTCCCTCATCACTCACAATGCCTACTCAGTCATCTAGACCCTGTGCAAGCAAAACTCCCAGTGACTTCAACAATGTAATGCCTTAGAAATGAACCCAAGATTATTCAGGAGAAAAAAAGAAGTGAAAGTCAAACAGAAAAACAATCACTTTAGAATGTATACAGCTTCCATCATCATAATATCTCTGCACCTCACAATCTTTTCCCAAAATGCTATTAAGCATTCATAAAGTAGCAATTTTATTAATGGGTATCTGATGCATCCACGGTCATGCAAGAGATGTGGCAAACAGCAATACAACAATCCACCCTAGGAGACAAAGCTGTCCCAGGATAGAGAGAATTCCAGTAGCTGTCTAATAATGACTAAGGTCTACTAATAGGTAATTTTATGCATCAGATTTTATCATTAAAATGCATCCATTAAAGTCTGAATCAATATTGATATTCAGACTGATTTCCTTATTGTTATTGACAGTAAACTCCATCCTGAGATAAAAACTTTCCTAATAGCCAACTAAAATATGCCCTGCTGCAGTGTTAGATCACTTGTGATTCTTTTCTTCTCCAGTTAATTATAATAATTGATAATAATATTGATCCCACGTTTTTCTGAAAATGTTTGTGTGTGAATAACTCAACAACGAATAGTCAGAACAACACTTCTACACCAAAGATTATCTGCAGGAGATGACCAAGGATTAAAAATAGATTTATGAATCTAGTGAATAATGAGAGGACTCAGGCACCTTCCACTGGCAAAGTAGCTGTACCAGAACCTGTTCTCTAGCCAGATGTTTTGGGTTAGCCCCAGGCAGCAGCCAAGAACCACACAACCACCTGATCACTCCCTGCCTCTTGCAGTGGGACGGGGAAAAGCAAAACGAAAAACGACCACATGGGTCAAAATAAAAATAGTTTAAAAGGGAAGGGAAGGGAAGG
>VZRV01002112.1:2269978-2284116 GCA_013398115.1 Falcunculus frontatus
AAGGGAAGGGAAGGGAAGGTTCGGGAAGGGAAGGTTCGGGAAGGGAAGGTTCGGGAAGGTTCGGGAAGGTTCGGGAAGGGAAGGGAAGGGAAGGGAAGGGAAGCAAAAGGCTCTCCCAGGCAGATTGATGGCCAACAAGATTCTGAGCAATGTCTACCTTCCTCCCAAAACCCTATTCCCTATGTTTTTATTGGTGAGCATGATGTTACATGGCATGGGATATCCTTTTGGTCAGTTTAAGTCAACTGTCCTGGTTGTGTACTCTCCCAGCTTACTGTGTCCTCCTAACATGCTTGCTGGGGGGGCAGAATTGGAAAAAAAGAAAGACTTGACACTGTGCAAGTGCTGATCCACCACAGCCAAGTGTGTTATAAGCACTTAGTCACAAAATCAAAGTACAGCACCATACGGAAGAAAATTATGTCCATCACAACCATGCCCAATACACTATGATATCTCATCCAGGTCTGTAAATTGTCCTAAGATTTAAAAGAGGATGGGCACATCCATAAATCTACTGGAAACAGGCAGTCAGCTGACCTGTGTCAACTCTTGGCACTGCTTTTGGGTTTATGGGGTTTTTATGGTTTTGTTTGGTTTTGTTTTTTTTTAATGGAAATAACTTTATTTGCCCACACCTTTATTTCCTTTTAAATTAAGAGCTCATGGCATTCATTATTTAGCATTTCTCTTTTGTCATTTTAAATTATAGAGAGAGGAAGTTAGATTTTATATTTTAACAAAATATAATAATATTTCACTACAAATTGCTAGGATTTAATTTGTCCTCTTCCTGCTATAAACGTTTCTAAGCTTTGTCACAGACCTTTATCTTAAATTCTAAGATTTATGACTTTAAGCTGTTGCTGGGAAGGGACTTTATTACAAGATGGTCACATCCCTTACTTTGTAAACAAATTGACTTTCTTCCTTGTTTCTGTTTTGTTTGGCTGAGTAATTGTCTGCTACTTTCTTGCAACAGTTCTCCTGGTTGTAAAGCTTTGTTGCACTATTTTAAATAAAACTGGTGGACTGACCTTTTTGTCTATGACCACGTCTTTATTTCCTTTTAAATTAAGAGTGAACCCTCACATAAGAAAGAGTAATCAGGGAACAGAGTTTTATTTATTAGCATTGATTCTATGAATCATCTGGTGCAGCAAACAAACTGTATGGGCAATACAATAATTTAGCAATTCTCTTGAATCTCAGAGTCTGTCTTCTGACCCTTGTCAGTGGTACAAGGAAAACAGACAAAACAATGAGCAGCAATCACTGTTCTTCACCCTTTTGCTCCTTTATGGCTCACTACACAATAATGTAATTTACCACAAGCAGGGAAATCCTCAGGGAACACTTTAGAGAATGAGAACTAGCCTTAGGCTTTTATGGGGTATTTTAAGGGTTCTTTCTGGGGAGAAAAAGCCCTACAGTATTATTATCTTACTGCCAGTGGTGGGTTGAACCTGAGTTGATGGACAGATCTTTCAACCAGTAGTGCTTATCGAAATTTACATATTTAAGCTCTGTGGAGACACAAGAACTTCCCTTTTGGTTTGAGCCATCCCATGGTGGGGGGGGTGGGAGGGGAAATATGGGCCCTGAGGCTCTGTCTCTTGGAGCGGCCCTGGGCCTCCCCTCCCCCGGCGCCAGGGCACAAGCCCCAGGTGCCTGTGGGAGAGCCCCTCAGAGCTGAGGAACAACCATAAACTGCTGCATAACCGAGACCTCCCGGAGTGGCTGCTGAGGAACCCCCACCCTGAGCCCCCACGTGGACCCATCGAGAGCTGATGGAACTTTCTGCAACCAACTCAGCCTATGTTGAACTGCAGGACAACATCAAATAACCAGCAGCACAAAGGGAGCGAGGCTTCCTCCATTGTAAAGCCCGAACAATGAAGACCCCTCATCATCATGGTGTCTTCAGGGTCAGAGAGAAAGTGAGTGAAGCTGAAGATGGCGGCGGGGAACAGAGGGTGGAGTCGCGCCTTTTGCGCACGGCTTAAAACTGCTTTCTGCAGACCATGGTAAAAACTGTAATATCAAAAACTGTTTCTTCTCTTTAATCCATTTAAAGATGTGGGGGGATGAGAATTCTGTGTGCAGCCTGTGAGAGAAACAAAAGTGACCACGCCAGGTTACCCAGGAGCTGTGAGAGGTTGTGAGAGACTTAAAATTTCTGTGAAGAAGAGAGCTGTTGTTTTTCAGGCTGGAATTTGCCTATCCTTAAACGAGAATACCCCATGTGTGGCGCACGTTATTGCAGTGTGAAAGAGACTGTGACTTCTTTCCATGGGAGAGATATTTTTCATGGCGGCAGATTTTCGGGCAGGGCTGTTGCTAGTGCAGTTTGGGAAACCACGAGATGCAAAAGAGACCTTTATTTCCTTAAATAGTAGAGAGACTTTTAAGAGCTGTAAATGCTGACCAAGAATCATCCTTTATTATCCTTTGTGTGAGTGGGGTAAGAGGGGGAGGTGCTGGAGAAAAGGGGGTTTTGTTTTAATTTCTTATTATTTCTTTTAACTCTGTTAGTAATAAACTTTTTCATATTCTTTAAGTTTGAGCCTGCTTTGCATCTCTCCAAATCTCCTATCTCACAGAAGGTGAGAAATGCGAACTAAACCACTACATCGCCTTCTTCTCTGTCTCCTGATATTAAAGCAATAGGTTGGCACCAAAACCACAGCAATTAGCCTCAATTTGTAGACTGTGGGGCAAATTGTAAAAGGCATTGTAAATCTGGTTTTAGGCCCAATGCAGTTGAAGATTGGTTCAAATCCTCGTCTGCTTCTTCCCAGGACATTGACCTATTGGTTTGTATGCTAGGCCAGCTTCCACAGCATGAGAAGTTGGTCTCTTTAAATGTCTCCTTACTCAGTGGAGAAAGATTAAAATCTTCCAGAGACGTTCAAAAAAGGAAAAGGCTGTGATGAGGTGCATCTTGGCAGATCCAGAAGTACATAAATTCAAACTGATACTGAATCACACCTTAACTGTTTCCTTCAGACAGAGCAAAATAAAAGTATTTCTAAAACATGATGCTAAGAGCACAAAAATATTTCTTTATCAGTCAGGCTGGTGGGATATAAAAGAAATCTATTTCACTTAAGTGTGAAATTGTACTGTCAGGAAAAACTGCACCAAATAGTATTACTTGAAGTGAAAAATGATTTCCAGTGCCTACAACTCTGTATATCACTAAAGAGATGCTGGGACCATACAAGTGGACCAATTGATATTTGTGATAAGAATGGAAAGAAGCTTGGAGAGTTTCAGAAAAGCTTTTAATCTTAAGTGGTAACACTGAAAAGCTTCATTATGGTGGGATGTTTTCTGTCCTTTGACAATGAGGATGATATTTTGCTGGAGATCCATTTGCTCTCCTCATTTTGACAAGTTGTAGATGAGTTCTTAGTGGCAAGACATATTCAGGATATTTGATTTCATACTGGATCATGTCAGGCTGGATTGACTAAAACCGGATATTTCAACACTCCCTTTGGAAAGCAACACTTTAAAGAGAAGTTTTCTAGATGCTTCCCATACAATAGAAATGTTCTAGATAAAGGGATAAGAATTGTAGGAATAGTTTTTTTAATACCTGGCAGTGCCAGTGATGAGCATAACTAAAACTGAATAGCATTATCAGAGGAGTAGGAAACACAACCTAAATCTGAATCAGAGCCAAATGTAAATCACTGAAGATAGGGAGATTTAAGCTGGTGACAGATATGATTTGGATATGTGAAAGTGCCGATGCTATATAAAGACATAGACCTGCTAGAAAGAGCTAGAAAGTGCATCAGAACTGGTGAACTTTTTTTAGCTGTAGACCAGAGTTGGTTTTACTGTTTCTGTAAAAGCAACATTGTCAAGAGAAAAAAATGAGTGCTACAATAGTCATAAAGTGCCCTTTACCCTGAAAACTGAAGATTAGAAAACCGATCAGAAAAAAATATTATTGAAGAAAATGAATTTTGCTATTGCTGCTGCTGAATGTCAATGGTATAGTCAGTACATAAGTTTGCACTAGCACAACTGAAAGAATCTAAACATTTACACAGCCTTTTGGACAAGGTTTTGCTTTTGCCACAGCTGTAGTGACCACTAATATTTTCAAAAGGTCACTTAAATCCAAAACTTACTGGATTTCTTCTTCATCTGTGCTATTTTGAGAAGGACAAGTTTGGCAGAAAGATTTGAAGGGAGAGACACTTTTTCCATATAATTTATCTATCAGTGGAAAGGAGCTATTACAACTGATGTGAGGAAAAGTAAGATTTGACATAACATAACTTTAAAAAAAAAAAATCCAAAAAATTTTACAAGACTCTTTTCCCTTTCATATAAGAAATTTTTGAAATGAGAAGAGTTGGTTATGATGAGTTGACTGAGAAGAGGTCATGAAAGAGAAGAAAACAAATAATTTTAAAATCAAGAGTCTAAAGACTAGAGAAGAATTAATGACAATGGTAATAAGAAAAAGATGAGTAAGACAAAAGTGCAAAAGAACTGCATTTGGAAGGAAAGAACTCCTTATACCTATCTGTTTTGGAGTTGGAGGGTAGCTCTGGAAAAAATGCAGAAGATGGAGCCAAGCTTGTCATATTGGGGCGTGATATGAGGATGGGAGAGAACAAACATAAACACTAAAAAGTTCAAATGTGACATAAATAAGAACTTTTTAATGTTTTCTGCCTTCTTTTTCTTTTTTAATCACTGTTTTTCAGTGGGACAGGTTGCCCAGAGAGGCTGTGCAGAGTTTACCCTTGTGGGTTTTCAGTATAAAGCCCAGAACAATCTGTTCTGACCTAAGAGCTCATCTCCAGACTGTCTCTTCCAAGCCTAATTCTCCCGTGATTCCTTGACTTTGGGTCTGCAGTACAACTCAGTGCAGAAGAATTAATGCTAGCTTTTATATTTTTACTTCCTTTATTGAGAGAAAGTATTGGATTAATGTAAAGCCAGTTCTTTATACATCCTTGAAAATATGTGCTCAGCTGAGGTACAAAAAGCAGGAAATTTTCTGAGAAGTTTTGCTAATCAAAGGCCATTCTGTGTAGGTTTCCTTTACAGGAAACTGTCCAAACTGAGTCGATGGAAGAGACTGCTCAGGTAGTTTAACTCCTCCTGACCTGCTTGAAACTAACAAAACACTGGATAACAGTGTTTTGCTCCCATTGGACTTGCTGATGTTAAATCAGGCAAATCCTCTGCCATGCTCTGCATGCCACGATAAACACAGTAAATGAGAGGAAAATGTAATGAGGGATTGTTTGGCAAAGCTTAGCATAGATGTTACATCATCATTACACTGACTGTGTTCTAAAATCACAGTTGTCTCTCTCCCAGAGCTGCAGTATCTTCCGGATTAGATATGGAAAAATATAGAATATTCTGAAATAGCCTTCCTATTTAGTGGCCTAGGTAACTCTCTCTTCACTTTCAGTAGTTAATGGAGGTAACTGGGGTAAGAGGCATTCTGTTGGACAGTTTTTCATTCTGAAAACATTGGATGTGTGTTAACTGTTATACCTGGCCAAAAACAAGGGCAGGGAAGGCATCAGAAAAGCACAAAGGGAAGGTGGAGGAAAATAAACAGTGGGTAAGGAAAAAGATGAGGGAGGAAATGAGGTCCCAAGGATCTTGTGGGACATAAGAAAATAGGGCCAATGAGCTAAAAAGAGAGAGAAGATACACAGTGAGTGACAGAGAGGGCTAAGTGTCCCCAAATAAATAATAAATTACAAAATCCCAAACAGATTCACAGACCTTCCACTGTCACACCCGTGCAGAAAGTGAGCATGGCAGCAGGTATTTCTGCTCGATGTAATTACTGCTGTAAGCCTAGAGCAGTGTTATACAAAAGAGAGAGGTTAAAATTGCACAAGCTAGCATTTTAGGCTACTTTCTTTAAGACACATTTCTAAGCAGTGCCTCTGACCTGAGGGCAAGCTAAGTAATGCCAGACCAAAGTTTGCTTGTGATTCACTGCTGACTTAAGTCTGGTAAAGTAGCATGCTGAAGGCAGTCTAAAATATGGCCAGCCACAAACATGGGTTAGATTAATCTGGTTCAGCTAAAATGTAGTGCGTGAAATAAGAGCCAGTCTAGTCAGTGTATGAAAATATAAACTTTTATGACTTCAACTTGCTGAACCTGAGTATAACTGAAGTGAGAAACCTCCAAGATATTTTTAAAGCCCTGACAAAAGTGACAGGAGCATAATGCTTGGGCTTTATCTGTATTCTTCCTGCCATCACTTTTAAAATGCAAATACTCTAACTTTTGACTATTACTGTCTCACTGACAGTGGGTGAGGTATCCCTTCTCCTCCCCAGGCATCATTTACATTCACACATTGAGAGTGGCCAGCACAGCAGGAGTGCCTCAGATCCCGCAGAACAGGGGTATTCCTTGTTGTGCTGCAACGTGTCACACGCACATCATTGGTATGATGTGTAGCATGACTGCAGGAGTGCAAATACACCACTGGTGTCTGCAGGCTTGGCTGGAGCACTCCACCATCATGGAGAGGTTCCAAATCAGGACAGAAACCTTAGTGACCCAAAGTTAGCTTCGGGAAAGTACGTCTCCTTCTGACATCCTCCAGAAAAACCTTTTAGGGAGATGTTCATGGTCTCCACGAGCCCAGAGTGATGATTTTTGCTTTCCTGACAGCTTTCCTGGGTTGTTCAAGCTGCAAATCCTTGCGGTGGTACATCCTTCCCCCTCGACTCCTTTCCAGGCTGCTGTGTGATCTGAGAAAATGCTTGTTAGGCCTTGTCCTGCTACTTCTACGGTAGCAGGAAACCACTGCTGAAATTCTGAAGAAATTCCAACATTAAGAAACAAAGTGGACAGAGGGCAGAAAAGTATCTGATGTTTGTTCCTCCAGGGAGAGCAAAAGGGATCAGAGGCTTTAAATCCACAATTATTAATGGAGTGATTATGTAATGGTGTGTGCATGTGTGTTACAAAAGGCAGAGCTACAATTTCATATACAGATTGAACTTCAGAACCAAGGAGAAAGCAACAGACTATGAGAAAGGAGGGACTGAAATGAAAACCAGTTGTTCCATGAACTCCAATTTTGCAGCGCTCCAAAGTGCTCTGAGCTGTACCAACTGGCATATCATCAAAACTGGGAAAAACATAAAACTGCCCACCCTTGAAGCATGACATGAGGAAATTTTGCAATTATGGAATACTGAATATATTCCAACAAAACAAAGTGCCAGGCAGCTCATCTCCACCTACTTCTCATGCTCAGAATATAAATGGGAAAGGGAACATCAGCAAAACCTGTGGTTGGATCCTTTGTCGCTGAAGGCTTTTTAAGCAACTGAAGATTAATCATCCTTTTAATCAGAAGAAGATTGAGGACTAAGGACTTATCACCAAACAACTTACTTGGGTAAATTACTCAAAGCACCTAATTAAATTGATATACTCTCTTACCAGGATGTAAACTTTAAAGTCTGAAACCCTGTAAACAGTACAAAGGTGCTTACCCATTATCCATGATTCATTTCTCTGTTGGTGGAATGGATAACAATAACTTTCTGAGAGCACCATAAAAATTAATTTAAAGAGTGTAGTAGCCACATAAAGACCCTTTTCTTTCTCTCTTTACATCATAAATTGCCAGATAAGGCACAGGGATTTTTATTAGATATGAAATAGTAAACTAACAGCAATATTTACAGCTTTGTACATCATCTAAAAAACATGCCTTGAGCTGTTTGAAGCTTTTTTTTACAGTTATTATTGCTGAAAAAATAATTGCATCTGCTCCAGAGTTTGCTCAGTTCTATAAAAAAAAAATTAGTAGAACATGATTAAGAACAAGATCTGAGTTCATGTCATGTTACTTTATTCTATTCCCCGAGTTGTCTTTTTAGGAAGCCTAATCATGATGATTCTCTTTTCTGCTAATGGATAGCAACTGGTTCCAGACCAATCTTGTTCACTACAGAACAGGACCTAGGGTCCTCTCTCAGGATTTTCAGTGAACAAGTAAATTTGGATGGGATCCTTTAAAGACATCTTGAGTAGGGAATTTTAGGTCAGATTATAAGGTTAATACTTCTTCCCATCTTTCTTTGAGAAGGGGCCAAATCTCTATTACTGAAAATGATGTCTGATCAGAATATAATCAATATTATCTACCTTTGAACCTGACCGTAAATATAATAAAATACTGTAATGAGAACAAATATGTGAGCAACCTTGTCTAGTGGAAGGTATCCCTGCCTATGGCACAAGGGGGTTGAAGTTAGATGATCTTCAAGGCCCCTTCCAACCCAAAACCTTCTGTGATTCTACAAGAATTTTGTTGCAGTGTGATGTCACAGACAGTCAGACACAACATATAAACATTTTACATAATTATTTAAGTAGAAATAGTCAAGGCAAGGGAAGATGAATGTAGCTGCTGGCAGGAGACATTCAAACAGTGATAATTTGCTAGACAAAGGAGAAGGAAAGCTCAAATAATAGCAAACAGATAATCCCTCTGAACACAGGGAAGATGACTGGCAAAACCAAAAACCAAGATAAGCAGTCAGGAGCAGATAAGGCAGATGAGACTGCTCCTTTTGGGAGGGGGGCAGTAGCAGCAATGTCACAGGGTGAAAGAAGATAAGTCTGACTCAATTCTGACTTCTCTAATCAAGTAGCTCTGGAGTCTGATCTCGGCTACCACGCCCGTCAGTGGCTGTAGCCATCGGTGCTCAGCGTACAGCTGCGGTGCTGGGCACTCATCTCTGATTTAGGATATGGGTACCAAAGGCTAATAGCTCTGTATGGTGTTAGTGATTAATAGTGTGTAAGGATTAACCATTAGCATCTCTGCTCTTAAGGAATAAATTAGTTCAGCAAAGATTTGATTTAAACTGGACTGATATATCAGTCTTCCAAGCACTCCCAATTTAGCCAACTCTAATTCCCTAATGGATATA
The DNA here is from genome assembly GCA_013398115.1 of Falcunculus frontatus. Lineage (NCBI taxonomy): Eukaryota > Metazoa > Chordata > Aves > Passeriformes > Falcunculus > Falcunculus frontatus. The sequence continues at coordinate 2,278,945 of VZRV01002112.1, forward strand.
TATTTATATACATATTGCTACACTAGTTTTTCCAGAATTTCCCTACATTATCTCCACCTCTAGAAAACAGCAGGGAATTTCCCAGGGGAAAATCTTGCTGTATTTCCTGTATGCCAGCATATAATCCAAACAAAACTGTTAGGGCTCTGTCACTTTTTGCTGCCACCCTGTGTAGCCAAAGATATGATAACATTTTTTTTTTTTAAATATCTCTCTCATACTTATGGTGTTATACAAATAATAAATATCAACAGCTATTTATAGTTCTAATTCATACTTATCCAGTCAGACGTAAATGGAAGAAAGACAAGTGTGACCAGAAGCAGAGCTGAATTGTATGAATTTCAGACAGTGAATAAAAAGACTTGTGCTTATAACTAGCATGTTTGATATTTTTTTTCACTTATTTTCTTTCACATTTGAAAGAATAGAGAGAAAAAAAAAAGAAAAATAATGGATTAAATTAAATAAAAACAACAAAAAAAAAGAGGAATATCTACTCTAGCAATGGAAACTTATTGAAGGTCATTTTTTGGAAAAATATCCCATTGAGAAAAAGAAAAAATAATAAGATTTTCCTGGCTGTGATATGTCCTGGGCTAGTAATAGATCCCCTAAAGGAAATCACACATAGTCAATAGCCTTTTACAACTGGATTGGAAAATATATCGAACAAAATATTGCAGAAAAAGTTTGTCTTGGGAGAATGGTTTAGTAGGTTTATTCGATTCTTAATTTATAAAATACCTGTAGTTGTTTAGTCCAGCTAGAAACTAAGAACCACACAACTACTTGCTCACTCCTCCCCCATCCTCTGCTGGGGAGGAGAATTGGAAAGAAAAGGTAAACCTTGTGGATTGAGAGAAGAATGGCTTATTAATTGAAATATAATAAAATATAATATAATAATGATAACAACAATAATTATACTATAATAATAATGGTGATGATAATAATAGTAATAATAATAATCATCATCATCATCATCATGAAAAGGAAGGAGAGAGATAAAACCCTAGGAAAACAAGTGATTAGCACAAAACTTGGTGACTTCATTCTTATATCTTTAATTCCTTATAGTTGATTTTTGAGTTTTGCTGGTTTTAAGAGTGTGATCTTTATCTACAGAGATGGATTCTGATGTTGTTTTATCATTACACAAACCTTTTGCTAGGTTAAACTAACTAGAAACGGGAGAAGGGGCTATGTATACTTGACAATTTGCTGCTCTCTCCTGGGAAAGGGAGAGAGCAATATTTATGAGGGAGGAAGAAGACACTTTGGCCTGTTGACAAATAAGTATTTTTCCACACAGAGCCAAATTGCTATGACTGTAAATGGACTCAGGGTCACTGTTTTGATAGCTTGTAAATATGGCTTATTCCATCTCTGCATGATTTTTTTGTTTGTTTGTTTTGATATGTAAAATGTGGTAATATTGTAGGAAAAGTAGAGCCTGATAAAGCCAATGAAAGAGTCAAGAGATCTCTCAAAGTGTGTTTACTTTGGCAAAGGAAAGACAAAAATTAATTGTAATGACTTCTGACTCCAATCATAATACACTGGTACCTGTCCAGACCACCGACTTATTTCATGCAGAAAATGGAATCTGCAGCAAACTCATATTGTTCTGTTTGTAACCTTGCAGTCTGTTAGAGCTAATTGTCATTATGAGGCTGAAAATCCAACTCAAAGATCCAATTCATGTCCTGATTGCAGGATAGTTTGCAAAAGAAGATATGAGTACAGAAGACCCGGAAAAGAAGAGGGACAGATTGTTTTTCTGCAACTTTTTCGAGGTTGCCCTTCAAGAGAAGCTGTATTAATTTCAATAGAGGAAAAGCAAAGACTGACCTAATTTAATTTAGTGTTAATTTAGGTGGAATGGAAAATGATGTAAGGTGCAAAAAATATCCATGGAACTATGGTGAAAACTGATCTATTTTTCAAGTTTTACACTTGATGGAAGGAAATAGTTTGGTTTACATCAGATGATATTATGAAGGAAAACCTGCCAAACCAAACAAAATCTTTGTGGGGTTAGGAGGTAGTTGCACTCTTCTGTCTACACCATTTTTTCATTTTTTTCATAAATGAACATCAAAAATGAAAAGCTATCTCATCTTTGGTTGCAGTCTTTGAGGATACAAGGGAAATACATGGACTGTTACTAAGGAGACAAGTTTCAGCTTTAAAAAAACAACTTGTAAATTACCCGCAACAATTCTAATATTATAAATTACTTTGAATAACTTTTCTCACTCTTGAAAATATATCACAAAATTAAAACATCTGAGCTTCGATGACAGACTCCCCTGTTCTTGCTTGAAAAGAGAAACACCTAAAATACCTATGTATATGCTCTAATGAAAGAAGATTGTAAAGCAATAGGCCAGTTTATAATTTGTTATTTTTTCTACATAATGACTGTAGATTCCCAGCTCACCGAAAAACCCCCAGCCTGTTTATTTTTTTAATGATGAGCTGCTACCCAAAAGAAACAAAGTGGCATTCTGTTGACACCATATGGTGGCTGAAAAATGGATTCCATAGTATTCTATTTGTTAGAATGTCTTCTGAGTTTCTGTATTCATAATTTATGTTGGGGCCTTCTCTGGTTGCCAAAATATTCAAACGGCTTTCTCTTCACAGGGTAGCCTGCGTGGGGAGAAGAAGGTTTTCAAAACAGCAGGACCCGAACAATCTCCTACTGCTCAGAGGAGAAATCATTTCCAAGCTTCTGTCCTTCTGGCTGCTTTCATTGTAATAATAATTTACATCCTGTGTGAGGAAACTGTTTGCATTCAGAAGAAACCTAAAGTAATAAATAAAAAGAAGGGAAAAAAACCCCAACACTTTATGTTCTTGCATGCTAATACAAGAATTTGTGAATATTAAGCATCAATTTAAAGTTGCATTGACTCCTAGGCTCTGACGTAAGTAGATAGCTTAGGCTTTCATATCTTAATGGAAAGCGATATGCAGAGGTTATTGAACAGTGCAGTTTCCAAATGATTGCCTCTGCAGCTGGCATAGAGAGATCCAGAGTGGTTATGGATGAACTAAAATAATTAAGACATATTTCTCCTGGTGTCTACTCGGTTATTACTCACTTTTTAAGAGGCCATAATTTAGGCAAAGATTTAAGTATGACTGTGAATTACAAACAGATATTTCATATGGTCTTAATATGGTGTATGAGGCCACTTGCATTATGCAGCAGGATATGTCTGTTGTAAGCAGCAGGGATCCTGGAATCACATTAAAAGACTGAGCCAGTCCCTGCTTTCTCACCTTCCTCTCCTCCTCAATCTATCACAGCTTAGTGCTTGCTGCTGTTTGACCAGTTCTGTTTCCCTCTTGCCTCTGGGATGTTGGCAGGAGCACACAGGATGATGAATGGACACCTGAGTGTGGGGGGAGCTAAGACCAGCTGCAGCTGCATTATTAATGCTTAACAAAATAGGATTATAGGAGAAGGAGCCCACCTGTTGTGGGGATCTTCTTAAGAACTAGATTAGATCTATTTGACCCTGAGGTACCCTGGTCTCAGAAGATTATTTATCCTCAGGAGTAAAATGGAGTTATATGGAGGTTTTATTTCATACCTCAGCCTTGGGAAGTATTCCTTCATTCTTGATCCTCTGGCCGTCCTGAGCACACAGCTGAGATACTCCAGCTGAGGTCTGTAAAAGTAATTTAGCCAGTAGCAAACTTGGATCCCATGAAACTGTAGTTTTTATAAAGAAGTAGAATGGAAGCTGGATATTCTTCCAGAGCATCTGGCAAAATACTGCTGACAGCTTTGCTTATTCTGAAGATGTACTGGTTTAAAAAATGGCTTCACTGTAATAGAGATTTAGTGATGTGAATACATATTTCTCGTATTAGTCTGTTTAATGACACAGTCTTAGAAGTTCAGTCAATATTTAAATCTGACATATTCTCTTCCAAATCAAAAGAGAGAACTTACTCTCCTATAGAAAATGAAAGTAGAAAACCTGTCACCAAACTAAATTAAATTTTTAGAGAAGCATTATAAGTAGAGGAAATCTTGAGATACTAAAAGTACCCGTATTTAATCTGAGGGGGGAAAAAGGGAAATTTCATTCAAGAATTGTTTCTACATATGTACTACAAATAGTTTCTGGAAGAAAGAAAAGATGGGCCAAAAGTTCTAGCAACAGCAACAAGAGATCTAAACATCTGCAAATTACTTTGCAACTTATTTAAGACAGTCCTCTAGAAAGATTTATCCGTCCCTACAGAGCAATCTTCCACCCAACCTGAATTTAGGATATCAGAGAAATTTCACTCATGTGAGCAGCTCAGTTCAGGTTATTTATGCTAGGAAGAAGATTGAGGCCTCAATAGTCACCTGGACTAATGACATTACTAAATGAATTTCCTTTATTTAAGGTTCCATTTACCTTGCAGGCATATTGTCTTTTGTATCACAATTACTAGTCTTTATTTTCGTATATGACTGCAGTTGAGGTTAAACCAAGCTGACTCTCAATGCGGAGACAGAATCATTACTGGAGAGAAGACTGTCTGAAACTGCTTTAATCCCAAGAGTGATGCTTGTGAAAATCTACCACAGAACCTTCCAGAACCATTAAGATATAACTTCAGAATAATTTAGTTATTAGTGTAGTTATTAGGGTTCTCAGGTGGGTTTCTGTTACCGAATATGGGTACCTGCTGCTGGTTGGGCTCTGGGGGTTTGAGACATCTCCATAGGACTTATAGTATGGCATGGAAGCTAGGAGAGATCTTTATCCTTCTGAAGCAACCACTGGAGGCTACAGAAAATCTGAGCACAGGATCCCATTCCAGGCAAATAACATCAATGGTGGCTAAAGAGCTGATTATCACTGCTTTACAGCAGAGACACAAATTTTACCAGCTGAACTGCTCTCTAGGATCCATGGACTGCACTGGTGAGGTCTCCATTCAGTAAAATGGGAGCTGGGACATGCAGCTCAAGGGAGAAACTTAGGTCTTGTTCAGCTGCCTAAAAATAGTCATCTACCGCCATTTGAGATCCAGAAAGATTCCTATAGAGTGTGGAAGTATCTCTGGCAGTGTATAATGTCTGAAATAGCACCAGGTGCCTCTGCTTACATAATCAGTTTGAGTTTATGGAGTCCAATATGAGAGTTTACCTGT
>VZRV01002112.1:2284123-2315576 GCA_013398115.1 Falcunculus frontatus
GGGGAGGGGAGGCCCAGGGCCGCTCCAAAGAGCCCTGGCCAATTCCCCCCACCCCCAAACTCCCCGCCAGGAGGTTTGAGCAGAAGAAAAAAGGGACACTTCCTGTGTCTCCACTGGCTTAAATATGGAAATTTCGAGAAGCGTGACTGGTCAAGAGATCTGTCCATCAGACTCAGGGTCAACCCACGACAACCTGTAAACACTGTTTGGATTTTGAAGCTGAATCCCTACCACCCCCAGGACTGCAAATGTCCTTTCAGCACAGGGTAACTTGAAGTTTTAACAGTACACTTTTTTTCACCGTTGATGTGGACATTTTCTGTCTTTTCCAGTCATCAGGACTGTACCTGTTTACAGATATTTGCCCTGTCAACAAAGATTCAACAGAGCACAGTTTGGTGCAGGTAATTGCAATTGTTTTTTACTCTCGACCTGTAGATAGATTCAGTGCTGGAGAGAAGATTCAAGGCAAACAAAATGAGGTGATAAGTTTTATCACTAACTTATTCCAAGTACTATTTGTGTCTCCTCAATCGAACTTTCAGAACTTTTCTCATATACAATATTGATGCTTTTGTTCCCTAGAAAAGCCGCAATAATTTGTTATTAAGGTGTCATGGTACTTCTAATTTTGTTTGTTCATTTTCTGTTCTCCTCTTCTTTAATTCCTTTTGCATGCTGCACTGAGAATAGATGATGAGATGAGCTGTAACTCCCTTGAAAAACTTTCTTCTTATATGCAGAGTTTCTTTTTTTCAAAGCAGGACCATGTGCTCTAGCTCTAAGCCTATTCCTCCTTTCTCATACTTAGCTCTCAAGGTCATGTGTTTAAGTATTTCAGTTAAAAGTCTCAAAAGTGCTACTTGTTTGAGACAGAACTTTTCCTCCCCTCTCTCCTCTTGAAAAAAAAAACCACCATTATTTCAGGTATTAACGGATTAGGAAATTTAAGTGTTCTTGATTAGGGATTATAGAGGTGAGAATGGCAATATCCATGCAGCCTAACAATACATTCTGATGGCGGTATATTGACAAGAGAAGATTTGTAGGACTGAATTTACAAGCTGCATATAAGAATGCTGGTGTTATAATTTGGATTTAGCTTAAGACTGGAATGATGCAGGGAGGAGATGTCTACTCCTAACTACTGGGTTTACTACCAAGCTGTGAACACAGAAAGAGGACCAAGAAAAGGCTTATATGTTGTTCATTAAAACATTGATTCATGCTTGTAAGGTGCTTTGAAAGTGAAATATTTAGATTAGACCAACTGATGTTGTGGGAAAAAGACCTGTCTTTCTGTCTATAAAGCCTTCTGTCTATTTGGCTCAGGAAATTTCATAGGACCCACTTTCCTGGGTTGCAGATATGTTGAACACCAGGCCTTGATTTCCCCATCCTTTTTTTTATCCACATCTGTTAGCTGGGTTGAGCTAATCATGGCATCTCCAGTGCACCTCCACAAACAATCATGTGGGAAGTTAAGATCGGAGATACATGTACAGGCTTTGCCTCTAAATATTTTGATTTCAATAACACCTAGACCTGAATAGTTCCTGAGCTATGGTACAGGGAACTCCAACTGATGACATCTATATTGTTTTTCCTGTCATGAAGGCTTTATATCAGCCTACAAAACTTGACTTGCCTGTGTCTATAGACCATTATATCCACAACAGCACTGTGCTAGAAAATGTGAAATGCTCAGTATAGGAAACCAAACAGATTTTTTCAGGTCAAATGGCACTGCTTAAAAGAAAAGTCACTGAGAGGATTATGTGGGTATTCAATAACCAAATCCTGAGCAAAACTAAAGAGGATGTCTATTGTCAGGAGGGTCACTGGTAAAGCTGCAATATAATTAAAATTCTGGGATTTTTAATTTTTTTTTTAATTCAAAGCAGTTGATTCTGCATTTCACAACACTATTTTAATGTCAAGGTACTTGTCTTTAATCCAGTGGAGATGCACCAATGTAATGAAGAATGATTTCCAATATTATTAATTTCTTTTATCTATTCCTTTTTTGTTATCTGGGAAGATTAGGAAACAAAATGATAATTAATTTATAATGACGTTGATCCAGTATACAAAGATATGCCTGCAATATATTTTGTTATGTATTTTGAAAATTATCAGTTTAAGCCATTATTAAGAACTCTAATTTGTATGTAAAAAAGACCATTACTTGTGAAATCCTGCCCCCTGACAGCAAAATTTTCATCTGCTTGAGCAAAGGAACACTTTGCTGTCACTATCTTAACTTCAAAATAGTTATTGTTCATTATTCAAACAGAGGGAAAGCCTTGAGCCGTAAAAGACTTTCAATAAACCCTTCACCTATAGGGAATACAAGTTAAGGCCACATTCTCCTTCTCTAGGAAGACAAGAAATCATACACATTTCAAGAACATCTGAAGCTGGCTTAAAATTTTGTGCTTAGACTCCACTTCAGAGAAATGCTGGAAACAGGAGGACACAGTGTGGTCTTCTCCAGTCTGGAGTGATGCTATAGACCTCGCACCAAGGACCTCAGAGTGACGACTGGAGCTTTCATCGGTCTCTACATCTTTCAAACCAGTTGGAGAGCTGCAAATGCTGCATGCAGTGTAAGAGAACCTCCTTGTGAAAGATTTCTAGACAAATGTTTCCATTTCATTTGTTGGATGAATTTCAGGTACTTGTCCAAGTTTTAGGTAACTACCCAAACCACCAAACTCATCTGTCACTCTGGCAAAGCAATGATGGCTTTAAGTATAATCTACACTCTCAGTATTGGTGTTAGCAGCAGAATGCTGTACTTACAGGCTTGACAGCATGTTTAATATGTTTTGCTTTGTAAAAAAGGTAAATATTATTATCTGTCATTACATAGAGACCAGAAGAGTTCCAATGATTTGTTCATAGAAGTGTAATTTTTCATTAATAAACACTAACTGATATGTTAATGGATGAAACATATAAACTGGTTTCATCTGCTTTGAAAAGAGCAAGGATTACCTCTGTAATTTTACACTTTATTTTCTTCAGTTTTGTAAGAATTACACTACTTTTTTTTAACCCCAACATAACAGTCCTTCATTTCGAGAATGCAAAATCAATGTCTTCTGAAGACAACAAGCCAAAAGACAGGCTCATAAAAATTTAAAACTTTTATTCAGGTGCTTAACTTTAAAGTCTAAATACACTAAATAATTTCCAGTAATTAACAGAGAGATATATGTATGGAGGTAATATTTCTCATCTGCAGTCTGTTGTAAAAAAGGAGGCAGGAACTGATGCAAAAACACAGCGGAAATAGATCGTGTTGATCTTATCAGCTTTCTGAATTTGTGAGTGAAGCAGGACTGGAAGAAGAGTGTCACTCCAAAAGATCTGGGCTTGTTTGATCTCAGACTAGAGCATAGATTCATCCTGTTTATGATCTCAACTGTTTTATATCAGTAATTTCTATATGATTTGCAAAACTCCTATCTTCAGTGTCTCAGCCAAATAGTTACACTTTGAGGGAGGAGAGTGGGGAGGTGTTGAGTATGACCTTTGTTAATGATTTAGGTTATTGCCAATAATTTTCTGTTGATGCTGCCTTTTCCTTATCTGGTTTTCACACATTTCCTTCATTGATATTCCTGCATCATTCTCAGCTGCTCTCCTTTTACTTATTTTTTAAGAAGCTCTCCAAAATCTGATTTCCTTAATCATGGTTGCTATATTTACTGAAACCATGGGGGTTAGAAGCCTTGCATTTTTTCATTTATTTGGATTCTTATTCCACTATTTTTTATGTTGTGCATATAGAGGTTGCTACTTTAGAACCTTTTCACATTAAGATTAACATTCAGATTCTTTGTAGTATTGTCAAGTACTCCATGCCTGACACTAATTATCAGTGCTGTAGAACTGAATGGCAGAATCATATAAAGAAATGAAGGACAGAATTCTCCTCAGAAAATAACACTCTTACATTAAAAACAATAATAATAAAAAAAATTAGAAGGTGTGTGGATCAACATCCTTGGCTGGTTAACAAAAAACCCTTGAAGACAACAGCACCAAATGAGTTTACACTCACTGAATATATGGTTTGAGGTTTCTGTATGCTTTACCAAGGATAAAAAGTACTGAGATGCTAAAGGCAGTGTGATTCCCCCAGTGATTCCAAAATAAAGTGTATTGGAAAAGAGGCCCGTGGTGTGAGACTGCAGCATCTTTCCAGATGAAAATCCCAGTTTCTGTTTCTGGGGGACTGTTGATGCCATTTTTCTAGAAAAAAAAAAAGGTGGGTAAACCAGAAAAATCCACTGCTAATTTTAGACTTGAGATCCAAGGGTGGGATTTAAAACTGATCACTCACACCATAATTACACATACAAGTTCCATGATTACTATGATTAGAATCACAGCAATACATGCCATGATTTTATTTTAAAAAGGAATGGATTTTCATTTTCTTCCTGAGTTGTTTCAAGCCAAACCCTTAGAGCTACTTAAGACAGGCCGTCAGCTGTGTTTCATTTTCCTTTAAAGTCTGCTGGTCATGAAGAATTTTTTTCTTCCTCATCATTCTGGTTTGAGAGAAACATCAGCTCTTCTAAAGACAAAAAGAATTACTTAAAAGGATGCTAACTGCTACAAAGTATGCAAACACCATGAAACTTGGGAATAGAAATTTTCCTAAAAATAATTTACAAATTTTAACCCTAATCATCAGCCTGATGATGATAGCCTGATGACAGCCATCATAGCCCAATGTTTTGATCAGGCTAATCAAAATATTTCTCTGAACTAAAAATAAAAAATAATGACTGTACTTATTAAAATAGTTTTGTGAGTTGTCAGCTATTTTGACCATGTGATAATGAACAGTAAAAGTGGGGAATAAACCATAACCTATTAGATGGCCAAATCTTCATGTTAATGAGTAGTTTTAGAAAACTACTTCTTAATGATGTATTTAAGCTCGAGAATAAACAGTTTTATTCCTTTTAATCACCATGCAATGCATGGCATTGATTGTCAGTATAAAGATATGTCAGGCCTCAGGCCATCCTTGTATATCAGTTGCCATGAATTTTGCTGAAAACGTCAGTCAGGAAACATTAACTTCTTACAACAAAAATCAAACTTCACAGGCATCACAGCAGATGTGTGAACAAAGGAAATCAACAGTTGGGTTCGTTAAGGTAAACCCATATGAATACACACAGAGCATTGACTCGTTCTCTTTTTTCTTTTATTTTCTTATCACTCTCCATCCTGTCCTCAAAATTCAATTCTTCTTTTCCATGTTCCTTTTGGGTGTGATCCTTAGCAATTCTATGTGGTCCAAGGTTTTTCAGGTAAAAGGAGAAAAAATATCTCTTACTGGAGGAAGTTCTATAATTTCTGATCATCATAAAATGAGGAATACCATAAATGAGTCATTCCTGAAGGAGATGGCAGAGCAACCTCTCCTTTGCTCAAGACTCCAGTGAGACCCTGTTAGGTGCACACAGTGAATTTCTCATACCTGAAAGGTCCTTCCCTCTCAGATTATCCACTGCAAGTGACAGGATTTCCCTTCAGATCCACAGGGAAAGTAAAGTCACCATTGTTTTACACTCACTCCCCTGCTCACGCACAAGGAAAGTTCCCCCCGGTTTTCCAGCTTCTGGACACTAAGAGTTGTGTTAGTATGCAGTGTATGCGGTCTGTCTAAATCTTGGCCTGGATTATGCAGGTAAGGGGCAGATTGATGACTATTCTGCTACCATATTGATTTCAGCTGAAGTTTGTTGAGTTTGCTGCACTTCAGTATCTGGCATGAAGAGCGCCTTTCAGATAAACCTTCAGTTATCTTATTCCAGGAAAAGTATGATGACAATAAATCTTAGACATTCTTCAGTTTGTGTATGTGTCAGCTTTATACCTAATGGTTTGGATGTTCACCTGAAGTTTACCAGTATTAAAACTGCTTTGGGAGCCTTGTGCTGCCTGGGGGTGTTAAGGGATTCCCAGCACAGCTGTTATCAATGCTGGAAGGGAGACTATTTCTGCCAGTTTTGGTGACAAGCCTATAATAAAAAAGACAAATATTTTTAAGGGAAAAAATAGATGTCATGGACATTTTGACATGTCTAATAAACATCCATTTGAATTCTATTCTAGCACTGAAAAAATTCCTGTTTTGTTCAATGTGCCTGGAAGAAAAGACATACGGGGACTATGGAAACAAAGGGTTAAGGGAGCAATATTTGGACATCTGGAGGGGAATACTTGTCTTTTTTATTTGCAGGTCAAAGTGTGTGCCTTCTAGCACAGACTGAAAGTATTGATGTCAGTTTAGTGCAGATTTCATCTCTCTGTTTTGTAAGAGGTTCATATTTACAAACAAATAAAGCCAGAAAAGTAAATTTAAAGTCAGTTCTGATGGGCAACTAGAACAAATGACAATCAGAAGAGGTTGGAATGGTCCAATGTCCCAAATCTAGATAGCCTGTAGTTTCCTCTACTTTCATGATTTCATTCCACTTGTCTCACTTGATTTTTCTCACTTATGCTATAGAGCATGTTGGAATTGAAAAACTCCAAAGGAAATAAATCTGGAACAATTTGAAGGAGCAATGTGGTCTGAATTTGGGGGTTTTGTTCTTTCATTTTATGTATCCAGTAGGATTACCAAAGTGAAATCAGATATGCAGCAGTTTAGAGAATTATACATTCAAGTACAGAAGCATCTTTGAATTAGCATCTCTCTTTAGACTTCTGCAGTTGCATCACAAAAAAAAAAAAACAAAAAACCTCCATTTGCTGGCACTTCATTTCTGTTTTATAGACTTTCCTATGGCAGATGCATGTCCAGTCAGTGTGTCTCATGTTATTGGACTATTATGGTCACTATGTATTTTAAATCTTTTCAGTGGAATTGGATCAAGAAACAACACAACTGAGGCCACAAATCTTTTGCAGGAATGTATTGCAATGTATCAATCCTTGTCCTAAAGAGATACAACCTAACCTTTAGCCGGTGTCTGGAGCAAAAGCAGGAGTTATCAGGGGATAGAGAGGGCAGCATAACAAAATTTGTAAATGGTAGATTGCTAAATTTAATAAATAATAAATAATAATAAAGATAAGGACAGTTGAATTTTAAGGAGAGTATATCTCTGTAAAGGAGGATCAGGACAGGGAATATTTAATCTGGACACAAATTAGAATGTGGTGCCCTCATGAGTGCTGGGGAAGTTGGCCAATATAATTGCAAGGCTACTCCTGCTAATTTTTGAAAGATGGTGCAATCAGGAGAAATTCATGAGGACTTGGAGAAAGCAAATATCCTATCTTCATGAATGTCAAGACGGAGGGCCTAGGAAACTAGAGGCTGGTCATCATTACATCAATCCCTGGGAACTTGATGAAGCAGTTAATCCTGGAAATGATTTTCAAACTCATGAGGGACAAGGTGGTTGGGAGCAATCAGACTGGATTTATAAAAGGGAAATTATATTTGATCCACCTCATAGCCTTCTAAAATGAAATTGCTAGCTCAGTGGATAAGGGGAGTTCTGTGGTTTTGTTTATTTCGGTCTTAGTAGGACTTTGAGTACCATCTGCCATTGTACTCTCAGTTGTAGATTCATTAACTAGAGGTTCGTAAATGGACAGTGAGATGGACTGAAAATTGACTGAACTTCCACGCCCGAAGTGTTGTGGTCAGCAGCACAGGGTCCCGCTGGATGATGGTCACTCTTGGTCTTCGCTGGGGTTGATAATGTGGCCAGGGCTGTGTAAGCTTTTCATTAATGCCCTGGATGGTGGCACAAAGTGCAGTCCCAGCAAGTCTGCAGATGGTAAAAAACTGAGAGGAGTGGCTGGCAGACAAGGTGGGTGTGGTGCTGTTCGTAGAGACCTACACAGGCTGGAGAAATGTGTCAATGTAAAGGAAAATGTCAAGTCCTTCAGCTGCGGAGGAATAACTCCCCACACCCATAAAGTCTGGGGCCAGCCTGGAAGTCAGTTTTATGGAGAAGGACCTGGGGGATCCTGCTGGAACCACAAGCGGACCATGTGTCAGAAATGCGCCTCAGCCTTAGGGAAGAACAGAAACCTCCTGGGCTGCAGAAAAGAGAGCATTGCCAGCAGATCAAGGGGCATGATCCTTCCCCTCTAATGAGTCCTGGCAAAAGCTATCTGGAGTCACAGGTGCAGTTCTGGGCACGCCAGTACAAAAGAGAAATAGGCACCCTGGAGTGAGTCCACCAGAGGGCCAGGAAGATGATTAAGGTAGTGGGTCATCCGATCTACAAGGAGAGGCTGAGAGATCTGTGACTATTCAGTCTGGAGAAAAAAAGACTCAGGGGGGGTCTCAGCAATGTGTAAATCTGATCAGGGGGTGTAAAGAACACAACGAGTGTCATTGGTGCCCAATTAAATAACCAGAGGCAATGGGCACAAATTTTTTAAATACAGAAATACAATGCAAACATAATAAAACACTTTCTTTTTTGGGAGGTCAGAGAGACACTGGAACTGGTTGCCCAGAAAGGTTGTCAAGTCTCCACCTCTGGTAATATTGAAAACCTGACTGGACATTGTCCATTGTACCTTGCCCAGATTTAACTTTCTATTAGTCCAAATGCTTTGGACTATTTGACCTGCAAAGGAACCTTACAGCATCAGTTGTTCTGGGATTTTGTGATGTAATATCTTTGTACATGGCAGCTTTTTACAATTCAACTGTAAATGATACTGGATTCATTAACTAAATGGAAGATTAAATAATTACCTACTCAAAGGCTCAAGAAGCTCCCACAGAATAAAAAATATTCCAAATGATATTTCAAATATAGAAATTCTAAATAGCTAGTGATTATATTTTTGAGATTGTGATTTTAATTGTCTTAGATGTTTATGAAAAATTGTCTTTGTTGATCTAAATCTGATGATTATGTTATAGTGAATAGTATTTTTGGGAATATTTATGCATTAGTTTTTGTATCATGTACACAACTGAGGAAAATTGCTACTTGCCTCCATGAGAATTTTGTTACTTTATCAAAAATATTGTTGCTCTTCTGTTTGTTTACATGGTTTTCCTTTTTACTTCTAAATTTAACCTTGTTTACATATACTATTCTGTAAAGTGGTCTCTAATCACTGCAGAATTAAGTAGTCAGTAAGCATCTCTTGAAATTCTAAAAATAACAGAAAAGTCACAGGAATGTGAAGTGATAAACTTGATTGCACCGCTCAAGCTGTGGGAGAAAAATACGGATACTTGCCTTTTTCTCCTCATCTTTTCACATTGTATTTATCATTAATATTTTTAGTGAAGTTTCTGTATAAACAGAATATGGAGTCCTCAGCAACTTGATTTCACAAGTGTCTTTGCAGGACTAAGTTGACTGAGTCAAACTATACCTAAATATTAATGCTGTTTGAGTTCTATATACAACTCTTTAAAGAGAACCACTGAAAAGTTTCTCACTTCAAAATATGGCTGTAGTTTTTATGCTGTAGCGATCCAAACAACAGCAGATTTTGTGGTGTTTAGAATCATCTAGGCAGTATAAAGCAAATTAAAATTGTAGCAATATTTGGACTGTGGTTGAAACCTTTGTCCTTTTTTAAGGGGGAAAAAAAATTACAAAATAGTTAAATTAATAACAGTCTCATTGTGGGTGATATCGTAGATATCGCCCACATCTCCGATTTACCACTCTTCAAAGTTTATGAAGGCTGCCTGCTGGGGAGTCAAATCTCAGGCTCAGTTCTCTTCGTTTGCTAGAAAAGGAACAAGTTTTCTGACATGCCCAGCATTAGCCAGAATATTGGTACAGTGGTTTGGGTTTTTTACCTTTTCTTGTTATCTGTGTGTTGTCTATAGCAAATAAAATTATTTTCCCTTTTCTCCATAAGTGAGGTGCTGCTGCTTTGTGCAGTTTTACAGGTCCGCTTGCATTGTCCATGGCAACTTTCTGCTGCACTGGTGTCATCGATCTATCTACCTTCAATGTGTCTTTGCATAAATGTGCCTTTTTACTCTCTAGTGTCTCCCATGACAGAAGCTCGAATTCTTCAACAATGGGCAGGTGGAAAATGAGAGTGAACTTAGACTAAACTCTCATCCTCTGTATTGAAGGACAAACATTTAGTATTTGTATTCTGAGCATAACATTTTCCCTTATGTGTTAAATGATTAAAAACTGAAAAAAATGAAGATTATCTCCTCAGCATCAATGCTGAGGCATTTTTCCATTACTGTTATTAGTTTAGTAATGTTTTCATCACTGCTGATCCCAAGGTTTCAACTTATAGATCTTTAGCATGCTTCATATATAACTTAAGGGATTAACCTAGAATTTGTAATTGATTCTGTCCTTTTGGGAATAGAATGCAGAAGAAAACTCCTGACTAAATAGCAAAATTTTCAGCACGTAAAGCTCTACAGAAAGCCCTGTATCCATACTTGTGTGGGAACATTTAGATTTTTAATGATTTTGGTGTGGGGAATGTTTTTTCTTTTACTCTCCTTGCATGGTGTTTAACAAAATATGGGGATGCTACTACATGAATAACAAATAATAACAATAAAAGAGTGACAATTGGAAAGGCTAATGCATTATCAGTGACTGAATCTTTGCTGTCTTTTTCGTTTAATACTTTCATACTTTAAATCAAATCCGATTTGGTTATTTTAGTGACAGGGGGAGGTTGTTGTTGGGTTTATTTGGTTTGATGGGGGTTTTTGGTGTTTGTTTGCTTGAGGGTTTTTTTTTTAATTTTTATTTTTGAGGGATTTTTTTTATTGTTGGCTTTTGTTTGTTTGTTTGTGTAAGTGGGGTTGTTTGTTTGTCTGTTTGTTTTATCTAGGATAACTGTCTAGTTGCTCACTGTAAAAGAATAGGAAAAGATTTGTGATTTGTAATTTGAAGAAATCACCTGAATTCTGAATTTAAGGAAGAAAATTATTCTTGCAAGATGGAATCACAGGTCATACACCTTTGTGTGTCCAAATTAGTTGTTTTTTCTCAGATGATCTAAGAAAAGATATCATATGCCTTACATCTAAAGATGTAAGGATCTTACTAATGATGCAAATTAAAGTTGCATCATTAAATAGGTACTTTAATAACTCTAGGAAGATCCAGTCTTGGAGTGATTTTATAACACTGTATTCCCCTATCGTCTGCTTATTGCCCAGAAATGGGACTGGCAGATTTAAGCTGGGTCCAGGAAAAGGGGAAGAGGAGCCAGGCAAATTCTTCAGCGCGGTTTGTGTTGAAGGACTATCACACACTCCCCCACGTTCTCACCGCTGCAGAAGCAGCTTCCTGCTTTTTGTCTAGCCTGTTAGCTGAGGCAAGAAATTTTTCCCAGGACTGCTGCTGCTTCTTCTTCTTCTTTTTTTCTTCTTCTTCTTCGTCTTCTTCTTTGTCTTCTTCGTCTTCTCCTGGAGCTGTTTGGCTTTGCTACAGTCCGAAACACCAGTGCATCGCCAGGAGCCCGGTGCCGCTGCCCAGCGGGGAGGCCCTGGGGTACAGCACCTCAGCTCCAGATGACTTCAGAAGAAGCCAAGCAGGACTCTAAAAAAATCCACCATCTTTCCTCACAACGAGAAGGTTTATTATCTAACATTATTNCGCCTGGGTGATTTTTTTTTTTTTTTTTTTTTTTTTTTTTTTTTTTTTTTTTCTGGTGCCTGTGTGCACCCTGCTTGTTAAATAAACAGGTTCTTTTCACTTTCCTCCAAGAAATCGCTTTTGAACCTGGGCGGGGGAACCTGCCTTCCACTAGAGGATACATTCTCTAATTAGGACGTTTCCTCCTAATTTTTCTCAAACCGAGACAGATCCTTAGTCAGAAAACTACAGGAAAAAAATTATACTAACTTAACAGAAGGAGTTGTGGAGTATTAGATCAGTGACAGGAAAACAGAGAACCAAAATCCTTGGTTAACATCTTGACAGTGAGGCAATTAATCAAACAAGATAGGCAAAGATATGTGACAGTGCCCTTTTCAAACAGGATTGTAAATGCAAATACAATTACCATGTATAATAGTGACAAAAGGTAATTAAGGGTAGCTTTCTGTACACTGCTAGTAAATTTTGGTCTAAGCGGTTTATGTCTCCCTCCTCAGTTATTTCTATTATTAATTCTTGTTTTAAAAAAAAAAAAAAAAGGAATCTAAATATTTATATCTGTATAAAAGGGAGGACAACCCTTAAAATAAAGCTTTATTTTACAAAACTATTCAGACCTGGACTCACAATCTGGCCCTGAGGCCACATGAATAATCCTACAACCTCTTTGCCTCCAAAACACAGTGACAGCATCCAAACTGCCTACTGAGACAGGTCCCTGGTTGTGTTTCCTTCTGAGCTACAGCCAGGCACTGAGAAGTAGTTTTTGCTGAAAAAAGCTGTAACTAGTTGAATAATTTAGCAACACACATAATCAAGCTCCTGCACACAAGGCTGAAACCCAGCATTTTTAATTTTCTAACTCTTTTTTTTAAACTGATAGGCTGGATCTGACTAGGAAGGAGTTAGTTTTCTCTACGGCATCCTGTATGGTGCTGTCTTGAGTTCATGACTAAAACAGGGACAATAACACCACTTGTTTTGGCCATTCTGGAACAGTGTTTGGACAGAGTAATGGTTTTCCTTTCTACCCAGCGAATAGGCTGTGAGAGGGCACAGATGGGACAGCCGACCCAAACTGACCAATGGGATATTCCATATCATATGATATGTTCATCAATAGAAGCTGAGAGAAAGAGAGAACTTTTGGGGTTGCTGTGCTTGTGTTCCCTGGGAACTATTCTGTGTGCTGAGGCCCTGCTTTCCAGCAACTGGCTGACATCTGCTTGGTGATGGGAAGAAGTGACTGAACTACTTATCCTGTTTCACTTATCAAACTGTCTTTATCTTGACCCAGCAATTTTCTCACTTTTGCTCTTCCCAATCTCTTCCCCGTGGAGATCTGTAGGGAGTAAGTGGGAGACTGAGTGGAGGCTTAGATGCTGGCCAGTGTCAACCCACCACAACTAATATTGTCAAGAACAGACCTGGTCTCCTTACATGATGCCTTTCCCTCACATGCACTCTCCTTTAAGACAGCAAAATTCTCATGTCTTCCTCTTACTTCTAGAAAAACACAGAGAGGCATAAACAAAGTTGTATGACTTGGAGAACCCAGTCACAGGACTTGGTCATTCAGTTACTAAGGGAATTGCAATGATATGTTTGTCACCGTGGTGATTGTGGTGAGAAGAAATTATCATGGAAGGGACATCTCCAGCAGAAAAACGAGGCACATGGAGAGATGATATAAATGGAGATATCTCTTCCTTTCTGTCTCTGCAGGTTGCTGTAATCCCAGTTTTGGTCTATTTATTGCTTGACTATAGCTCATAAAGCCAAATTTCAGAATATGACCAGATTCAAACAGTCCAAACCCACAGACTAATTCAAATATGCGAATAAAAGGAATGTAATTATGAATAAAAAAGATGAAAGGCACTGTATCATCTCCAGCGTGTGTGTGCGTGAATGCCCAAATCTCACCAAACTGAGTCAAATTCAGAGCTTTTTGTAACTCATGGATGACCCTCTAGCCAATAAAGATTGTATCTTGAGCATATTCTTCATTTTTTTTCCTCTCTTTCCAAAAGTGTTTTTGGTGAGCCCTGAAAAGAGATGTTCATGTGCTAATATGAATTTATCACTAGATGATAATCCACTGAGTTTCACAGAGTAGTGTAAAACCGGTCTTACAATCCCCTACCAAGTGACTTTGCACACATTCTCATGCATTATCCCAAATCCAGCTGTTCTGAACACAGATGTGCGGTGTTTAAGGAGGGCCTGATTGAAAACCCAGAGATATCAATTGAAGCTTTTTGGTTGTGCACAGCAAGGCTGTATTAAGGCATCTCTACCAGGAGGCTTCCTGGAGTGTGTATGCCAATTATAAAAAATGAGATATAGCTGTTGGGAAAGGAAAACGGTGATGGTCATTTATAATGTGAATTTTCATTAAAAGCGATATGTGAATCTGAAATATACTTCAGGTTTTTTAGGGACAGATAATCTGTCAAGGTGAAAGATGTTTATTTATTTCCCTCTAATTGACTTTGGGGCCTCTGCAATGTTGCTAAATAAGAAAGTTCACAAAGTGAACCTTGGCACCTGCAGCAAAGTTGCAAATGGAAGAGATACTTCAGAATTCAATTTACTTTGTATTAACTTGAGATCTGATACTCATCATCTGCTTTAACTGCTTATTTCATCTAAACTGCTAGAGTCACATGAACGGGAAAGAAAATTAAGAGATTTCAAATTTGTTGCTCTAAGCAAAATGACTTCCTTATCTAATCTAATAAGAGGCTGGATGAGTTTCCCTGTTTTAATAATCACTGTGTTCCAAACTTCCGTTCCATTAAAAAAATTAACATAAATTGTCTGGAGAATTTATCTTACTATAATCAAAAAAGTTTTTTTCAATACCACCTTAAAACATAAACTTGACAGTAGGCTGACAAACTCTTGTTACAGATTTTTCTTAGCATAGCAGAATTGTAACGATGCATTTAAGATTTTGGAATAGGAAAATGTACCAGAAGGATGTAGACATCTCAGTATCAGTAGCTGATGTGAACTTGAGTGTGATAAGCCTAGGCAAAGACTAGATTGTACAAAGGCAGGGGTCTTTTGAAGAAAGTGAGGAGTATTGTTGATTTAGAAGGTGACATTTGACTACTAAGTAGGCACAGTATGAAGTACTGAGACATAAAATCAAGGTGTTTAAAGTTTTGGTGCTCCATGTTATGATCTCACATTTACCAGTTGGAGTCCAAAGGAACCCTTTTAGACTTTGGTGCTTATTCTGGAGTCCATGAGATTTAAAACTTTGTTGTTGCTTCTGCTGAGATTTAATCAGCTGCAGTTTTTAGCATTAATAGTAGTCTATCACTCTCATGGAAGAGAGTTCATAAGTAAGATGATTAAGGGTAGGGAGGTCACATCCTTAGAAGGAGGGAGAAATCATGTATCTCATAAACTTTGGAGCTGATTATTTTGATGGTACTCTATTCCTTTTGGCTTGGGCGTGTGACTGAGGATGATACAGAAATTTCATGAAAGATTAAAAGACAGGTCGTGACTTTATTTTTCATACATATAAATTTACTTAAATCATCACCAGGCATAAGTAGTCTCTTTTAATGTAGGGTTCCCTGCTATGGGAAGGTACTAAATTCTGTAGGCCTATTTAAGCAGTTTTTTTGATCAAGCAGTTATGATATTTGCCTTGTCCTTCTAGTGCTGTGTCTTTCTCTGTAGGTCATGCCCTTGATAAGAGTGATGGGATGTTTTATTTCTGAGAGGGGATCTTAGCTCTCTGAAACCATGGACTCCCACTGACCCTGCTGCGGGGAATGTCAGTGAAGCTGTGAATGCAGAAATGTCTTTTTTTAGCAATGTGTCTCTGTAAAGAAAGTGAAGAACCAGTCCTGAACAACCTCTTTCCGAAAGGAAATCTCTCTTTTGACTTCTGCTGCTTTAGTCAATGCCTTAGAACGATTCCTACCTCCAGTTCAGCCTGATCAACAGTGTATGGAATGGATAGTACTTTAGCACTTTCTCAGCTGCCCTCAAAATCCATGGGAATTTAGAGTATTTTTCCTGTTGAATAAGTGACTGCAGTAGCCAGTAACTCACTGCTGATCCTGTTTTAGTGTCTCTCTCAGCAGCCACTTGGGCAGTACATACAATTCCTTCTGCCTTACTTAAGCATGATTTTAGACTGAAAACTTTCAGAGTCATGAGATGTTCCTTATTGACTGCTAAGTTCTTTTAAGCCTTCCAGTATTATTGCTGAGTGATTTATCAATATTTAATAAAAATAAACACAGCTTTTTTTTTCAATTTTGCCAGTCAATTCTAACAATGGAAATTACATTTTTTTAAAGATTTCTTCTACAACTTTCATATTCTTGCTGTCCTAAGTATCCTGCAACCCTTCTCTTGCTGTCCTAAGTATCCTGCAACATAGCTGAGTCCCAGACAGTGATCAGCAGAGTGATTCTTGTAATGACAGTCTTGGCTGTGATTTTGGTCACACAAAGGCTAGATTATACATCTGTGGTGCTTTAAAGGGATCTGAAAATGAAAATAAAGTGAAGTTGTGTCCACCAAATGGAACATTATATTGCCATGAAATGTAAAATGGCTTCTTTGAAACTCAGAAATAGGCCTCTGTTGATTTTTAGGGATGATTAATACTTCATAATTTTAGGATAATGTATTATTTTATGAAAGCATATACTGCAGTTACGGTATGAAAAATCAAAAGGTTCAAAACTCGTGAATCCGTTTTAACATCTTAACACACAGATATATTATCACGGAATCATTTAGGTTGGAAAAGACCTCTGAGATTATTGAGTTCAACCTTTGAAAGATCACCACCTTGTCAACTAGACGGTGACATTGAGTGCCATGACGAGTCATTTCTTGAACACCTCTGGGGATCGTGACTCCACAGCCTCCCTGGGCAGTCCATTCCAAGGTTTAACAAACCTCTCTGTGATGAAATTTCTCCTGCTGTCCATCCTGAATCTCCCCTGGTGCAGGGTGAGGCCATTTCTTCTTGTACTGTCCCCAGCTGCCTGGGAGAACAGGCCGGCTTCCACCTAACAATGAGAGAACATGTTAAATATATATGGACATGTTATGCATGTGTATTCATGTTATAAACCATATAAATATAACATGGATTTTAATATGTAAACACACACAGATATATATTGATATTTTCACACATATATATCCTTTCCAAACCATTTGTACTTTACTTATTAATGACATTTTCAAGCTAAACCACAACCAGTTTTATGGTTTCAAAATTCACTCATGAAAAATATAGAAGGTTGTATCATATAGTTGTTTGTCTCCAGAATAATATCTTTAAAGTGATTACCAACGATTGTAAGACTTGTGAGAAAACTGCAATAATTAGCAGCATTGATTCGTAAGGAGTATGGAATCTACTCACCAGAGTCTTTTGAATGTAGAGCAATCATTTAAAAATGCATCTTGATATACTTTAAAGGAAAATACCTTCATGAATTGAATCTATTCAGTAACTATCTGGAATAGATCCAAATTTGCTTTGAAAGCTAAATAAATGCAGCAGAATTCTGAAGCAGTGACTGCAAAGTAACATGAATATCTGCTGGAGAAACTTTCAGGTAAGAGAAAGAGTTCAACACCATTCAGGTTCAAGTGTTAAAAATGAGGAAAAAATTTAAAGAATACAAGCACCCTGAACCTGTACTATCTTTCACTCCTGCTAAGATAATATTCAGGATAAGAAAGTCAGTTTATTTCATTGTGGTGGTGTTTTTGTTTTGTTTTTTTCTCCCACAAGTCTTAATACTAAAATTCTACCTTTTTACTTGTTCAAATCCCAGCTCACTAATGGATATTTTTGGATCCAAAATTCAAGTACATAGTTTTCTATTGCATTTTGATCATGTTGTAGTTTAGATGGAAATATCACTAGGGAAATGTTAAAGCTTTCAGGCTACTGACTCACAAAATAAACACTGTCCAAAGCCATCTCCTGGAGGGATCCACACCGTATATATGTCTATATATGCCAATAATTTTTCCACTAATGGACTTTTATCCTGATCAGACAGAGAAGAGAACAGCATGTTGGTACTTTTTGTGTTTGCCTGGATATTGAAAATTGTTTGTGCTTCTGTCTGTGTTGATCTGTGTGGCTGGCCATGTGTATATTTATATATGTGTTGTTTATTTCTGTCTGTGTGTTTGCTGGGAGCACGTGTTGAGCCTTGTCAGGCTGAATGTAGGGAGATGGAGCTCTTGGGCTCGCCTTTGTTGGGCTGAAAAATTCAGCCACCCCTACAAAACCACAGGATAATTCAGCATGGAAAGGACTGCAGCTATTCTCTAGCCCAACTCCACACTCAAAGTAAGGTCAGCTATGAGATCAGACCAGCTCACTTGGGGCTTTCTACCCTGAGAACTTCGAAATGTCTCTGGGCAACCTGTTCCAAAACTTGACTACCCTTGTGGTGAAAAAGTTTTTAACTATAACAAGTCAGAGCTGTCTGTCTTCTTTTCTCTTTGTGCTGTTTGTTTTCTTCACAGTAGCTGGCATGGAGACTGTGTTTTGGGTTTTGGAAACAGTTTGGACAACACAGGGATGTTTTAACTAGTGCTGAACAGTGCTCACACAGGGTCAAGAACTTCTCTACCTCTCATACTGCCTGGCCAGTCAGGAGGCTGGGGGTGCAAAAGAAGCTGGGAGGGTCACAGCTGGCAAAGCTGACCCCAAGTGACCCAAGAGATATCCCATATCACATGACATCACTCTCAGCCATCACAGCTCAAAGGAGGAAGGGGGCATTTGGGCATTTTGTGTATGCTGTCTTCCCAAGTAAACTTTACAAGTGATGAAGCATTGCTTTCCTAGAGATAGCTAAACACCTGACTGACAATGGGAAGTGATGAATGAATTCCTTATTTTGCCTTGTTTGCAAGTGCAAATTCTGCTTTAATTGTTAAATTGTCTTCAGCTCAACCTATGAGTTTTCCCGCTTGTACATGTTTGATTCTCTCCCCCATCCCGCTTGGAAGGAGTGAGCAAACTGCCAGGCCAGGTTAAGTCACAGCAGTCTCCCATACAAACCTGACTGTTCTTCATAGAAGGTGCCTTTTTAAGTTTTATTCCAATGTTGGAATAGCTTGAAGTACTTTCCAACTTTCCAACAGCTGATCACTCTGCCACACCGCCTGGCCTGCCACTTGGATATGCCAAGGGTAACTTTGTAGTAAATTATACATCTGCTGCACCAGTGGAGTTTAACGTATGGCTTGGGGTTTACTAGATTAAGCCATAACAGCCAGCAATTCAGGATTGCACTGCACATTCAGAACTCTTCCATACATATGGAATATCAGCGAAATAGCATCTTCTCTCCTGTTTTAATGCTTACACAGACATTCACTACACTGGCAGGTTCAACACAAATTTTTGCTGGTGAAACGGTGTCTTTTGCTTATAGGACTCCTTCCATTTATCTTTGAGGTTTGGGGCACACGAATAGGAGGATCATAAACTTGTTTTTACAAACTGGTGAAAAAAGAACACAGGAAAGAACTCTTTTAAATATTTTCAGTTAAAGTCCTGGACATATCATACCTATTATTTTGCAGTAATTCACTTTAGTAAGCAAAAATAATAGAGGGTATTAATAGTGCTTGAAAGTAAACTCTCCATCAGCAGTTCCTGAAATCCCTGGTCTAGAGAAATTATATGACGAATGATGCACTATTACTAGAAATTGTTATTTCAGGTCTCCAAGCTTGCAGACAACCTACCTGTATACCAAAAAAAAAAAAAAAAGTTAATTTCCAAGCCATTTTTCCCAGAGCTTTCTTTCAGTGACCTAAAGACTTACTTCAGTGTTGATCTCATTATGTATGTATGACTCTATCTATTCTTCCATATTGACAAATGGAATTTTAAAAATGCATGTCACATGAAAAGGTGAGACTTTTCCCCTTAGTGCGGGGAGATTTCCTCAGTGTTTGACTTGTCCGTCAGCTCCAGGAAAGCCAAGATCCTTGTGCCTGATCAGTCAGTGTCCCATTGTGGGACCCTTCACTGAGCAGTCCTACTCTACTGGAGGGTAATTTGACTGAATTATTCAGGGACACACTCCAACAGCATAAGGGGGACCTGCTCAGTGGGTCTCACCACTTCAAACTTCCTGAGGGCAGACTTTGGCCTCTTTAGGAGACTGGTGGAGAGAGTCCCTTGGGAGGCAGTGCTGAAGGACAAAGGATCCAGGAAGGCTGGATGTGTTTTCAGAAGGAAATCTTAGAGGTACAGGACCAGCATATGCCCACAGGCCAAGAGATAAGGTGATGGGGAATAAGACCAGACTGGTTGAACAGAGGGCTTTGGCTGGTACTCAGGGAAAGAAGGAAAGTTTATGACCTTTGGAAGAAGGGACAGGAAATTCAGGACTACAGGGATGTTATGAGGTTATGGGGGGAGACAGTTAGAAGTGCTCTAAAAGACAATAAAAAATATTTCTTTAAATATATTTACAAGAAAAAGAGGACCAAGGAGAATCCCCATCCTATATTGGATGCAGAGGGAAACATAGTGACCGAGGCTGAGGAAGAGACTGAGGTACTTAATTCCATTTTTGCCTCAGCTTTTGATAGTAAGACAGTTGTTCGCTGTGGTTATTTGGAAAAATTTCTTTACTGAGAAGGTTGTCAGGCATTGGAACCGACTGCCCAGGGAAATGGTTGAATCATCATCCCTGGAGGTGTGTAAAATGTGTAGATGTGCTCCTTAGGGACATGGTTTAGTGGTGGCCTTGGCAGTGCTGGGCTACCGTTAGACTCAATGATCTTAAAGGTCTTTTCCAACCTAAACAAATCTATGATTATATGACAAGTTTTTGTGATTTACAAATAGTCCAACAGTTTAAAGGATTTAAGAGCCTTTTTCAAGGAAGACAAGAGGAAACAGGAAAATAAGTGCTTGAAAGTTTGATATCATAAGGCTATTTTGGCATTCTATCCTTGTGCTTTATTTTGTGAGGTTTTTGATCATTGTCTGAGTGTGAAGCCTTTGTTTTTCTGAAAAAATTGTCACATAAATATAGGTATTATGGACGAAATAAGCCTATTAGATCATTTCATCACTTTCCTGCTGTATTGGATCTGTCTGAGATGGAGTTCATTTCCCCACAGCAGCTCTCAGAGTGCTGTGCTTTGCGTTGGAAAGGTGTTGATAGCACACCAGTGTTTTCGCTGCTGCTGAGCTGGGCTGGAACAGCATCAGCCCTGTCTCTCCACATTTTCCCCCACAACAAGGAGCTGGGGGTGGGCAAGGGGATACAACTAGGCCAGCTGACCCAAATTAACCAGAGAGCTGTTCTATACCATGTGATGTTAGCCAAGTTATAAAAGCTAAGAAAAAGAGGAGGATGTGGGAGCATTTCTTATTTACAGTGTTTGCCTTCTGGAACAACCACTGTACATGTTGAAGCCCTGCTTCTTGAGAAGTGGCTGAACATCTCTTGCTGATGGGAAGTAGAGAACAAAACTTTTTTATTCTCTTTGCTCATGCACATGTAAACTTTCGCTTTAGTGAACTGCCTTAACTCAACCTACAGGTTTTTTTCTGTCTTATTTTCTCTCCCCTATCTAGCCAGGAATTGGAATGGTTAAGTGGCTTGGTGGGCACCTGGTGTCCACCAAGGTCAACCCACTACAGTCCTTTAAAAAGGCCATAGTGTGTTGACCCTGACTGGATGCTGGGCACCTACCAAAGCTTCTCCTCAGCTGGACAGGGTAGAGAAAATATAACAAAGGGTTCATAAGTTGAGATAAGGACAGAGAGATCACTCAGCAAATACCATCACAGGAAAAACACTCTGAATTAGAGATATTGATTGAATTTATTACTAACAAAATCAGACCAGGATAATGAGAAGTAAAATAAGACCTTAAAAACATCTTTTCCCCAGGCCCCGCTCCTTTACAGTTCTATCTCTTCCCCCAGTATCTCAGGGAGACAGGAAATGGGGGTTACCAGTTCATCACACCTTGCTGCAGAGCAGGGAGAGGAGTCCTTCCCCTGCTCCAGCATGGGGTCCTTCCAGGGGAAGACAGCTCTCCATGAATTTCTCCAACGCGAGTTCATCCCTCAGTCGACAGTTCTCCACAATATCTCCAACGTGGGTCACTCTTCCATGGGATGCAGTCCTTCAAGAACAGGCTGCTCCAGCATGAGTCCCCCATGTCACAAGTCCTACCAGGAAACCTACTCCAGTGAGGGCTCCTCTCTCCATGGATCTGTAGATCCCCACCCTTCTCCAGCACAGGCCTCCCAGAGGTTCACAGCCCCCTCTCAGGCATCCACCTGCTCCAGGGTGGGATCTTTCACAAGTGGTAGGTGGATCTCTTCTTCCCTGTGGACCTCCACAGATTGCAGAGGGACGGCTGCTTCACCACGGTCTTCACCATGGACTGCAGGGGAATCTCTGACCTAACACCTGGAACATTTCCCCCCTCTCCTTCTCCACTGGCCTTGGTGTCTGCACAGTTGTTCCTCTCACATGTTCTCACCCTGCTCTTCTCTGGGTGCAATTGCATCTGCACAATACCTTTATTT
Source organism: Falcunculus frontatus (assembly GCA_013398115.1). NCBI lineage: Eukaryota > Metazoa > Chordata > Aves > Passeriformes > Falcunculus > Falcunculus frontatus. The sequence goes on from VZRV01002112.1 coordinate 2,306,339, forward strand.
TTTTCTTCTTAAAAATGTTATCACAGAGTCATTGCCATCATTTCTACTTGCCCCAGCCTTTGTCAGTGGCATGTGCCTCCTAGGATTGGCTCTGCTGGTTAAGGGGTATGCTTCTGGCATCCTCTCACAGCAGCTACCCCTTAGCTCTCCTGCTACCAAAACCTGGCCTTGAAAACCCAATACAACTTGTAAGTGCAAGAACATTTCCTATGGTAAATAATCTAGAGCAGACCTATACAGAAAACAAATAAATTTTGTAAAAACACCAACACTCCCTCCCTACAAATGTTTCAACATTTATTTTTATCCTGAATTAGAAGAACATTCAAAATTCATGAGAGAACTAAGAAGATAAAGAGAGCAAAGTATCACCAGTGTGAAAACTCCCTGGGAATTTGGAAAACTTGAACTCCTAATTCTGACAAAAGAAGGATTTGAACGTACACCTATCTCACACCCTGGCCAAATAAGAACACTGCTAACAGTTCTGAATAAATACATCTCTCTTAGAAGACTTCTACTTTATAAAAGAATATATGGTTTAAGATTTTTTTTTCATTTCTGGTTTAATTTTACCAACATTAATTTCTAGCTGGGCTTATTTAAACTTGGTTATACATTAAGACCACCTTAAATAATTTCTTTCTATCCTTGATGTTTATAGCCTTCAAATGTACATAGACAGTTAACATCTCCCTTCCCCCTTTCCCCCTCCAGTCATTGCTTAGCAAGTTATACATATTTATTTCTTTTAATCTTTCACCGTGAGTCAATCCTTTCAACCTCTCAATAATTTATGTTGCTTTTCCTTGAATTTCCTCCAATGTGTCAAGACTTTTTCTAATACTATGAGGCCCTGCATACTTTATTCTAGACATATACTCAACTGTTTACATGTGGAGAGATAGAATATCAGTAGCTTGTGTTTGCTGCTTTCTTTAATTTGCATGCTTGGTGTCTGGGTTTTTTAGAATACCATAAACAATTCCTGTTATTTCTCTACTTAGAGTGAGTTTCCGTACCACGTATGTTTTCCTACACTTATAATGGTCATATGAAAATGATTTCACACCATGTCCTCCTGAAAGATCACCTGACATCACAAATCTGGTAAACAAACCAAAGCTAAAAACACAACTCAGTCAGATATCTGACAGCTGTAGCATCTCCAGATGCAGAACTCACCTCTGCACGTTTCGGGTCTCACAATCATTCAAGTGAATACGGCTTAACAGTTTCTGGTCTTGGAAGGTGGTATGCACACAAAGCAAGCTGGGATCTACCAAACATAACAAAATAGTCTCTACAGAAAATGGGTTATGCAAGGGATTTAAGGCAGTGCTTGATTTTCAAGGCAGTTTTGCAAGTCGATGTTGATGCTGGTTCTGATGGAATGTAATTCCTTCATATCTCGAAGACTCGTCAGACCTTAGGAAGGCTTACCAAATGAGTTTAGGATCAACACAAGATCAAGCCCTTCATCAAAAAGAGCTGACAATGCTGCTGAAGTAGTGTGGGATTTGGTCCTTGTGAGTGACCATGCCATCACCTGGGGAGATCTCAGGAGAGCTTTAATCCCTTCTCAGGTGACAAGACACTTAAGAAATACTGCAGTATGAGAGACCAACCAAAGAGATAATTATTAGGGTCTAGCTGAGTGTGTTGGTTGTGTTCGGCTTGCAAGTGCAAACATTACCTCGATGGTTAATGCTAATTAGAAATCAAAGTTGTACAGGATGAGGGAGGTACCAGAATGAACAGCAGGAAATGACAATTTGTTCCCACTTTCAGCGTCTTCATAGATGTCATTGTTCCTAAGAGTCATTTAATGCTATTCATCATTATATTAAGTAAATTGTATGATTAAAAAGAGATTCAACATGTATAAATATATCATCTAATCAACTACTTGGCATCTCTGTTATCTCTTAAACAGTATTATCATTCTCAGCTGCACGAAGCTCTCAACAACAAAATGCTTATTGCTAAATTGATGTGAAAATACACATATCTTGGGTGCTTTGGGAAAAGCATGATATAATCCACCATAAAGCTTCATTTCAGTTGTTTAGAAAAGTTTTGTTTTGAGTTCTACTCTTCAGTTTTAAACTATTTATGGATATAAATCATCTGACATTTCAAACCATAATGGATATTTGCAACTTTTGATTTGTAAATTAATGAAAGTAAATTATTAATTTAGAGGGAAAAAAAGATATTTTTACAATCATTCTTTCCACCTAAACTATTAAAATTAAAATTTTTTTTCCAAAATAATTTAAAACTATTTTTTATACATGGTATTAGGCAATAATGAACAGATATAGAGTAAAAATTTAGTTTGCACCCTTAAATGCAGAAAGAAAATAATCCACCGCCATTAGAGAGCCTCTTCTTTTGCAATTATTCATAAATCTTCTTTTGTTTTCTTACCACATGAAATTGTCCATGTTCTCTAAATAGACACCAATTTCCTTTGGTAAAATGTTTATTTTGATTTTTTCAGTCTCAAGATTTCTCTTCTTTGCTGTTTGATTTGTGTTTGTGTATTTACCCAATGATTATATTTTAGTGGATTATTTTGTGACATTTAATGAGTCTTTTATTTTTCTGCCCTTTGTAGTGTATGACCATAGAATAGTTTGGGTATGAGGGGACTTTAAAGGTCATCTAGTCCAACCCACTTGCCATGGACAGGGACACCTGCAACTAGATCAGGTTGTTCAGAGGCTCATCTGACCTGGCCATGAATTTTTCCAGGAATGGGGCATTTATCACATTTATCTGGGCAACTTATTCCAGTGTTTCATCCTCCTCATTGTAAAATTCTTTCTTTATTTCTAGTCTAATTCTACCCTATTTTAGTTTAAAACCATTATCCATGTCCTAGCGTTACAGGCCCTACTAAAAAAAAATCTGGCTTCTGTAGCTGTTCAAATATCATGGTGAGTGGTTTGGCATGAGGGGATGTTTTCTTAATTTTCTCTCTGGCCTTCTATTCATTATGTTTTCATTATAGTAAGATGCTGTATTCCAGTAGTTTTTATTTCTGATTTTTAGGAGATTCGAAATATGCTTCCATAATGCAACTGCCCTTCTTTTTGTATAGTGACACAACTCCTCATTTAGTCCAATCACATTTTATTGTTTTACTGCCACATCATTCTCCTAAGGCAGTTTAATAGGTCTACAGCATACACATAAATATGCTGATATTGATAGCTGTGATGCTCTGCCACCCATCCCATCTATACTCCAATTTCCTCCTTGAAGTTATATCTAACCTTGCTTTTTCACCCTCTGAATATGTTCATTTATGCATTTAATCTATTCCTCTAGCAAGTTTACTTACTAGAGAAAAGATTCATTTATGCATGAAAATACCTTTTAAGAAAGATATCGTACTTACAGGACACTTTACATTTTAGAGGGTTTTACAGATAGGAACTAATTAATCAAAGATGTCTCCATAGAACAGAAAATAAAATTTGAGTATCTCAATTTTAAAAAGACAAAACTGAACAGAGAGATTTAGATGAGTTGCTCAAGGCAACACTGAAAACTAGTGGAAGATTCAGAATGATAACTCAATATTTCACAGGCAACACTTCTTTGTTCAAACATTTGAACACTTCTTTGTTCAACATTTCCTCACTGTGCTTTGATTTCAACACATCTACAAGAACTTTCTTACAATATTTCACATGGCCCTGAAACATATACAATGATTTTTCTCCTTGTCAAATAATTTTAGCATTGTCAATCTACAGAAATCAAAGCTTTATGTTGTTGAAAAAAAGAATTTGCTGATCTCCTTTTTAGAATCAGAAAATTTATGCACAGGTGTGACAGACCTCAATACATTGGATTTAAAATCTTTAGCATATGTAATATGAGCTACATATATTTTCTGTTTTAGAATTCATGTTTTTGTGCACATAAATTTTGAAGGATGCATAAATTTAACTAATGTCTTTTTCACAAAACACCTTCTTTAAACAAGTGTGATAAGTGTGATGTTCTTCAGAACACACATATCAGTTCAAGATCTGCAAGGAAGGAAAATATATCAGTATGTCCATAACATCAACACATAAAAAAGAATGTGTACATCATTCAACATATCATCAACACATGCTCAAGAAGTGTAGCCCTCTTGCTGATAATTTTTCCTGCCTGTTAGTGAAGAATAAGAGTGTAGGAATACCTTGCCCAGTCCAATATTCTCTCTCTAGCAGTGGTGAGCTGAGAAACAGGAAAATGTATTGGAGTCTGGCCCCAGAGAGACTTCCTTCTGTTAAGATTTCATTGATCTCTCAAGACTGGGGATTATAACTGCTCTCAAAGCTTTTTTTTTCGGCATTAAATATAATAGTTCTAGGTCATCTTATCAATAAACACAAGCAATTTTTTTTCTAAGCCTAAGTTTACACTTAAAACTGTTTTCAGGGAGGACTGTGACCATCTTAAATCAAGGTTCTAAGGAGAGAAAAAACCCCATATCCTAAGGAAAATAAATCCCATTTGAACTTGTTTAACTGAGTAAGGAAACACTTGGATAAAAGTGTTTCCCTGCTGGTGCACATTGCTTATCTACTGCGGGGTTCAAATACTGAATTGAAATTGAAGTGCAGAAGTGTAATGGCAGACTGAACCTGAACAGGTGTCATGGACAACTTCTTTCAGGGCAGAGCAAAGCCTGTTCCTGAAGGGGTCCACTGAAATAAACTTTAGCTCCTCTTTTGTTGTTTTCCAACCTAAAGAAAGGAGGACACAAAGTGGAACAGTGCACACATTTCTTGTTCTGATGCAGTATTTGCAAAAAGCCAAACTCTGCATCCTCGTCCATAAGGCACAAAGCATTCTTCCTCCCTGCCAGTACAGACATAGGACTTGGCATTCTGTGGCAGTTTTACCCCAATTAAATAGGATGCACATGAAAAAATATGACATTTAAATCTGCTTGTTTTAAGGAATAAGCTTTTGTCTTTGCTTTGTGAGAAGACATACACTTCAGATGGCTCCTCTATAGTGTTTGAACTCGTCTATGGCTCACGGAAGAAATTTCCAGGCACATGAAAGGCACAAACATGGCTGGGAACAGTCAGCACAGGTTTTGACACAGTATGCCATAACAATTGTATGATGAATTATGGTTAAGATAAGAAGACCGTAAGTTGGGTAGAAAACTGACTGGACAATTTTGCTCAATGTTTTGTGGTTAGAGGCAACCCAACCTTCTGAGCCTCACACCTCTGTGGGACCTCATCAGCCAATCTCCTCTGCTCACTGTGGTTTATGGACACTGCCCACTCCACCCTCTAGACTGCTGACCTTGCAATCTCATTTGCTGAACATTTAAAGTTGGATTATTTAGAAACTTTGGACATACTGGGAATGAAGTGAAAACATAATTCCTCCTGTGCTCTGTATTGACTACGTATACTCGGAGTACCAGGTATCTGTTTACTCTTCAAAACCTGATGAGAAATTAACCAAGAGTTAATTTCTGTTCTCTACTAGAAGAGAATTACAGCCATTGCTATATTTAGATGCTGAGGTGGGAAACAAGCAACAAATACATACTGCAGAAAAGCCATGAAGCAACAAAGGGTGATTCAGTCTCAGTTGTCTCTGAGGCACAGTGTCACTTGGGGCACCCTAATCAAACCTGTAGGAAAGAAAAGGTCTCTGTATGGCTTTATAACTGAAGAAAATCATTATGTGATCTGATAGCTCATAATCTCATTGTGGAAGGATGGCTTTATTAATGAATGCATTGTATTTTAGTCACACACTGAATTTTTTAGGCAATTAACCACTGGAAAAAAAAAAGAAATTAAAAGCAATTGCCTTATTTTTGTTTGAATGTGATTAACTGAAAAGATGATATAGTATACAGTATATTAACAAAAATACCCTATGAATATTTACCAGGCATACTTAATCAACTGAGAATACATGCAGTCAATGAATCAGTCATTTTCTGAGACCTTAGGTACTCCTAGAATAATGTACTGAAGCAGACTGAACTATTGAGATGTTCTCTTGGGTCAATTATCAATTTATCATAAAATGTTAGAGTCTTCATGTGCACAATAGACAGCAAACTTGAAACCAAATTTTACAGTCTGTTGAGTATATAAAACAAATTTAGAAATGTCCTGAACATAATAGCTTTATGGATATCATGGGTAATAAAGATTTTCTTACAACCTGGAACACAAAACACACACCACATTCACACACAGAGTCATAAAACCATAGAGTATCCTGAGTTGGAAGGGCCCCTCAAGGATCATGGAGTCCAGCTCCTGGCCCTGCACATGACCTAACCTAAAACTGAATTCTATGCTGATTCATGTACTAGACCATAAAGTTTTCCAAAAGCTTCTGCGATCTCGTGGATGTTTACCACTATCCAATTACCTATCTTTTTCTACCACAGCAAATGCTGGTAGATGTTATGTGACCTGCAAAATCTATATCTTTCCACTGAGTTAAATTCATGATCCTCATCAAGTTACTTGAACTTAAGAGTTGTGCTGCTAAAAGCACAACTGAGTACAGTTCAGTGAAAGGAAGGTAAATAGAAGTAAGACAAGAGAATTTGTCGCTTTACAACAGGATGCTGCATAAACAGATGAGGCCCTACAGAAGTTAAAGAAATCCTCAGGAGTTCAAATTTATTATAGCTTTTAATAGCAGTTATAGTTCATTATGTTATGACAACATGATACATCTCCATATTACAATTTGCTTAATCTTTGATTTTGCATTCACCATCAGCTGGTTTTAAGTGGCTAGTAAAGTCAGTGAAGGTCCAGCCCTGACAGCTTTGGATGAGACATGGTTCTCCTATCTTAATAAATCTTTGACTCAACCCATCAAGACAGCTTCCAGCTCCCTTCCCACTGCTGAATCCTTTATTAACATAGGAGAAGTTTTTGTCAGAGCATTATCTTGCATGCCTTAGTTTCCTTGTGCTGTCAGCAATACCTATACCTTTATAACACAGCTACATAATACGACCAATGGGTTAAGGACTAAATTTATTAAACTGAGAGATAAAGGACTTGCTCCTGTGAGTATTTGCCTGGAGTAACAATGAAAATTGATGCCTTTCAGTCATAATGTTGATACATACATATGCATGCTTAAAGCTTTTAATCATAAATACCCTTCGGTCCTGCTTTATGACAATGAATTTCAAAATTGTATGTTTTCCTCTAGAGAAAGCATTCTAAACTGGAGTTGAAGTAAAAGGCTGAGGAAGAGAGTGACAAAAAACCCAAGAATTATCCTGTTTTGATGAACCAGCTAAGAAGCAAAGAGCTGCTTCTACTATCAGATTTTATCATCACAGGTGCATAATAATACCATTGCCTTCAGCTTCAAGCATTGAGAAAGCATTCAGTTCATACACGAGCTCAAAAGTGTACGTTTTACAAGATTGTAGTAGTATTCTCCCATGCTGAAGTACAAAATGAAACATGCAGTCAATCAAAAACCACAAAAAAAATTAAATAAGAACCTACTTAGAAACACATTATCATTTATACTACCTACAGTCAGGTGCACTTTTTACAATTACTACGGATAATGAAATCAGTACAGTATCATCACCTGAATTCTGACTTCCAGAAAGACCTTTCCTAATTCTCATTTGCCTCAGAATATTTTGTTTCTACAATATTACCAGTTACAGATATCTCATGAGAAAATTGGATGTATTGGTAGGAATCCTTTGATAAAAGGGTATTTGCTGAAAAAAAAAAGATTAGGAGATAGCAAAATTCCCATGGGAACTTCAGAATTTGCTTTATGAATTCCGAAAGAGAATTAAATTTAATGAGACTTAGCTGCTGAAAAGCCAGGTAGCAATAAAATTCCATTATCTTTGTGAAAGCTTTCTTAAGTCATAGAATCACTAAAAAACAGGGCTAAAAAGGAATTCAGGCGATCATCTAGGGAAGAGAGACCCAAGGCAAGATAAATTATTGCTGTGTCTTTTGGATAAGTACTTTTAAGCTTCCTGTAAAAGATAACTAATGATGGAAACAGAACAATTTTCTAAGGCAACTAATATCAGTATGAAAATGTCTTTTTCCTCATGTCCAGTCTAAATTTTTCTCCACACTCCTTATCTTAGCCTCCACAGATTTTAAGCACAGGTTATTTCTTCCTTTACTTCAACACCTTGCTGCCGTATATCGCAGGTAAATTTTTTTGTAGGTGCAACAAAAATAGTTGGTTTTTCTTCTGTTTTGTTGTTGACGTGTTTTCTAGATCTTTTTGCTTTTCTCCTAAATTAGGTCAACTTACTGAAGTGAAGTGTTGGACACCAGCTTGTGCTCAGGCTGAAGTGTTCTCAGTGCTTAGGGGGATATAAGCACTGACTTTAAGCTTCCTGACCCTTGCTGTATATCAGAGCTATGCTGCAGTTTATAAATGTTAATAGAGAATTTACTGTCTGCTGTCATATGATGACGGCTTCCTTCTTATAGCCTTCAGATGTTCCTTGAAGAACTGCTGACTAATTAGCCATTCACCATCCCCTATCTGCCCTTGTTTTCTGCCTGAAAATAGAATGTCAAATCTTCTCCTGCCATTATTTTTCCCCCAGGTTATTTCTTCAGTTTGAAAAGGTAATTTTTGATTTTTTTTTACCTTAAACACACTCAGAGTCCCTCTCAACTTTTTATATCTGCATGATCAGTAAGTAGGCTTACATTATGATCCAAGTTGTTAATTCTGATACTGAACACTGCAGCATTAGAATAGACCCTTGAGAAACCCAGTCAAGACTGATGTTAAATCTCACATTGCCTGATTTATACCATTTGTCCTACATGGTCTCTGAGAGAGACCAAGACCATGGAATCAGGCCTGCTTGCTCATGATTATGCTCCTCCTGGAGCTGACTTTACAAATTTCTTTCACAGCATGGCAATGTGAATGGATGTACTCACCAGCTGCCTTCACCTGTTGATCAAAGTTCTCCATTCTGCCATAGACCTCTCCTTTTTAATCAGCTCCACGTTTCCTGGGGGTAACAAACATAGAGCATGTGTATCTTCTTTAAAAAATGGATAGACTATAATCACTTTTTTTTCCCATGGATGATTTTTCCACCAAGGTGCTGAATGGTCTGCAGAGATCCCAGATGCTCCCTTTGGACTTGTTTGGTTTTTTTTTCTGAAGAAAGTGACCTGTCTTTTTTTTTTTTTTTTTTTTT
>VZRV01002112.1:2315591-2357657 GCA_013398115.1 Falcunculus frontatus
TTTTTTTTTTTTTTTTTTTTTTGTAAGAGCACAAGATATATTTAGCTGGCAGCTGCATGTAATTTGTTTAAACAGAGGACACAACTGTCTTTCAGATTAATCTCCTCAACACTATAGATTTTTTAAAAATAATATCTGCCTAGACTTTACTTCTGAGCTCTGTTCTGTTCCTCTAATCACCACTTCTGCCATGGTCGGCTGAAAGTAAGACAAAATCAATTAATTATTACCTACCTCATTGTAAAACACACATACGTGGTGACAGGATTAAAAAAAGGATGCTACACTTAATTCTTGTGTAAATTTTTATTTTCAGGAGATGAAGATGTTCTTTGGACTGATTTTTTTTATTTTACATTCTGGATATTTTAAAAATATTTTTTCTTTGGCAAAGATAGAAGCAGGTATGTCTTGTCAAAAGTGGTCCTAAATTTTAGGTTTAGTATGGTTTTTTGGTTATTTATTCAATAAAAGGACCTGTTTACCCAGCAAAATATCCAGGCTGTTTTACTGATTGTAATACTGGAACATTAACTTCTGTGTGAATAGGGAAAAAGGTATTTATTAATTATCAAATATACAAGGTATTTTTTCACATATTTTCTTCATAAAGGCGGATCATCCTTTCCAAGTTGAAACCCTTTTAAGTTTAATACTGTAAATTTCTCAAGGTCAAAAGGTTCAAAACTAAGATGAGCTCAATAATGTTTTAAAAACTGCTTTGAAAAACAAGCAGAATAGTAATTTTTACTTTAGATTAAATTTGAATGTTTAGGACTATTTTTTTAATCTAGAGAAATAGTTTTCAAAATTGATTTTAGATAACATATACCAAACAGTAAAATAACTCTATGAATCTATTTCAGACTTGTCCATAGAAACTTCCTCAGGAAATGTCCTTCATACCAATTCAGTTGTTAACCTTTTGGTGAACTTACAGTGTGCATGAATGCAGTGGGCTTGTAAAGCAAATATTTAAAGCAGCAAGTTGACTAGAGAAAACAGTATTAAAGTTTAGTTCTTACAGTCTACACGGCACAAAATAAATATATGGAAAAAGCGAAAATACTGTTGTCAGTATTGTGGGCTGGTATTCAGATCCAGGAGGTTGATGGATGTTACATTGTCTACATTTCTATTCCTTAATCTTCAGTTTCATGTTATGAAAACAGGCAAGTTAGAGATCGGGTTGTAAGAGGTCATTTAGGTGACCTGTTTTTAAACAATATGTTGATTCTTTGGATATCATGTAGCGTATTAATTCTCTTTGAGTTGATTATTACCTGAAACAAATTTTCAAAAATGTGGGGCTTTTTGTTTGAATGCGATTGTCCTTGAATGGAGCATTATTCTTAAGCATATAACCTCTTCTGTCCATGGGGAAAGTTATCAGCAGTGGATAAGCTGAAACAGAATTTGATAATGCTGACACTGATAAGGAGGTCACTATTTAAAGGGGCCTCAAAATTATAAGGAGAGGTGATTAGTTTCAGAGGTTTAGCAAGAAGGCAGAAGGCAAGTGAGAGCTGCAGAAACAGTAATTATAGTGAAGAGGTTTAGGAGCAGGAAGAGGCAGAGCATATCCATGATGCATGGAAAAAGGTGTTACAAGCTGAGGAGATCCTGGGCTTCTAAGAGATCTTTTACACATGTTAAAGAAAGTGAAGGACCACTGGATTAAATCAGGGCAGAAGAGAATACAATTCTGTGACAGCTAAAGTAATCCAATTTCTTGTGATTTGTCATGTTTTTGCATTGTATACTTCAAATTCTGTCAGTTTCCTGAGACTTAAACTGTCATTGGGTACCCAGCTCGAGTAGCCCCTGACTAGTTCAAATTACTAACACAGATGTAGCCAGAGAATCTCTAAATTGTACCTCTACATGGGTGTAGCACTCTCAGTTTATATGCTTTTCCTCCATTTTTACATCATTATATTTGGGGGATAGGTATGAGAGATTTTTTTCACATTAATTCTGTAAGTCTCCAGTAGCTTAGGAGATAAGCTTCAATATTGTGCTGTGCTGTAAATGCTCAAAAAGTCACAAGTGAAAAATACATTCTTTTCAGAAATACAGCAAATGACTTTTTTGAGTGTTTATGAGGACTTCAGCATTTTCAAGACTGGCAGGACAATTGGAGATTTTAAGTACTTTGAGCACCATTATATGTATTTCCTTGGAGTCAACATTTTTTAGCCAAGAAACAGAGGAAAAGTGCTGAGCAAATGTAAGATATGTTATTTTTGGATATTTTTGTGGAAGATATCTTCTTTTGCCCCTTTTAATCGTAAAATGGAAAAGTAAGGAGAATAAGCTAAAACTCAGAGATTAAGAAGAATTTCAAAGGCTGGGAATAGACATCATTTATAAAATTTAACCACTATACCAAGACCAGAAACTCCTTTGGAAGCCTGTTGTTGAATTAATTTCCCTCTCTGTTACTGTTAGTGGTATGGAGTGATTTTTGCCTTGCTCCACTGGTTGTATGAAGTACACTGCTCCTTCATGTACCCAACTTCTTAGCATCCCATTCCAAAGCCAGAAGCACAAGCTTTGGTCACTGCAGATGGATTGCGGCCATGGAATCATAGAATTGCAGAATCATTTGGGTTGGAAGGGGCCTCAAAGATCATCTAGTTACAACAGCCCTGCATTGGTCAGAAAACCTTAATAAATATTGCCTTCTGTGACAGTTACAGCTACTGGGTTTTATAACTCAGATTTTGCAAATTTGGAATAGTGACACTTGCTAGTAGTACCATTCAACCTCTCCAAAAGTATATGTGTATTTTTTTCTTTCAAATGAGTATGATTTTTTGCTAGAAAAGAATGAAGAATGACTGTCCTGCTGTACCACTTTGGTCTTTTTTTCATAGTGATCTTATTAAGATTTTTAAGTTATTATTTTACTGGAAAAAACCTAAGCAAACCAAACTAAAACAGGAAATCAGCCCCAAACCATTAGAATTATCAAATATTCTTACAGGATAGATAAGATCAACAGATACGGTGAGATGTCTTATTTTGAATGACTGATAAAGACAAAGCTCTAGTTTAATTTTGTCTACTCAAGGGCTCTGAGGAAATATTAGGAAGAAGGAATGTTTTAACTTTATTGTTTTGACACAGTTCCAGTGGCTTACATTCATCTGAACAAAAACAATCTTGGAAGGCACATTTTTGAATGACACAGTCGCATATCTGTATATTTGAAGTGTTCATAGAATACCATTCGTTTCAGGCTGATGAGTGAAAGGGCAAGAATGCAGTTCTTATTGATGTGCAGCTAATGGCATCATTTCAAGAAGGATTTTGTTTAGAGCTGGTTAATGAAACAAACCTACCTCAAATACAAAAGGTGATTCTCCTGTCTTCCAAGGAAAGTCATTAGCAAGTCAACAGAATAAGGTGTTTTGTTGAAAAATGTTTCCTTTTTTACTCTACTTTTTCCATCCCTGGGGTCAAGAATCCTGAAGATAGTGAGTGGTTATATACTCAAGAACACACCAAATAGCTTAAAAATATGATGTTTAAAAGAAAATTGAGTGAGCTCTCCCTGCATTTTTGAATAACTGATGAACACTTTGCGGGGTGAGAGGGGGGAATGTGTTGTTACTGTTGTTTATCTGTTTCTTTTAACAGGAGCTGGAGCCTTTACTGTAAAAGAAAAAAAAATCCAGCTTTCATTATGATGTCATAATTTTTGTTCTCCTTTAAAGAGGTATTGGTAAATAATTTGACTGCTTTTTTTTTTTTTCACAGCCTATTAAGGCTGGTGATCCATATGGCAACTTTGCATTAAACAATTCACAACTTTAGACCAGATAACCACTGTAAATTAATCAACCACAGAGTGCTGAACTGAACAACCTTTTGAATCTCTAAAGAAGATGACCAGTCTATTAGACTTATATACTGTGATTACATTAAATTTAACTGTATAATTTCTAAGCATTAGATTAGATAAACCATCTGTTAAGCTTTATAAAAATGAAAACTTATTCATCAGATTATAAAGTAATAAAATGAAATTAACCATATTTGGAATTTACCTCCCTACTAAATAAAGCAATTAGGATTTTAGACTTTTAAAAGCAATGGGTTTAGCTGGTATCATCTCTTGGATTTTTACAGTAAGTTGGATGGGGATGTCCTATTTTGATTCTTACAAATTCTGATATAATTCACTGTGATATTAAATCCTGGATAACTGGTTCATTTGAGTTGTTCCTGTTTTGCATACATAAAAGTGGTGGATAAACCAACTCTGATAATCGTTTTACACAAACTCAGAATAAGAGTTCCAACACGTACCTTATACCATAAGGTAGGTAAGTCCACACATAAAAGTTGTCAATCCAATTTCTGACTTTTAGGAAGAAAAAAAAAATTGGTCTAGTTAAAATCCAAATTTTCTGGTTGAGTTTAGCTTTACTTTTTGAAACACAAAGCTGAAATATCAAATACTCAAATAAAAAAGTAGATCTAAAGTAAGTGCAAAGCAGGAACTATCCCTCTCAGACAATGCTCGGATAATGTGAGCATTAAACATCTAATATTTGACAGCTTTACAAAACTAAGCCTTCCTAAGCCAGAGAACTCACTTCTTAGACACAAAAGTCAGTGAAACCAGAGAGTAATCTTATTAATGGCCCCTTGTCATAACAACCATATTGGTGAACATTGTTTCTGGCTTGTTTCCCCTCTTACTTATCAGGATAAGGACTCAAATAGAATTCTTGCCTTAGTGCAACAAGTGATTGGTGATAGGAGTATGCATGGGAATGTTTATTTCTTACAGAATTTATCTGAAAACAGTGCTGACAGGGTAGTTCCTCAAATACTTAAAACAGCCCCTGGGTAAACAACTTTGCTGTCTAAAAGATCACACATGCATATATTTCATGGGTTAGAAGTTGTACATTTAATCTTGAGAGCTCATGTTGTTTTCACCTAAATTTGTCATGTGAATTTGAAATGTAGCAATCTGTGTCACCTTGGGATGTTTGTATTGGGATGTTTTATTGAAACCCTATTCTGACAGGGAAGAGATGAAGTATTACCTTAGATTTGTAGATTTTCAAGCCAGGAAGAATTCTACAATCAGCTAAAATGTCTTCCTGTGTATAACACAGGACCTGCATAACATGAGGAACTATAATTTGGGCAGGCTGCCTAATCTGGCATTGGTTTAAACTTGGCTGTGATATGACCCTCATGCAGCCAGACATTTTGCTGGAAATGCTATAAATATATATTTTTCAGAATTGAGACTGACAACATTCAATCATTTTTATGGCTGATAGTGAAATAAAGTTGCTGTCTTCTCAATGATAATGTAACACTTGAATGACAGAATAATTTTAATATGTTGGACTAGGTCTGATATTTAGGTTACTTTGAGAATTTGATATTAACCACTATTATTTTGATTTTTTAATACACACTTTATGATTTTTCTATTAACAGAGATTAGTTAAAATATGTGGAGTGATAAATCTATTTTTTCTATGAATTTCTGTGCCAAATCAAGTTTGGAACCTGACAGATCCCTGAAGCAGAACACTGAGATAAGAGAGCACTCTATGACTCAATTGGGTCATACAGAATTGTCCTAAAAGGTATTTCCAGTAATATTTATGATGACATTTTAAGGACAAATGTTATCTATTGATTACTCTTCCAACAACAAATAGAAACAGCAGACTACTCTGGTTATTTTTTCACTATTTCAAAGTTTTCACAATGGGATGTTCAAGTGTTGTATATTTATCACTCTACATTATGATTATCTGTTTAAAACTGATTTTAATTTTCCCTTTTTTCTGCCTTTGTATAATGTCTCATATTCCCGGTTATAAGTGGTCATGCTCCTTATTAAGGAGCTCCTTACATTCTTGATTAGTTCCTAAACACCACACAGCTGCTTGTTCCCTCCCACAAAATGTAATGGGGGAGAAGACTGGAAAAAAATTAAAACTCATGGGTTGAAATCAGTACAGGCAGAATAGACCCCCTGTGATCCAGGAGGAAGTGGTTAGTGGTCTGCTGAGCTCAGTATTAGGGCCAATTGTGTTTGATATCTTTATCAGAGGTCTGGATAAAGAGATTAAGGGCACCTGCAGGCAGTTCACAGATGACACCAAGTTGGGCGAGAGTGTTGATCTTCTAGAGGGTGGAAAGGCTCTCCAGAGGGATCTGCCCAGGCTGGATTGATGGACTGAGGCCAGTTTTATGAGGTTCAACCAGGCCAAGTTCTGGGTCCTGCTCTTGGGTCACAACAACCCCTGCAGTGCCACAGGCTGTGCTGGAGTGGATGGAAAACTGCCTGGTGGAAAAGGACCTGGGAGTCCCAGGGACAGTGGCTGCACGTGAGCCAGGTGTGCCCAGATGGCCAAGAAGATCAATGGCATCCTGGCCTGTATCAAAAACAGTGTGACCAGCAGGACCAGAGAAGTGACCATCCCCTTGTGCTTACCTTGAGTGCTGTGTCCAGCTTTGGCCCTCACAACAGGATAAACATCGAGGTGATGGAGTGAGTCCAGTGAGGGGCAACGGAGCTGGTGAAGGGTCATACGAGGAGCAGCTGAGAGAGCTGGGGGTGTTTAACCTTGAGAAAGGAGGCCCAAGGGGAGATGTTGCTCTCTATGACTACTTGAAAGGAGGTTTTAGCAAGATAGGTGTTGGTCTCTCTTTCCAGGCAACCAGTGAAAGGGCAAGAGGAAAGGCCTTTTAGTTGGGCAGAGGAGGTTTAGACTGGATTTTAGGGAAAATTTCCTTGTCTGTAGGGGGTTGTCAAACACTGGAACAGGCTGCCCTGGGAAGTTGTCGCGTCACAATCCCTGGAGGTATTTAAAATATGTGTAGACGTGGTACTTAGGGGTATGGTTTAGGGGTGTATTTGGTAGTGTTAGGTTAATTGCTGGACTCAGTGGTCTTAAGGATCTTTTGCTTTCCAACTTCAATGTATATTGGTATTACTTATTTCAGATAGATGACTAATTATTGTACAGTGCAATCTAGTAAACTATTTTCCAGATTATTTCATACATTCAAACCTCTTTGTTTCCTTTTTGTTCCTCCTATCTTTATTTTTCTCCTCTGTATTTGCTTTTACTTTTTTCCTACCTGATTCCAATTGTGAATCAGGTGTAGTTTATTACCATGCTTTTTCAAGCCTTTTCTGTCTTCTTAGTGATTCTGTGTTATATATTATGATGGGATTATTATGATAATGTTTCAGTACTTACACTTTATCTTTGTCCTTCTATCTGTTCCCTGTTTGCATATATTTTGCCTTTCTGTGTATCTTCTCTGTATGGTCTTCAAATATTATTGTACAACACAATAATTTGGCATTATTAAAGATGAATTTTTAAAGTTATATTTATATTGTGACCATGATATATCAAACATACCAAGATAATATACTTATTGTAAGTGTTAGATTTGTGTATGTTTAAAAATCATGGTTAGAACTAACACCTGAGTGAATTCAAAGATTTCCTTTTAGAGATTTCACGATACTCTTTTGTCTTAATTTTTAATGTTCCATTCTAAGTCATCTTCTTGTTTTATATTTGCTTTTGGTAGGTTGATCCACATAGACCAAAAATGCTCATTAACATATTTTATAGCTTTCCCACATAGTTTGAGATCCCACTCTTTTATCTCTGTTAGCAAGCTTTTGGTAGTTTGCATATTATTTGCAGATTCTGAATCCACTTACTACACACTTTCTCTTCACTGCTCATTATTCCAATAGGTCTATAAAGACAACAATAGCGAATGTGGCAAGAAAAATAAAAGCTCATTATCTTCACAGATTGCTAATACTCAGAAAACTGTAGTAAAGCTTTGTCAGATCCTGCAAATCCTTTGCACTTTCTTTTTCCCTTAACAACTCAGTCATTGAAGAGACTATCCATGACTGCAGTGTGGACATCAATGCTTGAACCAGCCTGGCCAGACTCATTTTCTAATCAACAGAGAGAAATGGGCCTTTCTAGGTATTAATTTGTCTTGACCTAGTTTAGATATATGAAGGAGGAGGATACGAATTACAATCTAGCAGTGCCCATTTCTCTCCCCAGACTACAAGGACAGTCTGCAGATCTAATTGAGTGTACAGAGGTTTGTACTAGAGATATTACATTAAGGTGAGATGGATCTCACTTCCCGTAGAAAATGGCAAAACCCCAACATAAAAACGTGTGCATATCCAAGACATTTGAGAGAAATGTCTTGGTTATGCAGAATTTCATACTCTGACAAATTATATTTTTCAAGAACAAAGGAATGTTTTTCCTGCTTTTTGTAAATTTCATGAGCTTTTGTTCTAGTTAGGCAGGTGCATGCTCTTATATCACAAGTTTTGCAGGTAAAATGTAGCAATCAGAGAGAGAATGAATTAAAATTTAGGCAACAAATATGTGTATTTTAACATTATTTTTCACTAATATTGTACTGGTGTATATGCTATACATTCATACTGCAAAATGTGAGACTTAGCGCTATGCATCACATATTTGCATTTTCTTCTTGTCAACTAGAATATTGGGCTCATTTTGTAAATGGAATATATATTCATATGGTTCAGGATTTATTAATTTTAGTTCCAGGAGGAATAATTCTGATCATTTAGTCCGACCTACTACTTAGTCCATGCAGAGAATTTCTCTGTGTTTCAATATTTTTTGAAATAAACAACACAAATGGCGATACCCAGAAAAAAGTTTCATGAGGAACTGACTAGTAGATACATCATTTTTGTAGATCTTTATGCTAATGTGGCTATCCCAAAACAAAACATAGCGACCACATACAGTTGGATCACTCATTTGTGTTACCTCCTTGAGCAGCCTTTCCCTTGCCCTAGGGAGTAAAATCTCACACTACTTACAGGTCGCTCTGCTACAAGAGCATTTTCCAATCACATGGGTGAGATCATGTTACAGCTTTCCCTGTAACCCTTCACTAACTCCCCCTTCTCAGAGACATTAAAAACGAGCCAGTGATGTTTGCTTCCAAGACTCTTGAATTTTCAGTCTATCTATCACTTCTGTCAAACAATCCCCAGACTTCAAGCCCTCAGATTGGTTCTAGTCTATTTGAAAGACCTCCAGAGTGCAAGAACTAAGAGCCTGCCCAGAAAATTGTCTTCATCCTTTAGTATCTTCATATCATAAAGCTGATATTTATTTGCTTTAATTTAAGCCAACTATTTGTCTTTTTCTGCCATGGTTATGGGGTGGGAAGAAAAGATTGCTCTAGGTCTCTGGATATTCGGGGACTATTACTGAGTAACTTTAACAGTTGCTTCTTTAGAGAAAACATCTGGGCCGTGTATTATACACCAAACTCCAGACTTCCTTCAAACACTTAATTGCTTTCCTTCCTATTGCCTTTTAAAGCTGAAGAACTCCACAAACAACTTGTCACATTAAGATATTTTTTTAGCCAGGCTAACAAAAGAGCTACAAAAGAAAAAGAAAATTCTAGCTGCTACAACCTTTTCAGTTGCTGTACATCAGAGTAAACAACATTTCTTTCCACTCATCTTGCTACTTAGAAATATATTTATCTGTCCCTCATTGTTTCCTATGTAGAAAAGGAGTTCTCTGTGGCAATGATCATCTGTTTAGTTTAGGTTTACCAAAGTTTAAAAAGAAGTTACTTCTTTCTGACTGAAGGCCTGAAGCAGGATTGTAGTGCAATTCTTACAATTTTTACAATGTTCTTCTTTATGACTTGTGTTTCTCTATGAGGCAAATAATCCAAAATATAATTAGTGATATCTATGTTTATGACCAAGATTGATGAAGTTAAGATACTCCTAGTGGAATGACATTAATGCCACACAGCAAATTCACTGGTAGATTTATGAATGTCCATGTACATATCTATATATCTATCTATATCTATATATATATATATAATCTATGTATTTGTAAACGAGACACTGAATTTTTTCAGCATGTTCTATGTTAAGTTTTGGTCATTAACAACTCTGCTAGTATAAATAAATGCTAATGATAATCAATTACTTTTTGCTGTCTTGAACTATTGCACAATGAAAATATGAAAAAATAGATTGCCATGAATTTGGACTTATGTACTAATATATGTATTAAAAAGAGGATTTTTGATATTCTTAAAGATGTAATAAAAATTATCCCTCTCACCTGAAAGCGACTCACACTATAACCTGATTCATTTAGTTGTACGAATAGGAAAATAATCATGACTACTAGTTTGTCAGGCAAAAACAATTGAATTAAACCTGCTTCTAAAAAAAATGTGAGAGGAAGGTGTCAGCATTTTGTGAAATGTAAATGCTTCCTTGAAATAAGAGGCATGTCAAACTGCTGTTTCCAATAAAAGAAGTCATAGATTAAAAGTCATCCTGAATACCTCACGGATAGTTTTGGTGCATTGTGCTGGAGCCCAGACTCATTTGTGTGTATGTGTCTGTGTGTATATATATGTATATATAAGTATGTAATACATACATATATCTTAAAAACCAAGTGCTTGATTCTGACTTTAATTATCTGCTTTCTATGACATCACCTTGAATTTTCACCGCCTGAAAGGAAAACTGATTGATCCTCATGGTATTGCTTGAGAGTGTTTGGAGTAGTTTCATGTGTGAGCCATGTGATGGGAAGATTTTGCCACGGTTTTGGTGTACACACACTATTAGGTTTTGTTCCCTGCATTTTGGCATTTCCAGGTTGTCTATACAGATTGTGATTGTCTCAATTATATGTATTAATCAAAAATATTTGACAAATTCTGCAAAACATCTCGATCTGGGGAAAAAAAAAATTGCTACAGGTGTTTTTTTATAAACATCCTGCCTATGAAGTATGATTGTAATTACACTGGTTAGGGCTTTTTGAAAAATCATATGATTTTTATTTTATTTTCTGATGTCTTACTGTATGACACATAATTTAGTTTCTGATTAGAAACCTCTCTGTGACAGAAAATAAGTTTAACCTAATATTCTTTGCAAATTCTTTCCATTAACATTACTTCTGCTAGGTACCCTTACCAGATTCTTCTACCTTCACCAACCTTCGATAGCCCTTTATGCTTCATCAGCTTTATTCACCCCTGTGTGAACACACATGGAATGAGAAGTTACCAGAACAAGCAAGTGTATCCCAGCTCTTAACAGCTGAAACTTGTAATCCTGACATTTTCTGATCTCCATAGAAAACCTGGGAGCTCAGTGCTCTGAGGTCATATAAGAGGACAGCTGGAAAGAGAGGATGTGTATGATGATGTGGTCAGTACCCAAGTGATGCTGATTGTGGATTCTGTGGTAGGATGCTGAGGATGCACCCCTTGAAAAATCTGGTATTCAAAATAAGCAATATGCAAACTCCCTAAACATTTAAAAAATACTTGTCTGTTGGATGCATATATTCATTATACACTTGCATAATCATACCCACATATGAACTTGGAAGGATTGTTATAATAATAAAATTTTGGCTTACCCATTTTGCTTATTAAGAGTCCTTAGTTGTTGAAATGAGATTTAGGGTTCAAATCAGATTCACAATAGCTTTATTTTATCTTTACTGACCTATAATAGAAAGGCAGAAGGGACAAATATCATAACATGTAAAAATGTTTCTGGACTCAGTAGTAACCCCGTTGATTTAATTCATCTCATTGAGGTACTACCATAATGGCACAGAAAGTGGTGGAAAGTTCAGAGACATTAATCTTCTTATCTGTGCACTGAAACTCACTCTGAAAAGATAGATGAAGGAGGACTGATGAATGCTGCTTCATTAGAAGAATTTTAAAATGCAATTTGTCTTAATGAAAACGAGGGATTACACATTTCCAGCTTTCTCCTGTGCCCATTAGAAATATTTTTTAAGCAATAACCTTTGATGCAGAATAGTCTTTACGGTAGGACAGTAATTATTATAGAAGCGAGGTATGTCCTGGTCAATCTGTTTGTGAATCACAGCAGTGGAAAATCTTAGACCTGCAGATTTAAATTTCCTAAATGTGATTATGTGATATCAGAAACAAAAATTCCTTTTAACTAACTTGGCTCTATGTTCAGTAGATTACACAGAAGATTTTCATAGTGCTTAAGGCAAATGGTGCAGGTGATGAGCTAAAACTTGATTAATCCTTGAAATTTACAGGAATCAAAGAGCTTTTTTGCTAATAGAATATTGGCTGTTAGAATAACTTTGTAATAGAATAATGGATACTCTTGCTGTTACTCACACCTTAATTCCAGACTTCCTAAGAGCTTTATGACAGGACTGTGCAAAATGTGGAAGAAAAAATTAACTGAAAAGGTGCATGTAGGACATCTGAAAATAGAGATCAAAACCTGTCTGGGCAAATGCATCTTGCTGGGATAATGAGATTTCAAAAAACTGCATTGACTGATTGCTCATTTCCTGCCTTATCATGAATAACCCTTGGACATACTGGGATCTGAAACCAAAGCCACTGAAGCCAGTGGACAGATTCTCATTAATGAAAATATGTAATAGACTAGAAGTTATAGCAGAATTTAAGAGGAGGTGTGGTGGACTTGGCAGTGCTGGGTTAATGTGAACTTAGCGGTCTTTTCTAACCAAAGTGGTATTATGATTCTGAGTATGCCCTTGTCTGGCATGATAAAATTTCCCTGTTTTCCACTTTACCTACACTTTCTTGGACTGTCAGCCTTCTGCTCAGAGGCACCCTTTCCACATTAATCTGCCTGATCCCACTTACAGTGCTCTCTAATAGAGTTGCAGTGGAAGAAAAGGCTAAGAGAGGGGACACTAATCCAACTCCTCTATTGGAGTGGGCTTTTATGTCCCTCCTCTGCTACGCATTCTTTTTTCTTGAGTTTTTTCCATCTTTTGTATGCTCCCTTTCAGTGTACCAGTTCACCAAAAACAAAAAAACCCGAAAAACTAAATTTTAATCTTCTGGTAAAATTCACAGTCCTTCTGCATAACAGAATTGTTTATTCTTAAATAACCACACCAGCTCTGCTTGGTATCTTCCCTACTCATGGTGCCTTCCCAGCCTATTCTGTGTAACAATTTCCTACCCAGGCTGAAGCCTGCTCCTCTAAAGACTAGAGTCCTAATGCTGCTTCCCAGCCTCCCACCTCCCTCTCGATTTCAACTCAGTTTGAAGCTCTTGTCCATGACCACTGCCACCATGATTGTCCCCATTTGTAGACAGTGGTACAGGTTAAGCATTATCCCTGCCTGGCCTCTCAAGCATTCATGCAAGGAAACTGTCACTGGTGTGATCTAGGAGCCTCCTAAGCCATCTACCCAGTTCTATGTTGTCTCCCCACAGATGTTCACATGGTTCAAATTCCCTTGTAATGTGAGGGCCTGAGAGTGGGGGACTGCTGTTAGCTGTTAAAGTCCCCTCTGTCCTCCTTGTGAGGATGTTTACGCTTTGTCACCACCTTAATATTCACTTCATGACACTTAATTGTTCTTCAGTTCTGGAAATATGGTCTCAAAGGGTCCAAAATTTCAAAAGGATTAGCTGCATTCTGCAGATTATTCCAGTGGGCTTTGAGTCAGGCTGCTCCAGATATCATTAACTGTACTGGAAAAATGAACCTGCTACACACTGTATTTTTAACATGACTGCATACTTGTCTCATCTTCACTAAAGTCTTCCTCTCCATCTCACTCCTAGTACTGTTCCCCCAATGTTTAAGCCTAGGCAGTGTTGGAAAGTAGGTGGGAAGATACTGCAAAAATGAATTCAAACTTTTAGATAAGGGAAATGGAGTGTAGTATTGAATAGACAAAAATTATTCCAGGCTAGGCAGAAAGAATCTGAAAACAAGACGTAAGCAGCCATGCATAAAATGTCTGAAACCACAGAGGAAATAGCAGACAAGATGAGTGGTAACAAGGTGAGCAACATATCAAAGTTAAAAAAAAAATCCCTCTAGAGAAGACAAGATGGATGAAGGAAGAAAGTTACTGTATTTGTGAGAGTGTGTTTAATATACTCAGCTGTGTAAGACCTTCAGGGAAAAGATCACTGACGCTATCAGAAAATTCACTGTTATTACGGACTAATGCTTCTATCAAACAAAGGACACTGGTGAAATTACAGGTGTATCTTCCTTTCCACACAGTCCATAAAGTCTCCCCATGATAAAGGTTAGCTGAATTGCTCTGGTCTGGAATCATCCAGGGAGTTCAAGAAAATGTAGCATGTACATTTGTACATTGGAACTGTTGATCCACCTATGGAAGTGCTATAAAAGCACACTGAAGATGGTGGGGACCATCTGTGTGTCTGTTTGCAAGGAGAAAGGCAGCAAGCAGATCAGGGTACTAAGACTTACACAGTAAAAACAGGAAGCCAGATTAAGGACATATCTCTTTTCTTCTTTGCCCCATATGCATTTTTATCTAAAGTTATCTTCTGTGGATTGTCTAAAGCTTAAAACTTTTTTTGAACAGTTTTACTCAGCATTACGCTACATAATATAATGTCTTCTACTACTGCAGTCATCTTGCTGTGTGGATTTGAGCTTCAAGAATTGAGAGGACTATGGAAGCAGCCTAAAGACAATGTAAGCCCTATACATCACGCTGTATGTATCATTTGCTTTGATTAGGATATGTTTCAAAGCTCCCAAAGTTTGACTCTTTGTAATGCCACATCTCCAAAATGAGTCAATGATTGTGAGAATTGTGGCTACTTGCTAATTATAAAATTAAATTCAGAGCCATATTCATTGTAGACTTCTTTTTCTCGTGATTTAAAAGGGCTGATTTAGAAGTAAGGCCGGGTAGGAAACAGCTCACCTTAATCTTAGCTACTTTGAAGACTTCTGTTTCTAAGCTGTTCAGGAAATATTCAGCGGGGATACTCCACTCTTAAAATAGGCTGCTAAATATATTGGGTCTGGCTGTGATGGAGTTAATTTTCCCCATGGCAGCCCTCATAGTGCTGTGGTTTGTATTGCTAGCTAGAAAGGTGTTGGTAACACACCGGTGTTTTAGCTACTGCTGAGGAGTCCTGGCATAACATCAAGGTGCAGCATCAAGACTGTCCCCCCTCACCAGTAGGCTGGGGGTGGGCAAGATCTTGTAAGGGGACACAGTCAGGACAGCTGACCCAAACTGACCAAACGGATAGTCCATACTGTATCATGTCTGCTCAGCAGTTGGATCTAAGAGAAAAGGAGGAGGAAGGGGGACATTTGCTGTTAAGATATTTGTCTTCCGGAGGAAGCACTACATGCACTGAAGCCCAGCTTCCTAAGAAGTGGTTGGACATCACCTGCTGATGGGAGATAGAGAATAAATCTTTTGTTTTCCTTTGCTTTCACATTGTGCCTTTGTTTATGCTTTATTAAGCTGCCTTTACCTTGACCTACAAATTGTTTTCTGTCTTATTTTCTCCCCCACCTTGTCCTGATGAGGAGAAGAGGGATAGAGCAGCTTGGTGGGCACCTGGCATCCAACCAGGGCCAATCCACTACACTTAATGAATTACCCTCTAGAAATGATGATTCCTCTCTGCTTTAAATATGGATCCAGATCATTAGGTCCCAATATGAGGATCTGGTATTAAAGCTGCTGTGAGCCCTTGGAGCAGGGATTTTGTCTGACATTGAGATATCTACATTTGAGTGTCCACCACAATTAAGCATCAAAAAGTACTAGAAATTGGAAGTCTAGTAAATCACAGGAGTATCCTGAGTTTGGAAGGGACCCACAAGGAGTATCGAGTCCAACTTGTGGCCCTACACAGCTCAACCCCAAGAATCACACCACATCCTCATGTGTGATTTCACACCAAGAAATCAGTAAAGCCTGAAGAGAGATTTATCTTAGACCAAGGAGATAAGTAAGAGGTGATTTAATTTTTGAGATGCCCCGTGGTCACTGAGCTGGCAGCTCTGACACATGAGCTACAAAACTGCCCCAACATTCTGTTTTGACAACTAGAGGCCATATAATATGTTCCATGGTGGTGTATAAAAATGGACACTTGGGTTCAAGAAGCTGAATCCCATCCCTAGCATTCCCCTAGAAATCTACATACAGACATTTTAAAGTAAGCATTTTAATCTCTGAGTAAATCCTCTCTCCCTTAAACTAAGGAGATAAATATCGCTTTAAACCACCAAAATTAAATTTAAGAACACAACCTCGATTCTAAACTCTGGCATATATTTTGCCTACATTGCAGCATATTCCCCATGATTTTAGCTTAAGATATAAATTGAAAGCCAAAATAATGCCTATATACTTCAAATTAAATTTATATGTAAATTGGGTAGCTAAATCTAAAGGGATGATGTCAAAAAATCTCCTCAAATTGCTTAGACTCCTGAAATCTGAGTCCACATCCACCCCTAAAATATACTGCTAATGACCATCATGCTCCGAGACACGACTGTCCTGATATCACAAGACAAAGGAACAGACCAAGCTTCATTTGAAATTAAAATGACAGTGGTGTACCACCAAACTTCAGTGTGGCAACCTACCTCTACAAAGCACATTGTCATCAGAACATTCTCTTAAGGAAACATTGCCAGAAGGACAGTGAACAAGCTGGAAATCCATCTGCCTAAAAATGCTTTGGGATTTTGTCAATGGGTTTTTCTTACTCTGCTGCAGATCGGCTGCAGGCACTCCATGATCTACATATTGCTTACCTTCTGCCCATATGTCTGCCCTGTGGACAGCCTGAAGATTGACTGCAGAGAACTTTTCCAAATAGTTCTGCTGGCATGCTAGTGAGCAGTGGGCTCTACAGCGTGTGTGGCCCTGTGCTCTGGATCTTGCTTCAGGCTTGCTTCAGGCTTGCTCCGTAGAGACATGAATCTACTCGTGAAAGGTAGCCCCAGGGTATTGATAAGTGGCAGCATCAGCAAATTGACTATCTAGTGTCATTTAGGATGCTCTGGAAGACCCCAGGCATCCACACGTCTGGAATTTACAGTACAAGATTGTATCTTTCTTGACCAGCATTTCGGGGACACCTGGAAAACTTCATGGCACTTGAGTAAGAGCATTAGATACCTCTCGTCAGGCAACTATATCTCAAATGACCACAGTTCTTAGAAGAGGTGGAATGTATAAAATTAACACTTATATTTGAAGCCATTACAGGAAGATGTCAACAACATGCTGTGACACAAATCCTCTGTCTCGCCTCATACTTAAAGGTAGATCTTAGTTTATTTGCTGCTGTCACCCCTGAGGGAACACAACAAGGTCTACTAAGTTTTTTGGGGAGAGAGTGATAAAATAAAACAGAAACTTTAAAGCTTATGTCACCACTAGCCTTAAATATGCCACGAAACTCCTACACTTGGGTACTTATAAGGCAAAATGAGAAAGGTAGGCAGATCCCAGTATATTTGAAATGTGTAGATATAACTACAATCTAATATAGAAAATATAAGAACATTGGAATAATTTAATTGAAAAGTAATGTAGCTATCATAAACGAAGAAATAGCACAGCTGGAGGATTTTAAATGTGATTTGGAAGCAAAATCCTCTCACTGAATTAGAGAATAAAAATTCAGTTAGGGACCTTGTAGAATAGCAAAGCTGGTAGAGCTTCAACAGCTAAGGGCCTGTCAGCATTTCTATTACAAACTGGTACTTTCTGGGGATTATACTTCATCCAGAAGAGTTTGATGTGGAATGAACTTGGGATAAAATGTCTCAGCTTTTGAGTAATATAATAGTAACTCTATTATAATAAAAATCTGTATTCACTTTGTAGCTGTTGAATCTACTGCATTGCTACACTACACATTTTGATTTAAAGATACCTGAGCTAATGCTGACCTAAGGAAATGTGTCCACATAATATAGTTCAGGCAAGCTTTTAAGACAAAATAGCTCTACTGGTGTGATCATATATGCACAAACTACTCAGACAAAATTTTCAGCCTGGTTTATTTTCTCAGGTGAGTTTGTTTTTTCACGAGGGATATTTCCATTCCGTTCAACTTGTTCCTATCTCATCTCTGCAGCTCACCTGTGTTGCTCCTATTTGTGATCAGATAAATGGGATGAAAAGAAGGGAACCAGTTAAACAGTTAAAGGTTAACAATCAAAAAGCAAGTCCTGATCTGTTATAGATCTGTCTACGGAATTAAAATGGAAAAACTAACAGAAAACAACCACAGTGGGTAATTCCAAACTAATATTATTTAGTCTTAGAAGGAATTAAGAGATGTAAAAACTAATGTGCTCTTCTCTTTAGACTTACAAAATCATAGAATCATGGAATGGTTTAGGTTGGCAGAGGACCTTGAAGATCATCTCACTGTTTCCAGCAAATTTTTCTTATCTCAACCCATGACCTTTGCCTTTTGTGACTTCAATTCTCTTCTCCAGCCTGCTGCAGAGTGAGGGGAAAAAGGAGGGCAGGGCGAGCAGTGTATGGTTTTAGTAGAAGGACTAAATTGGAGAATACCATTCCTAAACCATGACAGGTCCAAACTCATCTTCTAATTGTCAGTGGTTCATCATTACACATGACCAAGCAAATAGCTTGGTTGGCTTGGGAACAAGCTTCCAGTCTTGCTGGCTTTGGGATAACTCTGTCCCGGAGCTTCAGCACTGGGGAGGCAGGGTTGCAGAAATCATGATTAATGACAAGATTATACAAGGCTTTTATAACTATTTGAGAATTGGAGTATTTGTCTTGAAAAATAGAGATAGGATATGGAAGCAGAAGAGGAGCTAAAGAGTCTAAGAGCTTAAGGTCTATTCTTCCACTTCTTTCATGGTCCTTTTTTATTATAAAGGTTTAAACTTTAAAATTTTGGAAGCTATTTAGAAATTTTCTGAGGATGAAAGGTGAAAGGAGGAAAAGATGGATGGACTAAAAAAGAGAAAGAATCCTTAAGTGAAAGCAAATAGTTTCTACTGATGAGGAAAGTAGTTGCATGGGAAGATGAATGTGATAACTTTAGTACATTCCCCTTTGGGGAACAAAAGAAAAGAGTTTGCTGCAAATTCTTAACACAATGGTCTGGGGGGAAAAGTTCATTTTTTTTTAGTTTTTCTTGCTAGTATGCTACAGACTAACTCAGAAATAAACAGCTTTAACTATGAATTCAATTTATTTACCAGAGATGGAATACCAAATATGATCTTATAGTAATTTATTCATTCTCTTTTGCTTTGTCCACATGAATTTTTCATATCTTTTCTTTTCCAACAGGTATTTTCACCTTCTGAGCATATATGAAATATTCCAGGCTAATTGTTACCATTTTTCCCAGGTAGAGAAAGAACTTCCAATCAAGGTTGTCCCAATCATTAGATAAAGCAACATTTAAAAATAACAAACATAATCCAACTTCAGACAAAATATCCAAGAACTAAAATTTTCTGGGGACCTTAAAATCTCTCCAAGGTTGACAAAATAAAAATAATCTGGACTATATTAGCCATGAAGTATTCTCAACTCCGACTTTCATTCTTATCAGCCTCACATCTCTGAATCTCAACACTTTCTTCATCCACAACAAATATTAGCAAGTTCTTGTCTTGTTAAACGTGTATAAATGTATAGTCTTCCCTAGAAACAAATGTACATTTTTCCAGACTGATAGAGTAGCACTGCAAGTAAGGTGGGTTTGGGGCAGCTATTTTGGTGGCGGGGGTTTCTTTGGGTTTTTTTTGTTTTAGTTTGTTTTTGTGGTTTTTTGTTTTGTTTTGGTTTGGTTTTTGTTTTGTTTTGTTTACTGGTATTTTTTTTCTCTTTAAGGAGAGTTTGTAAAAGCTTTTTTCCTGTCAGAGTGCTTGTTAAAGGCCTACATGTGGTTTCAGAGAATGGTATGAATAAAAACAATGAAAAAAAAATCAATGTTGTTCCTGCTGTAAGGAAGAACTAACCTTTCCTCGCTAAGCTTTCTCTGTTTTGAAGGTTAGTGACCAGATAAAGTAGCTTGTTAGGGAGTGAAGTTGGATTCCTAAATGACCTCTTGGAAAGAACATGCACTAGGAATATAGAATAATTACTTAGGTATAAAGGTAGATTTCAGAGCAGCCAAGATTCCAAGTCATGAATTAGTGTTGGAGTTTGACACTTTCTGCCCTTCCCATTTAATTTTTAATATGAAAAATAAGAATAAAATTTATTATTAGATTCAGAAAAACAATTGTATTCCTCTGTGTACTGGCAGTTCAGCTAAGATGGAACAGATGCTCTCTTTGGCCTCACTACACAATAAGTAATGACAATATAAAATGGCTCTTCTTCAACTGTTGTATTTACACCCAAAATGTGGAGCAATTTCCACAGGAGAAAGGAAGTGTACCATCTACTTACATGCATTCTCATTACTGTGCAGTCTGCCCAGCCAGAAAAGATGTAAAATGAGAATACTCAAGCACCTTTATGAAGAAAAGGACTTAAAGACTATATTTAGCATATTCTGAATGACCATTATAAATCTGGAAGTATTTTGCAAAAAGATGTTTGGAAACTCCTCATGTTTGATTCACTTCAGTTAGGCCTGGGAAGTCACTTGCTTAAGACATTGGTCTCTCCTTTCAGAATCACAGAATTACTTCTATTTACTGTGAAGGGAGTGGAAACACTTAATGTGCTGCCCAGACTGTGCCTCTGAGATAAGGTGCCCTGGCTCAGCGCACAATGAACACATATACCAAGTTACAGTCCCTAGAAGACCAAACACAAATTCAGATTAGAAATAAATTCTATGTATTTAACAAACAGAACAATTGAACATGGGAAGAATTTACCAAGGACTACTGTAGAGCTTCCATCACTATAAATTTTAAAATCAATAGTGACTATGTTCCTAAGATACATGTTCTACCTCAAAACAACACGAATTTGCAGTCCTTATAATGGCCTGCCCCATGCAGAAGCATACACTATTAAATCTCTTCTGGTTTTATACTCTGAATCTTTGAAGACAGATGTTTCCATTAACTGGAAAAGTAGAAAAGAAGGTTTTGTCAATAACAGCAGCGATACATGAAAGCAGAGGTTTAAATAAGCATAAAAGGGACAGTTCATCTGCTGCTTCTTCTGCACTAAACTGAGCAGAGATGTCCACTCCATGGTCCATCTGTCCTGTATGCATCATGTTATACTCCTGATGAAGTGAAATACATTCATCACCTCTGCCTGGGGGTAGAAGAAAGCTTATAACTCTTCCCCAAAACTTAGAAAGCAAGCCCTTTTCCTTCCATCTCTCTCCTAAATAAATTTATTTGAAACATATTGTGAATGAGAGAAGAGAAAATTACTAAAACGTGAAAGGAAAAAGTGACAAAAATTACTTTGAAATAGTATATTGGATATTCAAAAATATACCAATTCATAGGAAAATAATACAGTATGTAAGGTTGCCTTGGGATAGGGGAGGGAGAGAGAAAATAAAAGGGGGGGAAAAAGAGGGACAAAATGAGGGAAAACAACCTTGAATTCACAGTAAACTAAGATGAGGTTTTGTTAATTTGCAGAGGCCCTCAAAAGGCTGCCTGTTGATGAAATAAATAAGTAATTTACATACAACCATCAACAACTCTATGAACGCAGTGATGGGATCACCAGACTTTTAGCCTCCAAATTATAGAAGTGACAAGAATCCAGAAAACTATTTAGATTAAAACACCCCTTGACACAACAGATACTTGATCTTGCAGGCTTTGCAGAGGTGTTTGCTTTCTTTTATCAATGTCTGTATGGTGCTATACCAGATTACAATTACCTGGAGAGATATTAAGAATTTTATAGATGATAAAGCCAATATACTTTTATTCATTGCATAGCAGAAACAAATGTGTAAAGAATATATTTACAGAAAAAAAGAAGAAGATATGATTATAACTCCTAAAAAGTCATAAAGTGCCAAGCCTGGTTCAGCATTGCATGTACATGAGGGCATTAGTGAAGAATTATTAGTCCCTGTAGAAAGCAGTTTTGGATATATATTACAGTTCAAGATTCTGTCTATAGAAAAGTTCTTTTGCTCTAATTAGAAATCTATCCATGTATTGTATTCCTAAACAAGTCTGGGAAGAAATTTTCCTATGAAATTATTTTTGATGGAAAGCTAAGCTTAAGAAGAAACAAAATACTGCAAAATTTGAACTATGTTCAGTTTAAATAGTAGTGAATTCTGAAAATTCAATTATATATGACATGAACGAAGCCAATGACTAGGCAGGAGTCTATTGTAGATAACATCTATATTGATAATCTGTGACTCCTCTAAAGGAGGTTATTAATTTTATGTTCC
Organism: Falcunculus frontatus; assembly: GCA_013398115.1. Classification (NCBI taxonomy): domain Eukaryota; kingdom Metazoa; phylum Chordata; class Aves; order Passeriformes; genus Falcunculus; species Falcunculus frontatus. The sequence goes on from VZRV01002112.1 coordinate 2,337,882, forward strand.
TTTAACCTGTACTATTTCAGACAAAATTAAAAATCATTTTATGTTAAACCAAAGTACTTTGGATTCTTGACAAAATTCTTAAAAACCATCCCCAAATAATCTTTTTTTCTCCCCCTTCCCATTACCCTTTAAAAGTAGAGCTCTTCATACTTAATTTGAGAGGAAATGGCTTTCTTGCATGTTTTCCCTTGTATTTCCTTATAATAAAAGAAAAAATCTAGTTCTGGTTCATGGTTTGAATACTGCTGTAGTCCAGACTTTGAAAACTTCTTTCCTCCACTTCCACTTTATCCTGCTGGGTGTAAACACAAAGCAGAAGCTGTGCCAGTGCTTGATTTAGGTTAAGAAAAAAAAAAAAATCCAGGTTAGCTGGAATAGGGGAAGCAGAATGTTACTTGTCGGATTGTCTGAACAGCACAATAGGTGCACTCTCCCCCTCTGTGTCTGTGTGTGTGACGCTTCAGCTCCTCAAAGAACACATTTCTTCTTCACAGAGAAAACAACTATTTTCTTCTCTGCAAGTAGAAAAGGTGGGGCAGAGGGAAGGTTACACTCCAGGGAAGAAAAATCTCTTCTCGCACTTGAATAAGTTTTGCTAAACCAGGTGAGAGTAGTTCATAATGTTTCAGTGTTAAACAAGTTCATTTCTGAATGCAGCTACTGGAGATGGAGGAGAGCAGCACGTTGTTATTACAAAAACCAGACAGGACCCACTTTCTGTGGGGCATACCAAGCATAATCTTTATTAAATATTGATTTTAAAATCTTTAAGTCACTAAGAGCTTGGAGACACTGATTAAATTACTTGCTAATCTAGAACAAACTGGTTCTGTTGTAAACAGAATCAACTGAAATAATGTCAGGAGGTTTCTTTATGCTATGGATAAACAAAAAAAACCATACTACTTTTAGGCTTACACATTAAATTAAGTTTTGTAACTGGTGAACACACAACATTTTGATAAATTCTCACCTCACATGAATAGTCATCTGAATTTAACTCATAAATTTACGTCAGTCTGGCTTTACCTCTCTGTGTAAGGTAGATTAATTTGATTAAAGATGAATTCTATCACTTAAAATTAAACACACCTGCCACTACCTTCAATGCAACACTAATCTAAAGCAAGTTTTAGCTTCCTTTTTTGCTCATGGTGTGTTCTAGAGCAAGCTTTGGGTTATGCTCGTCACAATGTGTCTGCAGAGGCTTGCAAACTGGGACAGAGGCTCGGCACTGACAGGTATCATTTTTGAGGACTACCAGAAATCTTTTTCTAGTACTTCAATAAAAAAAATGGTAATGATCTAGAATTTCAGACACAGCCCTCTCAGAAACTACTTGTTTCTTTGCTTATGTACTCCATTCTTCACCTTGTTAACTTGTTAGGTTGTTCAGCCTTATGTCAGCTGCTCTGATCAGCACTTTCCCTCGGATGCATTTTCAAAATGGCTAAATAAGTTTCTTATTTCATTCTTCATCTGTACAAGACAATAATATGCAAGTACAGTTTCCAATCTTAACTATATACATAAAAAATCAGTTCAAGCAAGGATAATTTACAGTTAGGATTCTGAATGTTTATTTAGGCTCCTTAACAGTAGAAAAATCCTCAATATCTATAGGTCCAACTTACGTCAGAAGCTCAGGTTCCTCAGAGTTGTTGAATTTAAGAATATATAAGACCTCTACACAAGGTCAACAAAAACCACCAAAACCAAACTAAACCAAAAAAAAGAGCAGATAATTTAAGAGCCAAATGCATTTTTACATGTGTTAGTGTGGGAAAGTACTGTATTTCTTTTAGAGGAAATTTTCATCTTAGCCTACCTGACTGAAAATAAAGGGTTTAATCTACTGGTTTTATTGCAGGTAGTACACATTTCTAGCTAACTATTGATCAATTTTTTTTCTTTTTATTTTCTTTAAACAACAGTGCTAATTAATTATTTGATCTAGTCAGGAAAGAATGTGTAAATGCACATTTGGTGATCTTCTAAAGAATATAATCTAGTTCAGTGAAAAGTCATAAGCCAAATACATGGATTACTTGTGAAATACACACATTATCTAGAAGGTGAGATTTACCTCTATTGAGATACCTATGAAGTCATTGACTTCAAAGTTAAATACATATTCACTGCTTAGCTGTAGTGAAGTCAAAGGCATTTGGATCATCCCACATAAAAGCTATATATTATTGTTATTTCTTCCCATTAACTGAGATCTCACTGGGAACGTAACTACTAATGTATCTCTAACTTAGACTGTTGTAAGTGAATTCAGAATTTTATCATCTTCTTCAGTACTGCAAGCGTTCCCATCAAGGTTGCTTTCTGTCATGTCTGTATTCATTGTGACTGTATTCAGTGTGCACAGTACTGCTGTGATAATGTGTCATGAGATTCTAGTGTGCCGCAAATAATTGGTTTTATGCTTATATTTTTCATGCCCCACAGTTTCTTTAGTTCCTGCCAGATCCTATTTGCCATTTTTAAATTTAGTTTTTAATTAAACAAATGATAAAACAGCAAAGTCTTTTGCCTTCCTTTAAAAAAGCCCCATATTAGTTGTTCTTCAATGCACTTCATGAAAATTAATGATTTCCAGTAGTCTAGTAGCATTTTTGTATCTTTCTTATCTACCATTTTCTTGCATTTCTGACAGCATGGCGTCTCTTCTATTTTGAGTCCATAATTCCTACAAGGCTCCTAGCACTTAAGACTGTCAGTTCTGTATTTTATATTCATCTCTAGTGAATCTGGTTCATCCTCTTACATATGATTAGTAGTTTTTAGGTTCTGGCCACATATGATACATTACAAATTCACATTTTTTTTCTGCGATGTCTCTTTCCTTTATCTTTTGTGAGTGAGCTTATGCTTATCCATAATTAAACTTTCTGGGTAAAAACTAGTTCTAACATGAGATGTGTGTGTTTATGCATTTCCATGTAGATACCTATAGGATTCTTTGGGGCTTAATTTAAGAGCATACAGAGAAAGATCTACAGTCTGTAGTTGCACTTTAAGTTGGGCTACACAAGGCAGTTAACTATTCTGCAGGACTTTGGGACCCTCCTGGCCTTCCTGGAGTAGCAGCTGAAGGTCAGATAAGTACCTCAGAGCACCATAAATGATGTTGGATGTCCCCATCCAGGCACCAGTGCCCAGGTGCAAATAGGGCCTCTCACAGAACACCTGAAATTGCAGGAGACTCATACATGGAGGTACATCCCTACTCATTGGACACAGTGAAACTTGAGCTTATCTTGAAGGAGACATCCTGGTCTTTGTCTGCTGTCTGAATTATATACTTTCCATTGAGTATAAAGGGATGTTAGACATCTTATGCATTGGTTCACACCTAAAGCTGTTCTTAATTTCTTTTCTCAGGTTCTCATTCCATTTAAAACTTGACATTTTCTTTTGTAAATCTGTACATCTCTCCTCTATCTCTGTTAATCTTCTTTCCATTTATTTCTAACCACAAATCTCATGCTGGTGTCTTTACAGTGACTTACTCTCAGTGGTATTTCATTCTTTTAATGTTAGAACTTTATCCAGGATATATTAGAACCATTTTCTCTTGCTTTTAGAGTAGTCTGTTACAAGGAAAACCTGTCTGGGGACATTTTAGTTCACTTTCAGCCTGTTGTGCTGTTTCTAGGATAATTAAGCTTGTTCACCTTAAATTCATGTTCTGTACCTTGGAAAAATTATAAATTTAGCCTGTCTCCTCTGCCCAAATCTCTTATACCAATGCTTGTCCAATGCAATACTGCCACAAAATTCTATACATTTGTGATAGAATACTTTTTCACTGCCTTGTCCAAATGTTTCATGATTAATTCTCCATTATCCAAGAACTGGCTGTTTGTCCCAACCAAAATAGCCTTGACATATCTTTATTATTAATCAGAAGTTAAGTATTCTTAAAAGTTTATAGTATCACCTTGTAATGTTTCTACAGTATTCCTGGTCAACTATTTCAGGAATAGTAACTCCTTTCCCATGTAAATTTGCTTTGCAAAAATAGTTCTATTTCTGTTTCTTGTGGAGAAGTCAATAGTGGAAATTTGTCAAACTCTGTACCTAAGTGTGGATTCCACTTCCTTCCCTGTGATCCCTGTTCAAATGTGGATTTTCATGGTATTTTTTCATCTTTCTACTTTAAGTCTATGTCATATTTTTCCAATTTTAAAATAATTGCATGCCGATGCTTTAATCTGCAGCCGTATGAATGATATGTACCATTTCTGCATTTTATGCTTTTATTCCTCTTAGGCCCCCACAAAATGTAATTGTAACGTAATTGTAAAATGTGTTCCGTTGGATGTCTAACAGAATTTGGGGAGCTGTGATTTACTAGCACCAGCAACACTTCCACTACTCTGAATTCCCTTCTTGTGGCTACTGGTATTATTACAACTACTACCACTGATACTTTGTGAAGGAGAAAAACACTTTTTATCTGTTTGAATGGGGACCATGCAGCTAAACAGCAGAGCTGGTGCATCTTGCTCACAAAGCATCAGAGGTCTAGAGGTGGAAGATTGAGGGTGACGTATTTGAATGCAACATCTGAGAAATCTAGTCCTCTTAGTGAAGTGAGATGTATTGAATAAACAATGGAAGGAAGATAATGACTTGTTTGTTTCCATGAAACCCAAATTTTTCTTTCTGTTACCCATGACAGAGCTTTATCTGACTCACCTGAGAGGACAGGTGTCTCTTCTGTGTCTTCTTTAATAAGTATGAATGTGAGAAGGAGTTTGTTTTCACTGTATTTTTATCAAGGGAGGAAGAAATTGCTGGCTGCTACACTTTATCTGAAAAGTGTATTTAAAAAGAAAAACAACAAACTCATTAAAATTGTTGTTTTCTTAAGTGAAGAGGTAAGGGACTGGAACATGGCAATTATATTAAATCAGGTTGCATTTTAAATTGCTTTGTGCTCTCACAGGAGAGACAGGGTTTTATACTGAGTTCTGTAAATGGGCATTTTGAAACAGAAGACTTTTAAAAACTGTCATGCTTAATGATACCTACAACAGAATGCCAAGAAGAAGATAAAAGATCAACTTTGTTATTTCCACTTTGGCTCTCACAAAGAGTTCTGCAAAGAATCCTTCAATCTTTTAGAAATCTCAAAAACTAGCACTAGCTGAAAAGTTTTCCACATTTAATAACATGAAATAGACTTCAATTAAACCAAAGTGTTCCCGAAAAAATGTCCATTTTCATGAAGAACATCTGGTTGGGATTTCATGAAAATACATAAAACTGTAAATGGAATGCATTGTTAGTGGAAAAATAATGCATAATATTTATTAAAAAGGAATAAAAAAAGAAAAACTCCAGTCCAGAGAATGTCTCTCCCTATGCTGTGCACACAAATGATCAATATGTTCTAGAAAGTTTTAGAAATTCTATATGTAGTTAGAACTGGATATTGCTAGTTTAGCAGTGAATTGTTCCAGAATAATGCCAGAACATAATTAGAGCAATGGTGAGATAATTCTACCCCAAATTTTGATGGGTCCTCTCAAAATCTCATGAAAGTCTATAGAAATATTTCTGCTGAAGTCTGATAATGTTTGATGAACTGCATTTTATCTTTATAGGAGTCTATTAGCCAAAGGCTTTAACACAACTGGAGAAACACAATATTAGCTACAAGACAATTCTTATCATCACAGTTTATTACTAAAAATAGATAAATAACTTTATTTAAAAGAATAATTGTATTTATTCTTCATTTTAAGACAATTGACATGAACCTTTGGCACCTTCTTCTTCTTGTTTTTACCAGGAGTAGGAACAGAAGACCATCCAGATATGCAGATTTTACAACAATAGAATGATTATATTTAGTGATTGTGTTATTAAATGCAAATTTTCCACTCACTTCTAGAAAGAGTATAAGAGAAAAGTTGAGATTAGTGGAGGCATATTATTTTGATTTATTGCTTGCTGAGTTTATTCATAATTTGTGAATGATTATTTTTTGCTGCTACATAGTTGTAATTAATTGTTGGGTACTAAGAAGGTTTTTGCATGAACATTTTTATCATCCTGTGTAACGAGAAATGAATTAGAAAATAAAAGATTAAAAAATGCTTTTATTTCAGGGTTAACCTTGATGAAGGCAGCAGCCCTGTCATTTTATTGTCCTGTTTTTAGGACATCTTTTGTCAACAAAAGCTTTACTTTTGTCATTTTGTTGTGTATTCTGACTGATGAGGATTTCATGGTGTCATCAGAGATCTTCCTTCTGCAAAAAAAACCACTCTTCCATTTGAAAGACTGAATCTCAGCTGTCCATTGTGTCAGGGCTATGACGCTGTTGAAAATTTCTGTCTGGTGGTACATGCAGAATAGTATGTATTCTAATGTATAGGAAAAATATATTATTTTCTAGGAGTAACTAACAGTTATGAACGAGGGCCCTTGAAAACTACAAAACGTGACAGAAGTACCCTTCCCTAAACATATGCCCACGTAAAAGGAAGAGCTGAGAATTCCTCGGAACCAGAAGCAAACATATGTCATTCTGTTCTTTTGGGAGGGCAAGAGGCACCCAGGGAACTGCAGGCTGGTCAAACTCAACCTCACTTCCTGGGGAGGTGGTGAAAAAAAATCATCCTGGATATCCTTGCCAAACACATGAAAGTTAACAGGGTCATTGTTAGTAGTCAGCATGAACCTGTGAAGGGGAAATCCTGGTGGAAAAATTTGATAGCTTCCTAGGATGAGATTATTGGTTTGGTGGATGAGAGGAGTGGCTGTCGTTCACTGTAAATTAAACAAGATTGTTGACACACCCTGTTGGCACTTTATAGGCCTTGGTGCCTGTGCCAGTTTGGCCAAATTTGGAAGAAAATATCTCCTGAGGGAAAAAACAGGTTGCCACCACCTCTCCCCCTACCAGGTTTGGGAAAAAATATTATTTTTCCTCGGAGGAAAGTGAAAGAGATAAAAACTATTTATTTAACAGAACACACAGAAAAGGATAATAACACTAAATAATAAAATCTCTCACTGTGGAGAGAAACCTGGAAAGATTTCAGAGGCCGGTGTAGGTGTTAGTGTCTATATCCTCCTCCTCAGGGCTGTCGGGGGGAGAAGGCCCCTACTGAGGCCTGGGAAGAAAAGTCTCCCGGTGTGCTCCGATGTTGTGCAACCGTCCCAAAGAGAAGAAGAAAAGAGGAAAAAATTTAAAAAAAGATCCCAGGAAAACTCTCTCTGGAGAAAAGAGTCGAAAGCAGGCTGGAAAGCGAGCGTACTCCACTCCCCACTGCCGCCGAGTATATCCCCAGTAGCCTGTCTGTCCTTGAACACCAACTTTGTTTTTAAAACAAAAGTATCTCAGTTCTTTTTCTTCCCTCTGGCAGGCTCAGCTTAAAGGCACCAGAGCCAGCCTCCAGAGCAGACAAAACGGGATACATATTTCACACCATAATGTTATCCCAGGACAGTGCCCTTGAGCAGCCACACCTGAAACCCCCACCCACATCCTCTTGTCCACCTCAGCCTTTGGTTCACTGTGACTGTGGTGTGGCCCAGAGACGTGTCCAATAACACATTATGAGACAAAATTTATTAAGGCAGTAAGAAAGATCAGCAACAATGTGCCCATACTGCAGCTCGTCCAAATCACTGATAACAAACACAGGATCAAAAGCAAAGCTGTGGAAGGCTGCTGCAGACACTTGGTATCCTGGTCACCTGACAGTCAATCAAGCAATTGCCCTTTAAAGGCAAGTAAGGGTGGAGCCACCCCTTGGCTCCATCAGTGCCACTGTGATTTGAGAGAATGTCTTCAGCAGTGTGTTCACTGTGACAGTATTGGCCAAAGGTCAGCCTGTCTGGAGGCAGGGTGCCAGGTGGTCAGACACGGGAGCAGGTAGCCCAGATATGATGTGGACTCTCCATCCTTGGAGATATTTAATATCTGTCTGGGCACAGCCCTGGGCAGCCTGATCTAGATGACCCTGCTCCGACCAGAGGGTTTTTGACTAAGTGAACTCCAGAGGTCACTGTCAGCCTCAGCTGATTCTGTATTATTTTAAATATCTCAAAATAAGTTACAAGACATGAGCCATGACTGAGTATGAAAATAAGAACAAGAAAAAAATGGGGAGAAATGTAGCAAAAGATGAACAATGATTCGTATTCTCAGGGTTATGTAAGGTATCTAAACCCTTATCTCCAGAGATTTTCAAATTCTCTGACTGAAACTAGTGTTAATTAGGTGCCTTAACACTATTAAGGCTCTGACCAAAGTAATCACTGCAAGATTAGCTGATGTCACTTTCTTTAGTTTTACAGCATTATTTCCATTCCTTATTAAGACACCTATCTCTTTGTTGTTGGTAAAAGCAGTGCACCTCACTTTCCATCCTTTTTCCTCCCTTGTAGACATCCCGGTGCCACGATTTACTGAGCCAGAAGAAGACAAACCAACATATCACAACACGCTCTTATTCTGCAACAAGAAATTTTTATGGTCATGGAAAGAGGGTGTAGTGCCATTAAATTTTTTAATTCTCTCTTTTTAAACATGATTTCCTCAGACCACAGAAGGGGCTTTACCACATCTGAAGGAAAAAAGTTTCCCTTTCATCTAATCTTCTGGTTTTTAGTCTTTCATCAGGCACAGTTCAGGTCTCAGCGGTTGCCTTGCCAAAACACAACTGTTGCCTTTACGGCTAAGTAAATGTCCACAGGCCCCTCTGGCCATCTGAGCATGGATTCCTTGGTAGGAATGTGAAAGAAGATGTCCACGGCTGATTTTTTCTGACACTATTGTAGAGCACTATGGCACATTGTTGCAGGTGGAACAGAAGATGCAGTCCTGACAAGGGAAACACTGAAAGCCACAGGAAGGTTTCCATTACTTCTGAATTGTATGTGATCCAGAAGAACTGTGTGATCAAAAAACCCTGGGACTGAAAAAGAACTCATCTCATCTATTCTTCAGCCCCAATACAAGATTAGCTGTCCTCAACTGTTCCTCACAGCTGCACTCTTTAAAACACAGCTTTCCTAAACTTAGTGACAGGACTCATAGATTTTCTTTCCTTGCAGTTGAAGCTGAATGTCTATTGAACCAACTTAAACCCATTACCCTTGCTGTAACCACAGGGGACCTGAACAGTCTAGTCTTTTACTCTCTACAGCTACTTTTTACGTTATTATGTGTGCTCTCAGTCTTCTCTTATATAAACTAAACTACTCCAATTGTTTCAAACTCTTCTCATCAGTTTTGCTTTCTAGATCACTGATAATTCCCGGTTGGTCTCCTTTAGCTTCTTTTTGATACTGGTCCACGATTTTTCTGAAATGCAGTTCAGAAAATGAAGCACAGTGTGCTTGCTGAGACTGAGCACAGTATGCAGCACTGAGGAAAATGAAAGAACTATTTCATATCGTGCAAATTATACTGCTCTTTACATGCCTTAGTAAGTTGTACATCATTTTTTTCAACTTATTTTTAAGACCATTCCTCCAACTTCTCAAGAAAATTCTGGTCTGTATATAAAGCAGGGGAAAAATTTACTGAATCAGGACCCACTCTGTAGTAAAGTGTCTTGGCCACATAATAGATCACAAGCTGAACTCAAGACATAAGTGTGAAATGGTGCACATACACATAAGTGTGCCCTCCACCCCAGTCACTATTGGAAACACAGAGTAGCAGCAGACCCAGAGGAAGCCCCATAAGAATTTTTACTTGTTGTCTAATCTAGTTTAGTTCTGGCCAAAAAGAAAATACTCTCGGTTTTCTCTTGAGTGTGAGACAGATCAGACAGTTTTAAAAATTTTGCTTTACATTGGTATCCACATAATAGAAAGTGTCCATCTTTTTTTTTTTTTTTTTTTTTTTTAATTTGGCAAACGAAGCAAATATGGTCCTGTTTTGCTGGCATTTTGAACAGTCAGGTTTATTCTGGCTGAGCTCTGAGATCATCCCAGACCTGTAAAGATGTTTTTGCAGGGTTTTGAGGCCAAATTGATAAACCTTATCCAAAGAATCAGTCTGAACTGGGCACCCCTCTAGCTCTTTTCACAGTTTTTAATTGGTTCAGTGTGGAAACAAATTCAGTTTTGCCACTGCTAAGAAAAAAAGCCAACAAAAATACCCCCAAGGAAAAAAACAATGCTGTGATACCTGTCACAGGGAAAAACTCAGTTCATGTAGTTAAAGCAAGAATAGGATTGAAGCAGTTTATTGATTTATTAACAGCATGTAATTAGCTTGCTATCAGTGAACTATGTATTCAGGATCTGTATCAGCAAGACAATCGACAAACCACAATCATAGAGACAGAATGTTAATGGACACCTGCAAATTTCTAAGCAACCTCATGAAATATACCCCGAGAAGTTCTAATCACACCTGCACACACACAAACACATGAACATCCACACGGCTCCACAAATCCCCCCAGGACACAGCTCACAGGCTGTGCCCAGCACCCCTCTCTCTCAGGTTCCTACATTCCCTCTTCCCAAAGGAAATGCAGGTGTTCCAGCACTTCACGGGCCCGTGCTGCTCCTTGCAACCCCTGTGCATGGGACAGGAAGGAATCCCTGGGAGTTTGCACGTGTGCTCCTGGGGATCCCTGCCAGCTGCTCTTCCAGGGCACACGCCTTTACCTGGAGCTCCCTGCTTGCATCCAGTCCCCTTTGCCAAGGAGAGTTTTGTAGTGGTTCGCTGGGGTTCTGCTGGTGCTGGAAGGACATCAGCACCTATGCTCAGAGTGCCAGTGTTTACACTGGGAAGGGCTGCAATGACACCTGATTTAAATTTAACTGATTTACCCTATCAGACACCCTTCTGTTCAGTGATCACCTGTCCTTCGTTCATCTGAACAGATTACTCACTGGCTGTATTTTTGCCAGTCACTGGTGTTCAATAACATACTAGGTTGGCCCTTTTCCATTTCTTTTTGGGATATATTTGAAAGGAGATTCTTTATGGTTTTCATATGCATGTTTTGGAGAGATGCTTCCTTTGTTTTTTAAAGAAGTGGGAAAGGAGACTGAGTAATAGTTTCCTTTTAAAATCCCTGGAAATAGTTCAGGAACTGTTCTTGTCATTGAAAGAAACTGCTTTAACTAACTCTTCTAATGTCTTCTAACTCCTCCCTCTTGTATTAGATCACACACAAATGCCATGCTAAATCATACTTTTGTGTTGGATTGCCTTACTGCAAATCACAAGATTATCCCTCTTTTTAATTTCTTTTTATTTTTATTGTGGAGGATCTCCAGAAGTCTGGAATATTCTGTGGGGTTATTTTTCTTTCTGGTGAAAATATTTGAAGATTCTCATTAAGGAAAATAAGCTTTTTAAGTGTGAAAAAGCGTAATTAAGAACATTTTCACCTCCACTAGAGCCTTCTTACCCCACACCAGCACACCTGCTTTTCTGGTTTTTGTTTTCTAGGTTTTCTAGTTTCAACAAATATAATTTCTATAGGTGTGCTACTTCTGAATTGTCAATTTTTTACTTTTGCTCTACTCATCTATTTTCTTTTCCTTCATTTTCCATTAGAGGTCAGACAGCTTTACTGGCAACTTGCTGGACATACCATTGCAATTTTTTTAATCTTTCAAGTCTATTTTGTATCAGCATTCTTGTCCCCATCAGCACTTGTGTTAGACTTTTGTGTACCAGGCTTCAAAGAGGTAACTGCAGGGTTTTTTATATTTTTGTAATGTTATTATCCATATGAAGAGCAAACCAGGGAGCGTAGCCTTGGCTAAAGGCATTGCTTCACTTCATCTATTTTACAACTCTCAGCTTGTGATCATCTCACTGTATAATTAACAAGAATCGTGCAGGATCACTTGATGGATGATAACACTAGAATTTACTGTCAGTGAAAAAAACCCAGAGTAATCTGTAAAAGAAGGAAAGTTTTTGTAAGACCTATTGAGTAGTTGATTTCTACCAGGAGAGAGAAGCTCATAAGAGGGTTGGAAGTAGTCAGATGTTTGAAACTGCTCTGAAAGCGCGTGTTAGAAAGGCTAGTACCCTGCTGACCATGTGTGACTGGAAGTAATCTTCTGAGATTAGGGAAGTGAAGGGGTCTAAACCAATAAATTGCTCAATGATTTCAATCCTCACTTTCGTCATTAGAGTCAAGAGGTCAGTTAAACTCAGTATTTCACAAATTCAAGATCAAACTCGTGTAGAAAAATGCTGCCATACATAGGATTACGCTATGTAGCACTCTATGAGACAAATTAAGAGCTTGGGTATTTAGTCTTGATGGTAAAGGAATATATTGGTGAAGATCCCCAGCAAAGGCTTATTTGGAGAGTCATATCATCACTATAATACTAGTTCTTTCTTGCATTAACACAGAAAATGTTGGGAAAAAAATTCACATAATTCTTAGCGATCCAAGTGAGTGTAGAAAAACCCCTGCACAAATGCATGGAAAAAAAATCAGTCTCGAATATGAACATTTCACAGTCTAAATAAGTGTGCTGGTTTTGGTTGGGATAGAGTTAATTTTCTTCACAGACAATTGTATGAGGCTGTATTTTGGATTTGTGATGAAAGCAGTGTTGATAATGCAGGGCTGACCAGTGCTTACATGGCATCCAGGCTTCTCCTGCTGCTCTCCCTGAAACTGCACAAGAATTTGGGAGAGGATACAGCCAGGACAGTGGACCCCAGCTGACCAAAGGTATATCCCATAGCATGTGACATTGTGCTCATCAAGAAAAGCTCAAGGAAAGAAGGAGGAAGGGAGGATGCTCAGAGTTACCAGTATTTGTCTTCCCAATTAATGCACAATAGAGCCCTGCTTTCCTGGGAACGGCTGGACCTCTGTCTGCTGATAAGAAGATGTGAATGAATTCCTTGTTTTGTTTTGCTTGTGCATGTATGTTTTCATTTATCTATTAAACTGTTTTATCTCAACCCATGAGTTTTCTGATTTTTGGCCTTCCAATTCTCTCCCCTTCCCACTGGAAGGGAGTGAGAGGGCTGCTGCATGGGGCTGAGCTGCCTACTGGGAATAAACAACAGCAATAATGCAAAGTAATGAAAGTTTTATTTATTGCTTTTTTAGAGACAGGGAACTGAGACCTAGAAAGAGTAAGTGTTTAAATTTAAGGACCTAGATCCTTTGGTATGAAGATAAAATTAACAATATTGGATTTTATCTGGTCAGGTGAGAAAGAGGAGAGCCACAAAATTTAACCTTTGAAGCAAGGAACAGTTTAAGATATTAAAAAAGACAATGGTAAAGATATGAAATACGAAAAGCTAAAGAGTAAGCTGTTCCTTAAACCTTGCATAACACTTTTTCAGCAAATGAGTCACCAATTCAGTGTGGGACATATGGACTCATTGAGCACCACGATAACCACAGTGGATGAGTAAATCCCAGCTATCCTACAGACAGAAAGCCAGCACAGCAAGGAGCTATTAGATTTGGGTGGAAGGTCCTCCGTAGAGCTATAAGTTTTGCCTCCCAGATTTGGTACTGATGTATCTTGACTATTCTGGTGCTTTCACATTTCATTTTGCAGTATCTAATCTAGTCCAAAGGGACATTTAGCAGTTTATAGCTGCCATGGGGCTGCTCCTCAGCTTTTGGCAGTGTAGTGCTAAGATAATAGGCTAGAGAATGGGAATTTATGTGAGTACACCTGCATGGGTTGTGCTCATCCTAATCTGACAACTCTGGTTCAGAGAGACTCCTTGGGATGTGGAGCCGACTACAGATGAGCCTTGGTCAATGGTCTGTGCTGCTGCTGGCAGAGGTCCCTGTGTGGATTGGTGGTGTTGGGGTGGCAGAAAGAACATCCCCAGATAGGGGGACCCATGACACAGGGAGAGCATCCACGCCCTTCCACAGAACTGAGAATGATGTCTGGGCAAGCCAGAGCTCTTCTGAGACAGTGCTGGATCTCCAGAGAAATCCTTATTTGTTCATGTACACTCCTAACTTTTAGCTACACCTCTACCTAAAAAAATAGCTGAATACTCTTGCTAAACTTTTGGGGGACTTGGAGATTTAATCATCTTCTCAGGCAGCAGAGTTGTTTATTTTGAAAGGAGGATTTACCACCCTCAAGGGTTTCCTGAGCTTTCCTATTCTTTTTCTTTCAAAAGCTAGAGGCAATCATTCCTTCAATCAACAACCTTGTGGAGATACTGCCCCTCTCCTTTCATCCAATGTTTCAGGTTAATGAAGCACTGAAGATGTGGAAGGCCTACATTCAATAATTACCTTTCTCTGATAGGGTACAAGTTCCATTTTAAATGAAAGTTCCAAACAATAAGTCATAACTTAATTAGAAAGAAGCAGAAGTAATAGGAAAACTGTTCCTCCTTGAGAAGCTGTTCCCTTTTATCTCTGAACTCTGCATTCATTTCAGAAAAGTGAAAGTGAGCTCTTTCCAAAGGGGAGCAGAAGTTTCTTTCATTAATAAGGGAAGGAGGAGAGCAATTTTCCAATGCTCTTGTTTGCGTCTTTTACATAAAACATTAAACAAATTAATTAGTTAACTAACATTTCAGAAAATGGATTTGTATCCAGGTCTTCATGCTCAGAGTTATACATGCCATATCTATGTTATTAAGCTTGCAAAGGCAGGAAATTTGTCGTGCTCTTCTTGGCCCCTAGCACAACTAAATCTTCAGTGTCTTTCAAGAGAGACCGAGAGACTAAATTCATTCCTGCTTCCTGTCTTTAAGATTTAGTTCAATTTCTGGAGCACTCGCTGAGAGTTAGAGAATTTTAAACTCTTCAGACAAGGGAACCCCCATCTTCAGTGCCTGTTTTAATCCTTGAATGCACAGATAAGCTTATAGGGAAACACCACATTTCTTTTCCTTTTCCTTTTTTCCTTTTCCTTTTTTCTCTTTTTTCCTTTCCCTTTTTTCCTTTCTCTTTCTCTTCCTCACTTTTTGCAGTGTATTCAGGTAATGCCAGCTGGACTTAACTGCACTTATGGTTTGGAGAAAGAATTATTTTTCTGGGGACCTGAAAAGGTTTCAGTTTCAGTCAATGTTTGAGTGTCCCCTTATGAACTGGATTTGGGTACATCTGCAAAATCACAGAGCTGAAAGAGTTTTGAAAGCTGCAGCATCAGCAAAGACCTTAGGTGATTTTTAGAAACCCAACTTCATAAATGGGACTTGGTGGGATTTTTTTTTTCCTGTTAGTCAGTAACTTACAGAAGACACATAGGGTATCAACAACTATACTCAAATTTTCTTCATACTATTGCCCAGGTTTTCCCTCCAGAACATCTTTTTCATTTCAACTGTTTAATTATTTTTGACCCTAGACAAAGCTAGAATAAATATGAATGCAACATGCTGAAGCTCCAGTCCCAAATTTAAGTGTTACTCTGTTAATTATTCTATCAATTGATGTTTCTTTTGCAAAATAATTTGATATAATTTGCCTGAGAATAAAACCCCAGGAAAAAAAAAAAAGAAGCAAAAGAAGAGAGAACATTTTGCCCAGACTAGTTTAGCATGGGCTATTTGCCTTTGGGAGTTAGAATAAAATAATTATAAAATAGTTTTTATAATTACCACATTGGACAAAGGTCAAATAAAAGCCAAGCTTTATTATAATACCTTCATTTCACAAATTAAGGGGACATCAATACAATTCATTAATAGTGATTCAGGGCCCTGGATCTCTCTGAGGTACTTATAGGGCCCTGATTAGCACAGTCTGAGCACTTACTAATCTTTAATGTATTTATCCTCCCAACACCGCTGCAAGCTAGATTTCTAATCCTTATTTCATTTTGCATCGGAGCATATCCCAAAAGTTGTGGGGAACTGTAAATGAAGGAGAGAAATTAAACTATCCTCTGTCCTAGGACATTGTCATTAGTTAATCACTGAATCACAGAATGATACAATAAAGCAGGTTGGAAGGAGCCTCAAGAAGTCCAACGCCCAGCTCAAAATAGGGTCATATTTGGGGTCAGACTAGGTTTCTCAGGGATTTGCACAGCTGGATCTTGAAAACCTTCAAAGATAGATACTACACATCATAACTGTGTATTTTATACCGAAGCCTGACTGTTCTAATGAAGGAAACCTGTACCAGTAGTAGGCTCTGGACTGACAACACTGTGTATTACATCCTATATTCTGTACAAGCTCTAAAAGTTTAATGTTTTTTCTCTCAGGGAGTATAGTCAAAACTTACTGATGTAATTTCATGGAGCTCTCGGAAGAGAGACTGAGATTGATTTTTAACCCTGAAGTTAGAATTACTCATGTAGAAAGCTCAGGTTCAGAGCCTGAGAAGTAAAAGGATCAGTTTCAGCCATCTGAGTGTCATTGTGGCTGGGGTTCTCCTAATCCCATGGAGAATTTAACAAGTAAATCTCACAGCATGGGAATCTACATCTATTTTATGTCATTTCACTCTTCATTATCTTAAGGTGGAGATCCAGCTCTCTGACTTCTCAATATCCATTCTGCAGGAACTTTTATCATCCCAGTCCTGTTTCCTCCTCCTTTCTCAGGGAGGAAAATTACACAGGACAATTACAATTGCTGAGATTTAACAGTGAGCAGACCAATGTTCAAGTACCCTGAGCTTTGTGCCAAAATGATTTGCCTGTGGGGAGAAGCACTGGCCACCAAAGCTGTTTGGAGGATGGTGCGCTGTGCAGAAGCTAACATTTCCCTGCAATTATAAGTTGGAAGTCTGACAGAGCAAAACCAGCTTTTGCTGCATCGTGAAGACAAAGAACCTTGAAAATATATGTATGTGATAACTGTAAAATATTTAGACACTCTTTCCCTTTTCATCCCCAAGTATAGGGTACAACAAAGAGAAAGGTGGTGAGGATTTATGATAATAGCTTACCCTGCTGGTTTCTAAGTTTTTTAACACCTCTATTACAAAGAAAAATGGAATTAAAACATTTTAGAAATTAAAGGAATATTTCTATTTGAAAACACATCCCTAAACGTATATCCTTCTATTTTGATTTTTATCAGTCACAAGGATATGCAAGGAAAGGCAGAATACATACAGTGTGGACAAAGAGTGTCAGTACTGCCTTAGCAATTCTTTATACAAGAATGAGGTAGACCTTAAGATGAGTGGAATGGTTGTCAAAGAACAAACAGAGAATTTATTAACTTCAAGGTACACAGGTTCATAAGCCAATATGTCACCAAATTGTAATAGCAGCCAAGGAATAAAGAAATAAAATAAATAATAAAAAAAAACTCACACAGCAAATGTCAATAAGAAGAGGTGAACATATAAAACATAGGATTTAAAGTGACGAGCATCTCACCAAGAAGGCAAACAACAGCTTTGTGTAAATAATAAACTTGAGAAAAATGCAGCACAATTCAGAATTGCACCAAGAACAAAAATACCCACTACACTAGGAGAAATTGTTCAATTCCTACTTTGTTCTCAAAAACTACACTTGTTTGTGGGATAAAAAATTTAAACAAAAAAGAAAAAAATGTGATGAAATCTTGCAATACAAAGACACTTTCTGGAGCATATATTCAGGATCGTCTATTTTGGGACCATTTATACTTACTTCCAAAATTTCAGAATGAGATTGCTAGGAAGAAGTGCTTGGCATCTGGTCCAACATTATTGGCCAATATTTGGAATCAAGATGCACTCACAGAACCTGGAACTGAGCAGATGATAGATAAGACTTTGTGTACAAATCAGAAGAGAAGTCTGGCTCAACGGTCCCAAATTTCACATACAACATTCTAAGAGTCAGTCACAGCTGCTGCTTGAAGTAGAATTATTATCCATGTCATCTATGAGATCACCACACCTGTGACCCTGTATGCTAAAGTATGTGCTATCTTTTTTGGAGCTGATAATATACTTTAAATTTCTACGGTATGAAATTGCCTCGAATGTACTATTTTTTGCCTTATTTTAAAGGTATTGGACCTTTGCTGCTCCCATTGCATTAGTGTTTTTTTTCTGAAAAATAAACAGACCACACCGGAAGGACTGAACTTGATTAACTGAGGATTTGCAGCCCAGCTTTTGATGTTGGTATTCACGTATTCTTATTTATTTGAACTATTTTGTGGACATTTTTGCTAGTAATTCCGTGGGAAAGTGATCTTGTAATTCAAAGGTACCGTGTATTTGCTACATTAAACGCGAGATACTGCTCTGTTTGTTGCTGAGCTGTGTTTTTTCTCAGGATGGCACCACTGAATTTTCTTGGAGAAAATTCCAGCATTGCAGTGTCGGGTGGAGGGTGCAGCTCAGCACATCCCGGCTCCTGCTGCCCAGGGGAAGCCATAAAAAACCGGGATTTTTCCTCTGCTTCGGGCAATTCCATCCGGAATCCCGGCTGGGGGAAAACCCGGACTGGACTTTTCCCGGAGTACGGAATGGACTCGAGGGAAAACCCGGACTGGATTTTTCCCGGAGTACGGAATGGAATTTTTCCTGCAGTACGGAATGAACTCAGAGGAAAACCCGGATTGGATTTCTCCCAGAGTACAGAATGGGCATAATTTAATTTCACACTGTACTAGTTTGAAAACAAAGCAGTGGGAGATCACAGGTCAGAATTATAATTTATCAGGAAAATTACAATAAGCACAATAGTACAAGAACCCTGACAGAGTCAGGATACAACCTGACACCCTGTCAGTCAGGATGGTGGTAGCAGTCCAGATGAAGTGGTGATCCTGTAGCAGGGTCTGGTCTTCACCTGAAGGTCCAATGGCAGATCTTGTCCTTTGGGAACCCAGTAGGTAGGGCTGTTTGTGCTGCCCCAAACCCCAGATGATATCCAGGTAGGAATGCTTCGCTCCTCCCCCCTGGGTGGAGCATCTCACAATGGGATTATGTCATTCTATGAGTCATGCAGTGGGTCCTTGATTGTCCATTAACAATAGGCCCTGGAGGGAGTTATCAGCGATGAGTCATGGTAGGAGATAACAAACAGTGCCCCACCCACTTTAACAGCTTGTGAAGATGGTAATAGAATACATGCTTTTGGTTACGTCTTACACTGTAACCTAGGACAGTATGGAATGGGTATAACTCAATTTCACACATGTGTTCATGTGTTCAGTTGATGCTAATCCAGAGGAAAATAAAGGGAGAGAGATTGAAAGGGGAAACCCCAGAATTTTCTATTGTTGAAAAATCCCTTTGTTTTACTATTTCTGTCCCTTTGTTTTACTATTTCTGTAATCTTTATAGGAACCTTTACAAAGCTCCTGTGTGAGGTATCACACAAGAATTTTACAATCAGAACATTCTTGCTGTTTGAGGTTTTCCTGATGTCCGAGCCTTCCTGTCCTGCAGTGCTGTTGAACCTGTTGCTGTTATTTGTGAGTCTCAGAAGATCCCTCCTGCCTGCCTTCCCACACTCAGTTACCCTCATGGCCTGTTTGACACGATCTATTACTTTTCTTCTCACCTGAACAGGAGATCAGGTCTTCAGTAATTCTTCCTTTCACGACTACCAGAACACTATATTAATCCTTTTCCACTTCTTGAGAGAGAATAAACCTTAGGCCCAATTAAAGCAAATCAGGAGAATGGAAAATCCTGCAAGAGGTGTTTTCAAAGAAGCCAGGACCTTTCCCCCGCTCTCTGCCACTCTCTGTTTCTTAGTTCAAGGAATTTGAAAAATGCCGACTTTTTGCTGCTGTTTGGCACTCACACCTCTGCAGCCAGGGCAGGCTCTGCTTTCCTGGAGGTGACAGTCAGAGTCCTGAAACCTACCTTGTTGCGGTGCCCCAGCCCC
>VZRV01002115.1:0-124221 GCA_013398115.1 Falcunculus frontatus
AAGCTGGTCACTGCAGCTCTCTCGAAGTGGAGCAGGAGGAGTTTGGGATCATGGTGCACTAAGAAATTGAATGTGTATCTTTAGGTGAATTGCTCCAGTGAGATAACTGCACCTGTTCAGTCAAGCATGAGGACACTTTGGGAGGAACAGAGGGGAACCAGGAGAGTGTGTCCCTGCTGGACTTCATCACAGCTCACAGGAAGCAGCAAAGGGATCCTGCCTCCCTCAAACCCTCTGAGCTGTGTGGCTGCAGTCATCCTTTGGTGGCATGGGAGAGCACAACAGGAGACATTCCATCCTGGCCTGGAAGCAGGAGTAGCTTCCACAGCCACCAACCTCACAGCACTGGACCCAAGGAAAAACCCTGACCTTCCCATGCCATCCCCCCTCTGACACGTGCTCAGGATCCCCTCACTGCAAGGCACAATCCTGCTCCTGATCCCTTCCTTACCGATGCACTCCACATGGTACTGAACAGGGACCCAGGAATCGCTCGAGTCTCTTCCAAGCCAAAATTGTCTGTATACAGGTTTCCCATAATCATAGTACTGGAACTGACTCTGACATTCGATTTCAGTGAAGGATGGCTGGAAACCTTCAGGGCAGCTCAGCATCACTTCTTCATTCTTCTTGTAATTCTCCTGGTCTGGTGCCAGCTGGAGTCTGGAGTCCCACAGGGGCCTTTGGCACATTTCTGGCAGAGGTGGAAGTGGGTGTTATTTGGGTTAGAGGTGATGAGATGGGGTATGGGTGAGTGGTGGGAGACAAATCCCCAGCAACCCCTCCAGACTCTGAAGGGAGAAGGAAGGTGACACATCCTTCTGCTAGGATGTGACCTGAGGGCAAGACTTGTTGGGAGGAGGCTTTCCTTATGCATGGAAATTTTGAAAGACCACTCATCTATGAACATCCCCTATCCATCCACTTCTGTCTGTACTCCCTGCTATCCACCTCCCACAGTCCAAAGCAGGGATGTTCCCATGTTATCTCTCCCTGCCCGTCTCTCCTGAGCACTGCCATGCCCACAGTGAGCACAGCTCTGTCCCTGCATGGGACAGCTCTGCATCCCCATCCCCTGACGGATGGCATTGCTCCTCCCCCAGATCCTTCCCATACAGCCTCGTGTCCTAATGCCAAAGGCTGAGCCAGCCCTGCATCATCAGGGCTCCCTTCATTCCCCTCTGCTCCAGCTCTTGCAAGTGCGGGAGATGTACCCCAGGTCCCTTATCCATGGGCCAGCAGGGGAACAAGCAGACCTGTGCACTCCAGGGTGGCACCTGGAGGCACAGGAAAGGTAATGGAACTTCCATGGGCACCTGGGTGGCGGCCTCGGATCCTGCCCCAGGCCCGGGCACCCAGCTGGGAGCCCCAGACTTGGCCTGCTCAGGAACCACTGCAGGAGCTTTCAGCTTGCCCAGCTGGCACCACCTGGTGTGTTGTCTCCTGGCTGGGTTGTCCTCTTCAGCAGTTTTCACAGGCACCACAGCCCCAAGGAGGGTGAAGGTAGAGGGGAGACATGGGAGAGCTGCTGCAGCCTCACTTACCCAAACACAGTACGGCCCCCTCAATGCGTGTCCAGGCACCTGTGCTGCTCCTGCCCCACCAGGCATCTCCATAGACTGGTTCTCCAAAACTCACTCTCTGAAGTTCCTTTGTACATTTGACCTCGGGGAAGGAAAGCTTGAGACCTTCAGGACAGGTCAGTGTCAGTTCTCTATTCTGTGGGTATTCACTTTCGTCTTCTGAAAACTGAAGTCTTTCATCCCACCGAGGTTTTGGGCATTTTGCTGCCAGGGAGAAAGTGTGAGAGTCCTTCTCAGTCAGGCAATGCTCAGGCAGGAGAGGGACCAAGGATTTTCCATGAGTAACTGTGTTAAATATCGGCATTCAACACCATGAGGAAACCCTAAGGCCCCCAAGAGCAGAAAAAGAGCATGTGCCTGGGCAAGGCGGTGATACAGGACACTGGGAGAGAGGTGAACTGAGGGGCAGGATCTGTCCCCCTCCAACTTTCCCATGACATAAAACTCAGGAATAGATTGGGAGGAGATGCAGGGACAGAGAAAACCTGTCCAACACTGAAGGCTTCTAACCCTCTCCATCTTGGAGACTGCTCCCAGCTGGGACCTGACTCTGAGCTGTGCCCAAGGTGTCTCACAGATACGGCAGCGTGTCCAGGTCCTGTCCACAGTGAGAAATGCATGTAGCAGGGGAGACCTACTGGTCCTCAACTTACCCATGGTGCAGGTCACGTTCCCTGCCAAGCTCTGCCATGTTCCCAGAATGTTCTTCACCTCCCAAGCATTCTTCCGACTTGGAGAAATCCTGTTTGCACATCTGATCACAGAAAGGGGAGGAGTGTTGTTCACAAAGCAGCTCAGTGTCACCTCTTCACTGACCCAGTAAAAACTCTGGTTTGGGCTAAACTGGAGCTGTGAGTCCCACTGGGGCTGCTGGCATCGCTCTGCATGGAGGAGAGGAGAAGGAGCACATGTAAGCAGGATGGGAAGAGGTCTGCTGGGATATCTCTTGCTGTGATTTTGACAGGGTCCATCTCCTTTGGTTACCACATTCAACTCCAAATCCCTCTCTTGCAGCCTAGAACAGAGTTATTGGTGGCAGCAGACACCATCTGTGAGCAATCCCATCCAGGCCTACTACAGACTTGTAGGCTTCCCCACTCAGGCTCCATTTGGATAAGGCTGATCAGGTACTGAATTCCTCCCCAGTCTTCACACAAAGTTCCTTCTCCTCTCACCACCTTGGCCATATGCCCAGTCACTGTCTGAAGGCACAGGACCTCCAGTAGCCCCCAGAGCAGGGACCCTTGTTCCTGCCTTTGAACCCCTCCCAGGAGCACAAACCCCAGCAGGTGCCTGCAGCAAGGTGCTGAGACAAAAAGAGCATCGTCACAGCCAGGACATGGGGGAAAGCCAAGGCATCCAGGTCTCCCATTCCTGCACTGTCACGTGCGTGACCAGGTCACGGAGGGTCTGTCACCAGCTCAGGACCCTGGGTCAGGGTGGTGCAGGCCTGTTCTTACCTTTGCAGGTGGCAGTGGCATTCCACAGAGTCTGGGCCCCTCTGGAAATGCATCGGATCTGTGGGACGGATGGCACAGAGTCCCCAGCACAGCTGAGCTGCACCACTTCATCCAAGGCATAGCTGTTCCTCCTTGGGTCAAACCGCAGTTTGGGGTCCCATTTGGGAACCTTACATTTTCCTGTGTGCAAAGGCCAGGAGGGAGAGTCTGAGGGTCACCAGGCTCTGGCAGTGTCCTCGGGGGTGAGGGTGTTCCGTCCAGAGGGGTGTCAGTCCCCCTCTCTTCAAGAGAGGGGTGGCAGAGATGGCAGCTCCCAGGATGAGCTCCATCCCCCAGGTGCTTTATCCCTCCTCACACCCTCAGGGGCAGTGCAGGAGGGTTATCCACAGGCCCTCCTGCCCACCCACTGCTGCGGAGATATCCCAGCCAGAGGGATGCTGCTGTCTCCCACAAATACAGGGGCTGTAGGAGTGCACCAGACCCTCTGCTGGCACCACTCATCTGCATTCCTGTCATTCTGCTGGACACGATCGGCTCACACCCACATGAACACTTGTTTGCAGCAAAACCCCACTCAAGTTGCCACTCTGCTTTTGGTCTGGATGTTATGCTTCTTATTTCCTCTTCTCTGTCCCTCCCTCAAAATATCTCCTGGCTCCTAGGAACAGCTACCTCCTGTCCCATATCCCTCCCATCCTCACCCAAATGAGTGACACTCCCTCATCTGAGCTGGCAGAAGGGACTCCACAGGGACAGCACATAGGTGTTTCACCAGCTGCACATTTGGTTGTGTTTTGCGACATGTAGATTGGGCAATTGATTGAACTAAATCTTCATATTTGTTTTCATCAACTTCTAGACAGGAGTGCTGCTGGCTCTCTGCATGGCCCTAATTCGGGTCTCAACCCTCTGATCAGATCCCACTTTTCATGTAACAAGAATTGTAACTCTCTGTGAGTGTTCCTCCATTCAACAAATCTAGCTGTAGGTACCCAAACTTTGTCCAAAGTTACCAGGGTGCAGCCAGGCAGGCAGTGAGTTTGCACTGCTTCCTACAACACCCAAGTGGAATCAGGACTGCCCAGGAAAGCAGGAGTGTTCTGCACACCCCATGCAGTAGTGGACAACAACAGCTGCACCACCCCAGACAGAATGAAGCCCCTGACAAATAAATGGAAAAAAAAAATACCCCCAGACTGGCAAATTGAGCAGCAAGTATTTCAGGCAGGCGAGAGCTACTCATGAAAGCATGAAAAACAAAAGTGTTTTAATTTGCATTTCAGGGCCCCAAATTGTGCCTGTACAAAGGTTATTCATTGACGGGTATTCTTCGATCCTAGAGTCACCACAGAAATGTGAACAATTGTTTCTTGAAAAGAGTCGTGTGGGGCCTGGCTTGAAGCAAGAAGCAGTTTGAGGGGATGGAAACTTGACAGTAGAGGCAGCCTTAGGAGCTGAGGGGGCTGTGAGTGCTCACAAGCATGGCTGGCCTCTCCCACATTGCCCCGCTCTTGACTTCAGTGCAAGGGGGCCTCATAATTTTTCCTTTTGTAACTGTTCCACACCTCCTGGTACCTGTGAGAGTCCCCACAGCACACAAACCCCACTGGCAGCACCACACATGGCAACCTGCCAGGCAGTAAACCAGGAGGGAAGGAGAAATTCTCCTTTGCAGGCACTCTGCTGGCACAGGTGCAGATTTCAAGAGGTATCTGGGACAGCATCTTTCCCCAAACACAGATGCTCTGCTGGCAAGGGTGAGCTGCACAACACAGCTCTGCCCTGCTTCCAGTTTCCCCTGAGTCTTTTCATATAGCAAAGCTCTCGCTGCTAAAACAACTGTGAATGAACCTCTCTAGACTTACCAGGCGTCCTTGCAGAGGATGGGGGTAACTGTGTTTGAAACAGCCACATCACATGGTTGCTGCTTTAGAGGTGCAATACAATGCAGACTTACTGTAGCACAAATGAGAGCTAGTCTTTGTTTAAAGTCTATAATTTTTTCTTTTACTAAAAGGTGCAACTCCTGCACAACTGAAATTAGGCATATTTAGCACTATGCTAATTATTGTTTACAGGCACTTAGGACTCATTCAGTCTTTCATAAAAGCATAGAATGGCTTGGGCTGGAAGGTTCGCAAAGAAGATCATTTAGTTCCAGCCCTCCAGCCATGCACAGGGACACCTTCCACTACACCAGGTTGTCCAAAGCCTTATCCAGTCTGGCCTTGAACACTTCCAGGGATGGGGCATCCACATCTTCTCTAGACATCCTGGGCCAGTGGACTTAAAAATACTGGCTGCAACACTTTGAGTGTGACCATCCAGCTAGCTCCTCCCCCACTGAATGGTCCATCCATCAAACCCACACCTTCACAGTTTGGAGACAAGGATGTCATGCAGGACAGTGTCAAATGCCTTGCACAGGTCCAGGTGGATGATGTCAGTCACTCCTCCCCTTTCCACCAATGCTGTCACCCCACCTTAGAAGGCCAAGAAATTTCTCAGATACGATTTGCTCTTTGTGAAGCCATCACCAATCATTTCCGTGTGCCTTAGAATAGTTTCCAGCAGGAACTGCTCCATGATCTTGCCAGGCATCAATGGGAGACTGACTGGACTGTAGTTCCCCGGGTCTCCCTCATTTTCTTTTTTTAAAAAGGGGGTTGTGCTTCTCCTTTGACAGTCAGTAGGAGATTTACTGGAAGTTCCCTGCTACAGCTTCTCAAATATGATGGACGGTGTCTTTGCCTCTTCCTCTACCCTCAGGACTCACACATGCATCATCAGGTCCCATGGATTAGTGCACCTTCAGGTACCTCACATGGTCTCAGACCTGGTCTTTTCCTACAGTGGGCTGATCTTCATTCTGCCAGTCCCTGCTTTTGCCCCCTGCAACTCAGGCTACTTTCCCTTGGTAATGGGCACAAGAAAACAGGTGCTGTGCAAGACTCCTGGGCTGGAAGCAAGTGTGAAGGGATTGCATGAACTGAGCTGGCTTAACAGCCACACATTTCTGACTAGGCTGTCCACCTTCACCACAACTCCAGTGAATAATTTCTCTTAGACTTGGGCACTTATCAGACTTAATCCTTTGCCAGGAACATCAGCCTCTTCTCTGTTGTCTTTGTTTCAGGTGAAAAGGCCTCCACAGAGGTGCAGACTTGCTCCAGTTCCCTCAGTGCTCCTGTCACTGTCTGTTGACCTGGAAGGGTGGGACGCTGATGGGATGCAGCGTGGTTTCCAGTGCAGCCTAAGGCAAGGGCAGACACATGGAATGTGCTTCTGCAAAGACCACATGCGTGCCAGCAGTGTGTCAGTGGCCACATCTGCCCTTTGGACACAAAGACTACATGGGACAGCAATCCTGCAGGCAAGCCCTCTTGCTCTCTCCTTGCTCCTCCTCTGCCCACAGGGCCCCTTGCAAGCACCAGGGGCATTCCTGTCCTCTGCGACTCATTCTTTCCTTCCCAAGCGCTCTGAGCTGTGTTTGATGCCATGCACTTGCTGAGAGGAGCTAAGAAAAGCAACCACTGTTTCCACAGAGAAAACCACAGTTTTTCCAGTTGCACTGCAAGCCACTGAGAACACAAATATGGGTCTTAGAGCGTCTCTCTGAATTTGGGAATGGAGGTGATCATTTGGCCACACTTTTTAAATTCCCCTCAGGCTCTCCTGTGCCCTTTGACCTGCCAGATGTGCCCCTGTTGTGGTCAGGTATGGGGCAGGCAAAGGCTGATACAGCACCCAGACCCAAGCTGGGCATGGACTGTGCTCAGCAGAGCCCAAGGGCTGGGTGGGAGAGACCAGAAAAGGCAGGCAGGGTCCACAGCTCGTTCCCATACTCAAAGCAGCCAGTGACTGGAGAGTACCGCTACAGGGGAATGCTCTAGCATCAGAAATTATCCTAGGAATTAACCCTGTCCAACAGAGGGATGGGCATGGCAAAACAAGCTTGCTTGCCTTGCAGAGGGGCAGCATGCACCAGCAGGGCAGCCTGAGGGACTGCCAAAGCCTATTTACCTCCTGCACACAGAGCACCCTGCCAGCAGTGCCCAAACATCACAGCTCCCCCAGGGTTTCCCTCCTGCCCATATTCCTGTGGCTGCAGGGGAGCTGAACCCCCTGTCACAGCACTGACACCATCTGCATCCAGGCATCTACAGCCACTCAGAGTCCCTCCTGGTGGCATTTCTGGTGATTGTTTGAGGGTAAAGCCTAGAAAGCTCTGCTTCCCTGCAGAATGGGGAAGAGAAGACACTTTCAGTTCATGCCTGTTTTCATCTCAAGAACATTGCTGATTACAACCCAACGCAGCCTCACATCTCCAGTAAGTCCAAGCCTGTCAGGCATATGACTAGCACTTGAGGCTCATTGGGAGAAACTAATCTGTGACTGCTGGGTGCAGTCAAGATGCACAGGCTGGGAGGAACACCTCTGTCCTCACCCTCCTTACATTCCTTTCCAAATCATTCTGTAAAAAATGCCACAGGAAAAGGGCACCTTGGAGCAAAGGAGCCTGTGCTCTAACCCAGGGTGGCTGTTTGAGTGCTCTGGAGGTGTCCATGGGAAGCTATTAAGGGACCTCCACTGGAGAGATGGAGCTCACCATTTGTACAAAGCAGCTGGATGTATGCAGGGGGCCAGCGCACTGATGAAGAAAGGAGAGTGCTCAGACAGGAATGGGAAAGAAACACTCAGCTTCCAGCCTTGTAGGGATTAACAGCAGCTGGGAGAGTAATGGAACAGTCCTCAGACACTGTTTTTTACCCTGCACAGTGGTATGCAGAGAGCCGCCCACAGGCTCTCTGCCCCAGCTAGAGGAAGGAGGCTGAGTCAAGTGAAATTTCAGCAAGGAAAATATAGTGTAGATGTGACCAGATAGGCACCTTTTGTAATGT
The DNA here is from genome assembly GCA_013398115.1 of Falcunculus frontatus. Lineage (NCBI taxonomy): Eukaryota > Metazoa > Chordata > Aves > Passeriformes > Falcunculus > Falcunculus frontatus. The sequence goes on from VZRV01002115.1 coordinate 7,945, forward strand.
GCAATGTGTGCTCACTGTGAAATGGGAAATGCTGAATGCCTAAGACAGGAGTGGTGACAAAAGGTTGGTCTATTTGCCTCCTAAAGGCAGGTATTTACTGTTTTGGGGTTTTTTTCCTAGTTGACGCTATTAAATGAATACCCTCCTGGCTGATATTGTTTATTACACATGAATATAGAAAGCCTTTTACAGAAATATCTGGACTGCCTGTCCCTACTTCAAGGAGTTCTGAGCCTGGCAGGCTAAACAAAGCCCCAGCATGGGCCAGAAGGGGAGTGTCAGGAGAAAAGAGAAATAGCTACGCTGGTAATTCAGGTCAGCGAATTACCCCGGGTTCAGCCCTTTGCTTACCAGCAGAAGGTGTCCTTTCTTACATTATATTATCTCACACACAAAGCATAAAGGACAAGATGAAACCTAAGAAGCAGTAGGCAAAGTTCAACCCTTTTGGCAGGACAGCTCAGCAGCTGAGAGAGGTGAGAGCAAAGTGCACTGCAGTCTTGCTGTGTCTGATGCCATGTGCTTGCTGAGAGGAGCTAAGAAAAGTAATCACTCTTTCCATCAGTGGAGAGTTGTATTTCAGGGCACTGAGAAAACAAACATGGGTCTTAGAGCATCTCTGTACTCCTCACTAGTAACCACAGCTGAGCGGGTCTTTAAGAGTGATGGAAAAGGAGCAGAGAGACCTTGGGGATGCTCTGCTTGGGAGTCATGGCAGGGAAAGGGCGTGGCAAAGCCAGACACCGAACAAGGCATTGTGGCAAGAGCTGGGAAACGGTGGCACTCTTAACCTGTACTGGTCCACCAGATGCTAAAGACATCTGACAGATGTCTAAGAACAGGAGGCAAAATCCTTGTTTCCTGAATCTGTGTTCCGATATGGGAAGTGGAAGCAATTCACCACCCCCAGGGTGTCAAGCCCAAGGCACTCCTCTGCAGTACCCCTTAGTATTCATGTTCCCCGCAGGATCAGCTCCAGGCACAGTTTGGAATCTGACTGACACAACACTTTTCCGATTGGGTGTGGCTTAGTTTAGCTACCACTCTCCCACCCCCTGGTCATTGCAGCTGTGCTTGTCGTTAGAACTTCTTGTCAACTGCCACTAGATCACTACACAGTGTCCAGCAAGGCTGACAAAAAAGGGGTCAGGGCCAGCTTTTATCACAGACCCTGCCTTTGCACAGAAAACATGCCCTAGAACCTTCTCCACCTGCCTTCTGGGTGCACTGGGACTGCAAGGGGAGGAGAGTTTTGTACAGGTAGGGCATTTCAGGGAGGAAAACCGCCCTGGGAGAGGAGCAGCGCAGCAAGACAATAAGGTGACAATAGGACAATGACACAATGCACCCTGCTCAGCACACGGTGTCCCCGTGATGGGGTGAGCAGAGCAGCAGCGCTAACCACACGTAACAACAACATCCTGTGCCTGTGGCTGGGCTGCTCTTCCCTGAACTGCTCTCCATGGCACTATGCACAATGGGTTGTACCCTCTGTCTGCCAGGGGTGTGAGATATGCTCAGGGATCCCACTCTATTGTCTCCCCTCTCTGTCCAACAGCTTCACCCTGCCCCTCTGCCACTGTCAGCCCATTCCACCCTAGCAGGGATGGGAGGGACCCTCCTGCATCACTCAGGCATCTTCCTTGCTCTGTCCCTCTGCAAGAGAAGGACCCTGATGTGTCAGGTGCGACCACGGCAGAGGTGCCAGGATGGGATGAGCCCATGTGCTGAGGATGCAGGCAGGGCTGCTCACACTGCTGGGTGCGGCCACCACATGTTTTCGTCTTGGTTCCTCTTTTCACAAACACCAAGGTGCAAACTCAGCAATATCATCTCTGTCACAGGCAGCCCCAGACTCCTCTGGGGATGGCTGGGTGACTGAGACCTGCAGAGTGTGACAAGGGTCTGCAGGCCTACAGGTCCACAGGTCCCTGCTGCATCCCACTGTACGCGACACAGACAGATCCTGGTCTTAGTGTGCACCTTGAAAACAAATAGGAAAGCCACACAACCCTTGACATGGTTGCACATGCTGGCCTGGGAGAATAGCTTCAGCAGGGATCTGGGCAATGGGAAGACGCTCTGGGCAGGAGAATATCCTCTGTTGCAGTTTTAGCCCTTGTTTTTTGCGTGACAGTGTGCTGTACCTACACGCTCTGCAACCACACGGTCATATTTTCCCTGGAAACAGGATACCTCTCACACAGTACAGACCGTAATGTCACTTCACATTGGCAATTAAAGATTCTGATCCCACTCCTTGCATTCTGTCACAGCCACTAGATCAGCTGTTTTCTCTAGCCTTCATCCACCCAGACACACCACTGGCGTGGACCAGGATAATATGATTAGATGCTAGTTTAATGATTTTTATCATTCAACTCCAAGAAAATTAGTTTAGAGAAATACTCCAATTCAGACAGATACAGAACAGTGCAAGGTCACAGTCCCTGGACCCATGGCTCAATTGCCGGACAGTGCAGCCTCCTGAGAGGGCAGATAGCATGTGAGCCTGCAAATTCCCACTGAGTCTGCTGGCATCCAAGTGTGCAGCCAGTGTAGGAAGAGCCCAGAGGAACCCCGGGGATGCCCTGACCCTTCTGGCACCAAGGAAGCCCATTAAAGTGCAATCCCAGGATATTATAACTCCTGCCCCCAGGCTCTCCTGGACACCCAGAGGCTCAGCTCATGGCTCCCCAGGTCTCTATTGGGCACCAGTGCCCGTCTCCTCTATGGTGAGAACATGGCACCCTCACATTGTGCAAGGACAGATGGACACCTTGTATTTCCGGCTCCATGGAGGAACACTACAGACCCTGCACAGGCTTTCCCAGCACCCCAAGCTTTGCTGCCCTCCATCCCCAAACAGAGCTCCTCCTAACCACAACCTATCTGGTGGACTTGGGCCCCAGTGTGGACATCAGACCTCTCTAATACAGCTGCTGTATCCTGCATGCCATGAAGGTGCCCAGCAACTCTGTGGCAGGAGCACAGTAAAATCTTCTCTTGGGAGCAGAGGAGGGAGCACTTCTTACCTCTTTCCTGGAGTTTTCCATAATTGTTGGCATAGTGTTTACTACGATTCTGTGCTGCAAGCAGAGGTGTGAGGAGCAGGAGAAACATCCATCGCAGGGCCATGTTTGCCTATGCTCCCAGGGCAGGATTGAGGTCTCAGCCACGCTGGCTGCCTCACTGCACACCCGTCTGATTGTGAGAGGTGCAAGCACGGAAAGGAAACAAGCACGCAGAGAAATCACATATGGTGCAAGAGGCTTCCTCATTGGAGAGGGAAACTCCGTCAGTGTCAGCGCTGCCTTCTTTCTCTTTCAGCTCCATGACCCTTTTGCAATTGTGCTGTCTCAAATCGCTCGTCTAAATCCACAGTTTTTAGGTCTTCTGTCAGGAATAGCTACTAACCGCAGCTAGGTTGCCTCCTCTCCCAGCACAGATCTCAGAAGGACTTGTGAGGTGTTTTGGTTTGTGGCTGGGCTGTAGCAGGAAGATACAGCTTCCATATTCACCCAGAAAACCAAGCAGTGACTACATCAGGACAACCCTCACCTTGTTACTGCCTCGATAAGGACTGTGATAAAATGGACTTCTGAAGGGCACAGGTGATCTTAATTACCTGGCAGTGTGTGCCATGGACGGGAAAGCCAAGGTTTTGGCAGGAGTGGTTGGGTGCTCAGGACTGGGCTGAGAGCAGATGCATGGGCAGAAGGTGACAAGAGCTCTGGAGGCCTCGAGCTCAAGTGCTGTGGCACATTGTATTGTCAAAACAAGGTGGGAGGCCAGCACAAGCAGTGGGCAGTTGGGCAGAAAAGGGGCTGCTGGTGAGGCTGTCTGTGCAGCTGGAGGCTGATGGCACTGGCCACAGCAGCAGACCCAACCATCAGAGGCGATCTAGGGCAGGAGCTGATGACTTTGTGCTTCCCCAGACACCTTGCTGGACGTGCCTGGCCTGCATCCCAGCTGAAACACACAACTAGGAGAAAAACAAGCCCTCACATCTTCTCTGAGGCTTCACAGCCAGGCTGCAGCTCTCTGTGATGGTCTTCCTCTGTTGTGCTCCTCAGCAAGGACTGGTGCTCACACACCTGGGGTCAGGCTCTGCTTTCTGCTGATTTGCAACCCTTTTATTCAGCAGCACTGAGCAGGCCAGTGCAGGGTGGCCCTCTCCAGATATAATCCCCCCAGACACCCCCAAAATCTAACCCTGAGCACAACATGGTAGAATTCTTGTTTTCTTCTTTTTCTGCCATTATAGGACCTGCCTGGGGGCAGACACTCCTGCAGTCTTTTACCTCTCAGGGACAGAGCAGGAGAGTGCCCAGCCACATTCCCTCCTAGGCTCAAAAAATCAGTCTCAGCCTCTTCTCCTTTGTCTGTGTTTCACCTCTTCCTGCAATAGAGCCAGTAGGGGCAAGGGTCCCCACCTCCACAAACCTGCCTTTTTATTTCGTTTGCTCAAATATGAAGCTCACTCATAGAGAGTTCACTGTACTCAAACAAGTTTTCCCTGGAAAAGGTGGCCCGGGGCTGCAAGTGCACGGAGATGACCCTGGCATGGCAGCAGGGCACAGTCTGGGAGGTACTTGGGAGGTAGGCGTGCTCTGTCTCAGGTATCTGGGAGGTTTGGGGAGAGGAGGGAAGCAACTGCTGCTCTGCCTCCAGCAACAGCAGCAACTCAGAGGTCACCTCTCCCTGCCCCTTGGTGTGTCTGGGCTTTTCAAGAAAAAAATTGAAGACCTGCAAAAGCAAATGGTGTCAGTAAGAAAGGGCTCTTCAATTTGGGGGATCATTGCAAAAGGAGTAGGAGAATTCCATAAATTACAAAAGTCTAAAAAAATCACATCCCTGGTCCCGCTCTGCACCACTCCCAGCAGCACAATGGCTCTCAGCTCCTATGTTACCAGTATCTGGCATCTCTGAAAACCCTTCACGGCCCCATGTGAAACCTCAAAAGCCATGGAGGAAGTGTGGCCCAAGCAGTTGTCAGGAAGCTCTCTAATTCTTCACACTTCTCCTTGCTCCATACCACAAAAATTCAGCCTCGGCTGTAACCCGGGCTGTGGCAGGGAGGATGCAGGGGTATTGCAAGACAGTTCTGCCTTCTCCACAGGGTCCAACATGTTCTGGTCACACCAGGCAAACCAAAAGCCACACAGACAGCTGCACCCAGCAGATCTGGTTCAGCTGGGAGGATGGGCAGGCTGGATCTCAGCAGGTGTAGGCAAGGAGCTGCATCCCGCTGCAATGCCAGGGTCCAGGCATGCTGCAACGCCAGGGTCCAGGCATGCTGCAATGCCAGGGTCCAGGCATACTGCCAGGACTGTATCCCGTTTCACCACAAACCTTGCAGGGCGCTGGTGCTGGAGCCACATTTCGCAGCAATTGTGTCACCCCAGGGAGGTCACTCTGCTGTGAGGACATGCTCTCCCGTCAACCCTACAGACATTTTGGCAGATTTGGAGCTCTTGAAGTGTTTGCAAAAAGGGCTGCTAGCTGCTTCTACAGGCTGTTCTTTGTTCTCTTTTTTTTTTTTTTTTTTGCCTTATCAAGAATTTACGTCTTACCTGTCTGATACTGTTTTTGTTCTCTAGACATGACTTCTTCTCTTTGAGGGAGTTTCTCTGTTTTGAATAACCTATGGCCCTGGTGATTATTCCTGCTGCTTCGTCTCTAGCTTTTGATACCAGGAGCCCAGAAGTGCTGCCTTAACTCTTTGCAGGATTGCTGGACACTGTGACCGTGCTGCTTTATCTGTTTCCTCATTTCCACATATTTTCCCTTTTTGATGCTGATTAAGATATCCCTGGACTTTTCAGCCTTTGCTAATTATGCAATGTCATGGAAACAAAGCATGTTGTGGCTGTCACCAGCAGGCAGCCCTTTTCTGGGAACATGTTTGGCCCATATTTCCTGCACAGAGCTCAGTTCCCCATCTTCCCCTCAGTCTCGTGGTGCATGTGGAAAGCCACACACCGACACCTTGCTTGCCCCTGCCTGGTATTGCAAACCAGTCATGGGGGTGCTTGAAAACCAACAGCAGTAGCACTATACCCTGCCTCTTCCTTTCATTTGGGAGTGCTGTTCCCAAAGATGTATCCATGGTGCAAAGAGGTCTGCATCCCACCTCTGAAGCAGAGGCCCCATTGCTGGGGCCATATCCTGGAGAATCACAGAATCACAGAATGAGCTAAGATGGAAAGGACCCACATGGATTATCGAGCCCAAATTTTTGCCGTGCACAGGACTTCCCCAAGAGTCACACCCTGGGACTGAGAGCACTGTCCAAACTTCTTGAGCTCTGTCAGGCTTGGTGACCACTGTGACCCCTTCTCTGGGGAGCCTCTTCCAGTGCCCAACCACCCTCTGGGTGAAGAGCCTTTTCCTAATATCCAGCCTAAACCTCCCCTGACTCAGTTTCAGGCCATTCCCTCAGGTCCTGTCACTGGTCACTACAGAGGAGAAACCAGTGTCTGAAATGGCTTCTGCCTGCAGCTGGAAGTCACTGCTTGCACCAACATGTGCTCCTCCCCTGCACGAAGCTTTCCAGCAGCAGCTTGCCAGTCCTTCCCTGACGTGGAACACTCAGCTGCTTGTGCCAGACTGGCCTTGCCCCACAAGCATCCCAGCCGGGAGAAAAGGGCCCTGGGCTGTGGAAGCCATTCATGGGCAATGCTGCCACTGAAGTTCACTCAGAGGAGGCCTCGTGGGTTTCGATGTACAGCTGGAGGCACTGATGCAGAGAAGGAGTCAGCGAAGGGCCCAAGGGAGGAAGTCAGTACAGCAGGAGCCGACTGCAGTGCTGAGCCCCAGGATGGTGCCGCAAGAGCAGCACATTCCTTCCCCCAGCTGAAGGAGAACCAGGCTGTGCCCCAGTGTCAGCCCAGCACTCCTGGCCTGCTGCCACAAGTGGGGTCACACTGACCAGGGACCTGGGAAGCGGCTCCTGTGACTCTGGGCTGGGACAGAGGCAGTGCAGGGAGCTGGCCTGTCCCCAGGCTAGGCTGTAGCTGGGCTGGCCCAAAAGCTGCATGTTCAGCTGTTTTGAGCTCACACAAAGCTCTCAGGGTTAATATGAGCTTGTACTTAGTTTTATGGCCCTAAAGTGGTGGCCAAAAATATGTCAGAATCACCTGCATGCCCATCCCCAGCCTGGCAGCCCCTGTCCATCATGGCACAGCTGCTGAATGGAAACTTGTGGGATTTCAAACGTTCAAGGATGGGGCTGGGCTGGATGGGCCTTTGAGCAGCTTGATCTGGTGAGTGGCATCCCTGCCTGTGGTAGCGGGGTGGAACTAAATGATCTTTAATTTCCCTTCCAACCCAAACCATTCTTTAATTCCATTAATCGTGTGTGTGTCACTGCCAGGAGGGGCATAGGAAGGAAAGGCATTCCCTTCTCTCCTCCAATATGTATGAGGCCTTTCCAGAGGACCCATATGTTCCAGAGTTCCTTCAGCATTAACAGGCACCCAGGGTCCATGGTCAGAACCTTTGTCCTGAGCATGACCCAGGTTCTGATGACCTGGGCAGAGAAGGTCCAAGGGGACCTGCCAGGACCCCTGAGCACTTGACACCAGCAGGTCCCCCCCCTCAGCTGGCACATGTCCCTCAGATTGTCATGCACATCTGGACTCCCACTGCACCCTAAATCTGCCCCAGCCATGCTGTCATCCCATGACTATCCCTGCCAGCACTGGGTCTCACAGTCATGTATGTCATCACCCCCCAGCCTCTGTACCAGGCAGAGCAGATTCCTGTACCATGAAACTGGGATCCTCTTTGCTTCCCACATGATGAATCTCTGCTCCCAAGGTTCACCCACAGAGCCCAGCACTTCTTTGCTAAGACCTGCTTTGAGATCTGAAAGGAAGCCGGAAGCAATTTTGCTGAGCAGCATCTCAGAGCTGCCTGCAAGGAGCAGGAGAGAAGGACACTGCTACTGCTCAGGGGACATGAGGCAGGTGACATGAGACAGGCAGGACTGACTGTGCATCTTGGTGCTGGTCCAGAGCTGCCTCTGGCCTGGCTCTGCACCTCAGGACATATGAGGGGCCCACACCAGATAAGGGGCCTGGCCCTGGCCAGCAGTGTCCGCAGAGAGCTGGAGCCCCCATGATGAGTATCTACAGACAGCCAGTGTTTTTTCTTCCTGCTTAGCATGACCCTGACAGAGTTCATAGGCTCATGTCCCCACCAGGATCCTACAGCTGACCCTCCAGGACCAGGCCACCAGCAGGGCCACCTGGTCACAGCTCCAGTACTGTCCCATACTGTCCCAATGTCCCATACACATCGCTGTGTGCTTCCAGCCTTGCAGGATTCATAGGCTTTGTGCCCCGTGACCCGTTCCTGGTTGGCTGATAGCCACCAACCTTTATCTGCTTGACTTTAGCCAGATGACCCCAAAGAAGACCTCAGCAGCTGCAAGCCCCATAGCAGCAATCCCAAATCCAGCCTCTGACACCTTAACCACCCCTCTATGCTTCCCCTGCATCCAAGGCTTCCCCAGCAACAAGCACCCAGTGAGCTGCTCAGTGTCAGTGCCCACAAAGCAGGCAGCTGGAAATCCCCTTTCCTGCCCCAGGGCTGACTCAGCACCCCAGGGGGCTGTTTGCCAGCACATGGTCCCCTTCCTCATTTGGGCCAGCCAGTGCACAAGGGGAGAGCAGCCTGGCTCCATGGAACTTGTAAACAACCCTGACCATTGCCCCCTCTGAGAGCTTAATAAAAGCCCATGCACAAGCCCTGGCTGCTCTGTGCTGCTCCCAGCCAGGACAGGGCTTTATGCTGCTTCACTTGTACATTTTTTCCAGCAGTTTTGACGCACTGCACACGTGCAGATCATTTGTCCACATGGATGCAGCAAACTCCAGAGGAGTGTTCTTGCAGTGAAGGCTGGAGCCGCAAGCAGAATTTTTCCCTTCTCCTTTTGAGTTGCTGAGAGGTAAAGAGAAGAGGTGGCTCTTGGGGTTCATAGTGGACATGGAGGCTCAGTGTTTGTTGTGAATCTAAGTTTAGAATCCCTGAAGTCCTTCCTTGTGAGTGACCTATAGCCACTGAAACTCATGGCCAGGTTGTCCCAGGCTATGGGTCCCAGCCCACAACCTCTCCTTCACCTTCACCTTCCCATCATCCAGGAGAAGCAGATTCCAGGCTGAAATGGTGTGATCTCCTGTCTGAAACCTGCTTGGGTCCCCGCAAGCAATGCACAAGGAACCCCAAACAGCACTGCCTCCCCACAACCTATCATCTGTAGTGCCCACTCCCCCAACCCCTCAGGCCTGAACTGACAGGTTTGATTGCTGGGGGCAACCTGTCTCCTCCTGAAGGTCTGGTGCAGGCTGTGGTGAACATAGGAGGAAGCCTGGAGTGCAGTGTCCCAGCACAGGTAACCCCAGACCCTTCTCAGGCATATGCCAAAATCACGAGTCTGGGTAGCAGGGAGCTCAATCAGCACCTTTTTTATTAATATGCATCATAAATAAAGAAATAAATAAAGGCGAGACACCTCATTCTAACAGGGAAATACAAATTAAACATGGTGCAACATCCGCTAAGCGATGTACAAGCAGGAGGTAACCTAGCAAGACCAGGGCCCCTTGCCATGGTGAAGCCAGCCCAGGCACGATGCTGTGAACAGCGTCAAGCCGGCCATGGCACCAAATACTGGCATGGCCTTTCATTAACACTGTTCCCCACCTGACAGGCAGGTGAAGATCCCCACTACAGCAGGCGGCATGAACATGGCAAGGAAGGGGTTGACTGGCATTGCCTCTACCAAGGACCCCAGGACCTCCAGTATCCCCTTGTGTTTGTGCACAACACTTATCCCCCCCACCCCGCGGCACTGCTCAGCAAGACCAGAAACCCTGTGCCAAAGGGAGCACCACCCCTCCCTCCCCAGGCTCCCCAGCTCCCTCTAGGAGCACCCCCAATCTACGCACTGGGAGCACTGCCCCCAAATCCCTAGCCCAGTCAGGGACCCTGCCCTCATTCCCTCCCCTCCAGCGCCCCTCCACTGAGCACCCCAGGGGCTCCCAGGCACTGGTTCCCTGCTCAGTGTGGAGGGCACAGGGCCTCCCCCCAAAGCACCCATCTCTGTGCAGGGTGGCGCTACCCATCCTGGACCTACATAACACTGATCATCCCCGTGCCTTCCTCACAACCCCACACACCCCTTTGCTCCACACGCACACACATACCCCGTCCCCCTCCCCTGGCTGTGGCCACACACAGCCCCAGCTCTGCAGTGTGGCAATGCCGGGCCACTTGTCCTGGTATAACCCACCAGGAACCACCACAGCACACTAGGACCGGGATGCTCCAGTGTCGGGGATCCTACCCTGCAGTGCCCCATCAAACACAACCCCTCAGCCCAGCCTTGCAGGGACCCTGCCAACGCAGGGTGCTCCCACCCCTGCAGCTGAGGATGTTGGGGATGCTGGAGGCTCCAGACTGCACTGCCACCCCCAGGGAGGGGATGGCCAGCATCCTGCACCCTCCAGCATCCAACAGCTGGGCAGTGGGGCAGCACTGCCCTGGTAGGGACTGCTTGGGTTCCTGTAATGTACAAGTCCATGGCCTGTGGGTGCTGGAGACAGTGTGGGGCGGAGAGGGGGGTCAGGCGGTCCCTGGTGTGGCTGCATGCATGGCGAGGTGCAGCTCGCAGAAGACCCCAGGGGGCTAAGTTGGCCTTTGGCAGCTGCACAAGGAGGAGCAAGAAGGAACCACCTACGGTTACTGTATTCTGTAATGGCAGGAAAGGTAAGAAACTAGCAAGAAGCTGTGTTTGTTCCTCTGGCAGGGTAGGCTACCCCAGAGGAGCCTCAGCAGCCCAGAGAACTGTGCTTGGCCTCCTAAACGTGTCAATAGTCCTCGTCCTCGGAGTGGGTGACGTACATGATGGGCACCAGTCCCTTCTCGGAGCCAAGGCTGCACTGCAGCCAGTCACCATCCACCTTGGAGATGACCTGCAGAATATCCCCTTTGTTGAAGCTCAGTTGTCCTGCCTCAGTGGCAATGTGATGGCAAAGAGCTTTCACCTCACTGCAGGCAGAAGGAAAGGGGGATTAGCTCAGCTCAGGACACTCACCCCACCCAGGGAACTCCACAAGCCCAGAGGAGAGAGGAAAACACCCCCTGCTTCCCTCATCAGCCAGGCTCCCAGCTGCCCCCCCAGCTCCCCATCACCTGCAGATTGTGGAGTTGTGGTGCATGGATGCACAAGCTGCATCACTGCCCCAAACCATTCCCTGGTCCACAACTACAAAGAGGGTCAGGCAAACTGCAACAGGCAGCGCCGTGCCACCCTCAACCTACCACATCCCAGCACCTGCAGGATTGACTGCTTGGTGTCACTCACCAGGTAGGGTGAGGAGACATCCCCCGGGCTGGTCGTGCCACAGCGGGTGCCTCAGGTGGTTCTGGATGGGGAGGGTCTGGCTCCGGGGCTGCTTCACGCCACATGCTAGCCCCAACTGTCTGGGCCACCAGCTGGAACACAGACTTGTCCAAGCTCAGCCAGCCAGAGGGCAGCCTGAAAGGAGGAGACAAAAGCAGTCAGTGGCAGGAAAGTGCACCCAGGGAAACAGAGCAGCTGCTCTCATGGCAAGGTCATGCCTTAGAGGTTTGGCTTCACGCACAAATTGCAATGCTAGGCAGTGCCCCAGGTCTGGGCTCAGCTGTAACACCACAGCCTAGACTGGGAAGGACATTTCCAGTGGTCATTTTCAGGAGCAGTAAGGGTGTATAGAGGGAGAGGCAGTGCAGGGAGGTCTCAGCTACTGGGGGCAACTTCATGCCTCCCCCTCACCTGTTGTGAGCAACAGGGATGGCTCCATGTTCTGTTCTCAGTATGTGTTTTTGGGAGGGATGAGGTGATGATGGGGCCAGGTAGCAGGGTTTAGATGCCAAGGCAGTGGTAGAGCTCAGGCAGAAGACGAAAGCCTATCAGATGGACTGAGCAAGGGTATGGGAGGAATTAAGGCAGGCTGGCAGGACTGAGCAGGATTATAGACCCTTGATGTGCCACCATCGTGTAGCCCAGCGGTCAGCTACTGGCCGGACTTCCACCTGTACTGCCACACTCCAGGTTAACCAGCCCTTCTCAGCCCCAAAACACCCCTGCCCTTACCTGTTTGGTTGCTTGGGCTCTTTTTGTACCTTCCTGGACCCAAACAAGTGTCCCCACTTGATGGGCTGGCTGACCTCTGATGCACTGGTGCTGCTGTCCTCTTGGGGGGCTGCTGCTGCTGCTGCTCCCACTCTTTGCTGAGTTTCCTTCTCCTTGCTGCGCTTCAGCTCTGTAAGCACAGAGTCTGGGGGGCTGCCCATCCAGAAGGGCCAGCTTCGTTCCTTCACCTCTTCGCTGACCACTACCTGCTGGGGCTTTTCCAAGGGCTCTTCCATGGCTTCAGGACTTGGCTTGCTGGCCATCTTGGGCCTCTCCTCCAAGGTGCCCTCAGCAATGGGACAAGCCTCTGCACCCTCCACCACCCCTTCTCGGGGAGGTGGGGCCTTGTGGGTCTCCACAGACCTGGGCGCAGGATTTAAAGCCGCCTTCTTCTTCTCAGAGCGGATGAACTTCGAGCCTTCGGCCGAGCCCTCGATGTAAATCTGAGAGGTCTGCATGAGCTGGTACCACCAGCCTGCCTGCTTGTCCTTCTTCCCCTCCCATGTGCTCTCTTGCATCTTACTCTGCTCTTCCTCCCTGTCACCTTCTCCGCAGGAGGCCCCCACTCCCTTGACCCTCTTCTCACTCACAGCTTGCTGTGGGCTGTGCCCTGGTGAGATGTCACCATCTCTGGCACCCCCTTGGCATGTTTCAGGGGCGGTGCTGCAGCCGTCGGGATCCTCGCTGCTGCCCCGGGTCCGCATCAGCTGCAGGGTGGAGTGCACAGAAAGCAGCAGGTCCTGCTTCACACGCAGCAGCTCCTTTTGCTGCTGCTGCTCTTTGCCCATCTGCATCAGGTGGTGCTCAAAGAGGAGGTCCAGGTTGAAGGGCAGCAGGGAGAGAGGCTGGAGCAGGAGCAGGAGCTCCTCGAAAAGAGGCTGGCACACACTGTGAGACAGGCACAGGAAGCCCACTGGCTGGTAGTGTGCCAGGATGATATCTGTAGGGAAACAGACGTGAATTAGAGGAAGTGCTCTTGCCACCATTGCCAAGCCACCACGAGGTTGCTGAAGCTACAAGGAAAGCAGATGGACACCAGTTTTTGGTTGAAGTGTGAGGATCAGACCTGGGTCAAGAAGCACCAGTTGCTCTGTGAGCTCTCAGCAAACTGGCCCAGACAGAGCTTTCCAGTTGTGCCTGGAGCCAGGACCTGCCTGGCAGACTACCAATCCGGATGACCTCTGCCACCAAATGCCATGGAAGCAGAATGGGAATAAAGAGCACAAAAGGGTTGTCACATGTGAAAATTCTATTCTTCAACTTCTAGAGATGAACAAGGAGCTGCAGATATGGCCAGTACCAGTCCCCTGCAGATAGAGGTGTCAGGGACAACTGAGTACAGTCTTTCCAGGGACTGTCAGGGCTGAACTGTGGGTCTCAGCAGAGAATGAACTAGCATTTCTATCTGGAGCATTCATTGTTCACTTCATCTGACCACATCTGCACTACCCCTCTGAACTGCTCTATTGTCAGGTCTCACTACCAGAGAGAGAGCTGGGAATGGGATTTGTGGCCCAAGCCCAGTGAGATAACAAATTTATAGCACAGACAGGACTTGCACCCTACCTCCAACTCCTCTGCTTAGCTCTTATCACCCTGACAGCCCCAGCTTTTGCTCACACTTCCAGCTCTTAATGATGGCTTGAAATAGGTGGTTGTCTTCTGCTTCAGAAAGTCAGGATAAGCATAGATCCTATTCTATTCTATTCTATTCTATTCTATTCTATTCTATTCTATTCTATTCTATTCTATTCTATTCTATTCTATTCTATTCTATTCTATTCTATTCTATTCTATTCTATTCTATTCTATTCTATTCTATTCTATTCTATTCTATTCNTTCTATTCTATTCTATTCTATTTCTATTCTATTCTACTCTATTCTATTCTATTCTACTCTACTCTACTGTAAAACAGATCCATGCAGTAAAATATGGTTTTTGTTTGTCAGGTTTTCCTTTCCATTTCTTTCTATTTCCCATGCCTGAAGAGTTTCAGCTAAGTGTGCACATCTCCAGGCATACCAAACTCTCAGGCACTGGGTAGGGAACAAAGAAATTTGGGGAGGCTTTGATCTGATCTCCTGCAGATAGATTTGAGGGATCTGCACTGATACCCTTGGATAGCAGCTGCAGGTGGGAAGGAAAATGGAAGTCCAGGCTCAGGTGGAAGGAGCTACATGGTGCTTGGACTTCCACCTCTCAGTGTATAGCTACGTCCTTCAGCTCAGGGCAGAGAAGAGCAGCCCAAGCTAGGAGAGCAACAAGAGAAACACATTTCCATCCCATGCTCTATCTGTGAGCAGAATTTGGCTCCCACTGCAGCCCACAGACCTCAGGCTCTTACCTTCATGGTTGTAGAGGTGGTTGAACCAGAACTCCAGGGACCGAATACTGCAGGAATGGAAAATTAGCAGGGTAAGAAAGAAATAGTGAAGATCTATTCACCCGATTCATCCAGTTCTGCCACAAGAAGTGTGGCTGGAAAAGGGCATTTACAAAGCATGAGCTTGTGAACCTCAAGGAAAGGACAGTGGCTCAGTCCCATCAGCATGCCCTGATCAGACACCCAGCCTGTCACCAAACATCTACACAGCTTTACATGTGCAATTGTAACCCCTAACAACCACATTTCCAGCAAGATTCCTTGCTATTCTGCTCCTACGTCCTTGGTAGAGCTTTGTTTTGCTGAGAAGAGGCTGCTGTGGAAGAGGCAAACGATCTACAAAACTAAGACCATTACTGGTGGCTCAACCCAAAATATGCTGGTATCCTGTGCCAGCAGGTGAGAGCTGGGTCATCCTGTGTGGGGAGAGCAGGGCAGAACTTGCTCCTGCCTGTAGGATTTCTACAACATCTGGAGATCTTGGGAACTCTGTTGCCACTGTCAGAGTTCTTGCTGACCACAAGAGAGGAGCAGGGAAACACCATCCTAGCAGCACTTATCGCTTCACCCACAAAAAGGTATTGCTGCCTTCCTCTGCTAAACACAGCATCGTGTGCACACTCTTTATCCAAACTGGAAGGGCCAGTCTGGAGTCCTGGACCAGGGCAATTTCTCCTTCACAGCCTCATGCCCTGGGATCCACTGCAGCTCCAGGAAACAGTGGTTTAAAGAGGGATTTCCAAGAGTAATTCATGTATATATTATGTCTAACCTCTTTTGAAGCAGGACAAACAGAGTTTTCTCACCTAATGTTTTGGGGCTAAAACAGACTGACCCTGTTCTTCAGCTGGCTACAGCCACTCAGTCCTGACCTGGAAGGGAGGGTTTGATCCACCTGGAGTTCCCTGAGGCTTACAGCTTCTTCCTTCCCTTGCCTGATTCTGAGAGCTGCCCTCCCAGATTCTTAAGTTTTTTTCATGGTCAACCGTGCCTGCCTGCAGCCACAGACCAACAGCTGCTGCCAGCCCTGGACAGGGACATGCAGTCACCCCAGGGGTCCTGCTTACTTGAGGAGGCCGAAGATGAAGGCGTTGAACCTCATGGTGTGGTTGGTGAGCTCTGTGTACTGGCTGATCTTGCTGTAGAGGCTGTGCAGCAACTTCGTAGAGGGGCCTATGGAGAGAAGCAAATGGTTGAGATTAGTTGTGGTGAGCAAAGCCAAAACTGCACTGCAGGATGGAGCATCAAGGCAAGACAGACGTTGTCTGGGTGTCCATGTCTGTGTGTGCATTGCCTCTCTACCACGCCAACATGAGCTCACTCCATCCCAGCACTTAAGACTACACAGGGGAGATGGGCTGTGGTCCATCCCAGACTGCCACTCCAAAACCCTGGGAGAGTTTCAATACCACAAGGACCTGACTCCCACACTCCAGTGATAATCACAGCCATTGGCTCAAAATCAGCATGTAAAGAGAATACTGGGGTGCGTTCTTATAATTTGGTTTGTCTGCAATCATAGAGATAACCTCAGAGCTGAAGACTGGCCATAATCTGGCTACGAGGCTTCCCAGTATGATGCAGAAACCAATGTGGAATTAATTTTGTTGGGTTTTTTTTTTTTCCTTTTTTTAATTGGTTTGGCCTGTTATGGGAGAATTTGCAAATTTCAGGGGAAATGCCAATAAATGCTTGGGCAGAATAGCGCAGTATCTCTCCCTTCTAGCAAGTCAATGTGCACCCTGCTCCTTGCAGGAAAATGTGTATTTTGCACTCCCATCCTCAGAGCCAACCTTCCCCAGCACCTCCCAACCACAACTAGCACAGAGCTGCAGGCACTGCTGCACAACATCCATACCTAGCTGGGTGGATGCCTCCACCACGCTCCAGGGGATGTTCCTCCTCTGGCCGATGATCATGTCCAGGACGTAAGCCTTGAGCCCGTCACTCAGAATGTCCCGGACAGCTGGGCACAGGTATTTCAGGATGAGATGCCCCACATTGGGGCTCACAGAGCTGTTCCCAAGTTTGGCCTAATGGACAACAGGCAACAGGGAGTGTGTTGGTAACTAGAGATAGAGATGCATGGAAACAGTTCAGCCCCACTTGCCTACTACGGACACCATATTGGCATATTGGCAAGCAATATCCAGGCTCAGCAGGCTCCTTGAACATGCAGGGTCTTTGCTTTCACTCCTGATGCTTCACACAACAGAATCCAGAACATACATCCTGTTCTGGATTGCTCTGTGCAAGGTCTTCCCCAGGCTGGGAAGAGGCAATGACTTGAAAAAAGAATATCCTAGCTTGGCAAGAGGATATCCCAGTTAGAAGGGATGACGGGTTCTCCCAAAAGGTGTAACCAGGCTCTCCTGCTGGAGGAAGAAAAGAGCTGGGGATTTTCCTGCTGCTGTAGATTTTCTTGTTGCTAATTTTGGAGCAGGAATCACCAAGACACATAGAACTACCAGCACCGAGGGGTTAAGGAACACTGAACTCAGTGACATGTCAAGCTCTAACTCCTAGGGATTACCATAAATAAACGGGGTGAGGGAAAAATGGATGGCCAGAGCTCAGACTGAGGTGAAGAGGAAGCATGTAAGAGCCCAGCACCAGCAAAGCAGGGCCACATTCTGCTGCTTACAGCCTTTGAGCTGCCAAGGGGTCTATCCAAATGGGTCAGACAATGGTGTTCAGGGCACAGATTTTACCAGCTGAGCTGGAATTATACTGACCGGTTGGCACAGGTTCACAAAAGCCCTGAACTGAAACTGAACTTGGCTCAGGAATAATCCTGTCAGATCCACTGAGCACGGCAGCAGCAGGGATGGATGCTGCCTTTTGACAGGTGAATGCTCAGTCCCTGGCACACTGACGCATAAAGAAACTCGAGGTTAAAACCACAACATTGTCTGATAAGCAAAGTAATGGGGGAATGTTGCAGTTACTCCCCAAAACCCACACTATAAGAATTGGAAATCCACAGTGAAGCCTTAAAAAGCCATGGGAATCTCAAAAGCTCCAGTTACGTTGCAGAGCAATCTCTGCATCAGCAACAGCCTTAATTAGAGGAAAATTACTCTGGGCTCTGAGATAAGATTGAATGGTTTTGGAATCTGTCCCAGTCAGGTTTCTCCTTGAGGACGGCATGCCAGGGGAGTTGTCATGTCCAAATAGTCACACTGCTGCCCAGAGTCGCCTGACTGAAGCCGAGCATTCGGCATTGAGAGGAGGCACCACAAACACGCTGGGTGTCACAGGACTGCAAACAATGCCTGGTACAAACAGAAGCAAAATTGTTCTGCTTCTGTGTTATTCCAGAAACGGGGGAATGAGGGAGCATGGGCCAAAGACAGCCAGCCCCAGGGCAACCTAGATGCACTTCTGTGTTATTCCAGAAATGGGAAACGAGGGGAGCACAGGCCTAACACAGCCAGCCCCATAGATGTACCCTGAATACACTAATGTATTCATGGTAAGGGCTACCATGGGGGTCACCAACTGCCTCAGATGGGCAAAGACTGATGCACTTTTTTATCATTACTGAGCCCTGTGAGACACTGAGGGATAGGGAACACTGCACCGGTGCCAGGCCAGAGTCACAGGACACGTGGAGGAGGGAGACACAACTCTCCACTGTGTGAGAAAAAAGAGCTGGTGTGCTGCATCAGACCAGAAGGGCGGCTGGTCTGGTATTTTTTCTTATAAAGAGCTGTAGCAAGTACACAAGAAAGAGTTAAACCAGAGCAAACATATATAATACTTGCCCTTTATACTTTCACAGCCTACAACTACTTTCAACTCAGACACTAAGCTGGACATTGTTCCTAAGTGTTTAGTAAACACCAATGAATTTCCCTTCCCTGTGTTTTTCTGATCTTCCTCTAAATACATGTACTTACTGCATCGTGCAGCAGGAATTGTCACAGATTTACTATCTGCTGCATGGTGTGCCATCACCTTTGTTTGGTTTGTTCTTGGTACTCCTGCCTTTGTTAGATATCCTGGAGTTTTTGACTGGAAGACAATGGAGAGGCAATCTTGCTCCATACTCTTTGTGTCACTCAGAATCTTGTATGTTAGACATACCTTCACCCCTGGATCCCTGCTGGTTCCAAAGTGAGCCACAATCAGGTCAACAGCAGTGTTGATAGCCTTCACCAGACCTAGAGGGAAACAACAGGTCAGAGAGCTGCCTGAGTGGCTGCTGTGACAGACCCTGACAAAACATTCCTTGATGTAATCAGCCAGGGGCACTGCAAGCTCATGTCTACACACAAGCTCTCTCTGCCAAAACCACGTAGAGACTCTCCTAAAGCCCCACCAAAACTGTCCCTGCTGGTTCCGGCACTCACCTATCAGCCCGACAGTAGGACAACCTGTCAATATTCCCAAGGGAGAGGGACCATCACCTCCACACCCCATCCCCTGAGGCAGAAGAGATGGGATCTGAGGCAATGAGTCTTTTGCTGCCTTGATGCCACACGGTGGCAGGGCAGAAGCCTTGCACTTGGCAGGTTCTGTAATGACTTTCAGTAACAAGCCAGTGATGTGTAATCTGACATCTGCACCAGGATAATGTGAGAACAGAACTGAAACAGAAGCAAAAGCTGCCACCTGGTAATCATAAACACATAGCTGGTAAAGGCACAGGAACCGTTCTGCACATCCCTTGCCTCTGAAATGATAACAAATCAGCTGCCAAATACCCCATCCCCAACCCTACCCTCTAGCATGGATCCCACCACAGCTGTATCTTGTCCTGCTCCAGAGTCCTTTCTCCCACCTTTTTATGAATTGATATTAATTTTATATTACTTATGTAGGCTTTAACAGACTTTTAACCTAAATTACAAAATCTCAGGTTAGCACATCTGCAACGTCACACAGACACAAACAGCTCTACCCTCGTATGTAGAGCCTGAGGTGGCAGCATGCCCTGCCTTAGGGTCACACTCCCATGCCTGTGCTCTCTCTGCCCATTCTTGTGCACCTAAGATCCTTTCTAATCATAATTCCTGGCACAAGCAGCTCAAGCACACTCTGCGGCACATTGCATGGTCCACCACAGACGCATGGACTCACCCTTCTTCTGCAAGAGGTCAATGGAGATGGACTCCGTGTTGCCATCTGGGGAGAGGCAGAACTCAGCAGGGGGTTTTTCTGCTAGCGAGAAGTAGTCAGGGAAGAAGTCATTGTAGGTAAGCTGGAGTTGCCTCATAGACTGTCCTGCAGGGACAACACAGAGGGGACAAGGATCAACCCCAATCCCTCACACCAAAGCCTCTTTCATATTGTTTGCTTTTCCCAGAAGCAACCTGCACCAGCAGTAGTCTTCACGCCAGCCTGTCCTCTGCTGGGACAGCAAGGCTACAGGCTTGTTCCTGCCTCAGCACTGGTTTGAAATGTATGCCTGTACAGTTGATCCCCATGGCCTCCCCAGTATCCATCTCCAGCTTGACTGGGGGCCCATGGGCTCTGGAAGATGCTGTTGGAGGTTCACTCTCATGGGCTGGGGCGAAGGGAAACCTTGCTGCACCAGACTCTCCAGGCTACTGCAAACAGGGTAAGAGTCAGCACAGAGAATATCATTACTTGCCACACACACAGGCACCCACAGACAACAAACTACATGTTTGCTTCCTGTCCTCTGGGATGGCCTCTGTTTTCAAGCAGTGACATCCATAGGAGCTCTCTCATGTGCTTGACTTCCATCTGTTTGACTCTGTGCTATGCATCTTCCCTTGAAGAAACAATGGAGAAACTGTTTGTGTTGGCAGAGTTAGGTCTAAGGCTTTGAGAAATTCCCTCCATGGCTTGAGGCTAGCCTGCAGAATGCTCTCCCTCTCACAGACAGATGACACTGCTCTTCCCACAGGACTCTTGGAGGTTCAGTCAAAAGCAGCCTGCCCCTGTCAGCCCTTCCTGCAGAGGTTTTGGAGGACAGGGAAGACCTTAAGGGCAAAGCACGGAGAAGACAGAGTCCCATAAGGGCTTTAGTCCTGTCAGCTGCCCCATGAAAGCTACAGCTCAGCACCCAGCACATTGTCCGGGCTGGGGCAGATGGTCAGGCACCGTAGGGCACATACCCGAGATCTCCAAGAGCCCCCCAACTCCTGTCTGAGACAAACTGACCACAGCCCAGGAGCAGTTCTTGAGGTCTAAACGGGTTCTTGGGCCATTCACTTTGCCCTTCAGTCCAGCTCAGAGCTGGACCTGACTGCTCTCACCTCATGGAGAAGGGAGGCTCCACAAAGATTTAAACCAGTGAAGCAATTGTCACCTTCTTCTTGAACCCTCCAGCCCCACTGTGAATGGATGTCTCATCCCTCCTTCTCTGATCAGGCAGAACAGTGATGAATCCAAGCTTAACCTGAGCCCCAAGGAAACTGAGCCCGAGTCCCAAGGTCACCTCCCAAGACCCCCCAGCAAAAAGGTGGTGCGCACCGTTCAGCTTGCAGTGGAAATGGCTGGTGCTGAGAGCGCCAGGCAGCTCAAAGATGGGGTTGCCCCGGTTCAGCCGAGGCTCTTGCTGCCTCCTGTCCAGGCTGCCTGCTAAGCTGGGCAGCCCCGAAACGCGGTCCAGACCCAGGGGGTTCCTCCGCCTGTACTCCCGCCACTTCAGCGCTTGGGGGGAGAGGTGGTTTGCTGGGATGCCGCGGGCAGTGAGCACCAGATGGGACGACGAGAGTACACGCGAGGATGCAGAAGGGAAACAGGAAGAGAGAGGAAGAGAAACAAGGAGGACAGAGAAAGAGAGACAGCACATTACTCAGAGGTCCAGCAGCATTTCAGGACATTAGCACATGCACATGGAGACAGGTGGAGGCTACTGCCTGGCAGAGCAGGGCAGGAGCTTGGGTGCCCTCGTGGCTGCAGGCAGAGAGGCAGCAGGTTTGGGGTACAAGCACCTGGCATGGGGTGCTGTAAGATCAGGAGCCCACACTGCCCTCTCTGGAGACACAGTGTAGGAGTTGGGACTGGAGGGACATGCTCTTAGTGCAGGTCTTCCTACAGCACCCAGATGTTGGTCTGTGGCTCTAAGAAACGGTGGTACTACAGGGAGCAGCCACAGCTGTAGGGAGCTGGACACGCTCCAGACTAGCAGGTCCTGGAGGATGGGTACCTACCATTGACAGGCCGTATTCCCATGCTGCTCAGGGGACCAGAGCTGCTGGTCTCACTGCCACTTCTCCAGTGGGAATCTGCATGGCCTCCTACTCTGCTCATGGACATGCCACCCACTGAGAGGGGTGGGAGGGACCCACTGTGGAGTCGGTATTCAGAGAGTGGTGGGCTTGGCTCCAGCGGGGCCTCCTTCTTGGGCATCAGCTTGGGGTTCTCCTTTTGCCTCAGGGCATCAGCTTTGGTGGCTTTGGAGGGCTGCATGGCACTGACAGCAGGGGATGACCTCGTGGAAAGCAGGTTGGCAGAGATGGGGCAGGACCTGCTTCTGGGGGGCTGGCTGTCTTCAGCTCTCTCTGCAGTGGGCGAGGAAGAGGAGTCCACGCTTTGGAAGAAAGGCACGTTGCACCGTACGGGGGAGTAACTGCCCAACGGGGATGGACGGGTTGTTTCGGGGCCAGGCTTCTTGATGCCCCCATCACTGCGTGAGGCAGCTCCGTCGGCTGAGCGCTGGGTCACGAGCGTGCCATGGGCTTGGCTCCCCGCCACCGCCGCCTGCTCTGCTGAGGTGGCCAAGGCTGAGGACTGGGAACTGGAGATCTGCTGGCTGGCAGGCCGGTTGCTGGACAAGCTGTAGAGCTGGGAGAGGCTGGAGGCAAAATGGCTGTGCAGGGCACGTGCCTTGGGTGGCTTGCTGAAATGGTGCTGAAAAACAAAGGGCTGGATGGGCAGCGTCGTGGGACGCTGGTCCTTGCTGTAGCGTACTACAGGCTTGCTGTCTGTGCCACCACCTTCAGGGAGAGAAAGGGGAAGAAAGTGTGAGGATGGGCAGAGCAGCAATCATCCTCAGCCAAGCAGACTGCAGGCAAAAGGGAATGTGCTCTCTGTTGCAGGATGAAGAGGGAGAGCTAGAGGCCAGTTACAGACTGGTTCAAGTCTGAACTGGTTACGCACACCAAGAGCTAGCAAGATAAACGTATGTGGCCCCAAATGCAGAGTTTCCAGCTGTCTGCAAGAGAAGAGCACTGCACCAGGAGTTTGTCTGTCCTGGTAGGGTCACCAGCTTCACATCCTTTCCCAATGCCTTGCCCCCTGGACAGCCCAAAGCCATGGGGTGAGGTGCCTGCCCTTGAGCTGCCTCTGGCCAAGCAGTACCACAAAGTCAAGGCCCAACGCTTTGTAGTACAGTCAGATTTCTTATCTGAAAGGATCTGACTGTCCCCTCCCACATGCACTGCGGACTCGCACAGCCCAGCACAAGCATTACATGCAATTGCACTGCAGCTCTGCATCCCACACCGCAATGTATTGGTGCTGTTGCAAAAGCTGCCTGCTTCCCCTTCTCCCTCCCTCTTCTTTCTTCTGTAACTGTCCCCACTTTGGAACACAGAGCTTCCTTCATCCCCCTGCCTCTACCACACCTAAGGAGGACATTCCCCACATCATGCCTCCAACCCTGGAAAGTGCCAGTCTGCTCCAGCAAATGATGTACTGGGATGTCCTGAGGGAGTGTGGTGGGCTGAGCTCCATGTGTACATGTGTCCAGCTCCCGATGGGGCCACAAACATCCCGAGGGACACAGCTGAAGTGTCAGAACACAACTGGATGCGCACATGGGGCTGACTGAGATCCCTGGTCAGCCCTGGTGTTACCCGCTGCCTGTGGGGTGTTCCAGACCTTCTCCCCTGCAGCCAGCTTTTAGCAGGGCTTGCTTTCCCTCTAGTCCCTCTCAGATGTCCCTCCCTTGCCTGCTGCTCTGGGCTGGAGCAAGGCAGATATGCCTCCATCTCCAGCAGCACGCAGAAGCTTCCGGCACAGCCCTGATGCCCGCCTTGCTGTCACAGGGCAGAGGGAGGGACCCCATTGGGGTGGTGGGCAACAACTCCTGAGATATATTACCCTGAAAGCTCCTGTCTGCCCCCTCCTGCCTGAGCAGGGCCTGCTCCTTCCAAGCCCTCCCTCTGAAGCTAAGAGGGCTGTTCCCATGCTGCCCTCTCCCAGCAGAGACCTGCCTTCACTGCGATCCCACACCAAGCACACACTCAAGCCTCAATAAACAAACAGGACAAGAACTAAAAAACTTTTGCTCCAAAGGCCAGAACCTCTCCCACCCCTGCCCTGGCAATAAACCACATGTTCTTACCTCCTGCCAGAAATTTTCAGAACATTTTTGACATGGTAGGGGCTATTTACTGCAGTGGTCTGGTCAGAGGCATTTCAGAAGGGCTTTTACCTGGTAAGCAGGTATAAGACCTGCCTAGGGCAGAGACAGAGGTCTCCCACAAGGCTGGAGAAATGGCCATACCTCCAAAGGAAGTGTCACACAGCTTCCTCACAAGGACAAGTGACAGCAATATCAAGGTGGAAAACAACTCACATATTACAGACTTCCCTACAGAGGTAACTGTGACAACGGCTCTCCATGGGAACCTTTGCTGCAATCCACAGCACTGTGGAGGACATGACCAGGATACTCCAGCAGAGACACACAGGTTAGATTCTGTAGGACTCACACTGTAAGTCCTAGCAGAAACTGTGTGAGCTTCCTGAACCTGCATGGAAAGGAGACTGCTGGCTGTGCCTCTTCTCTCTCCACCTCTGCCCCAAATAGCTCCAAAGAAGAAAGGCTGTGACTAGGACTCTACTGAGCATCTTCACATCTCTGTCTTAGGAGCTAAGGGCAGGTGATTCTTATGGACAAGCACAGTAAATTCCCTGGAAGGGATACAACCCTTCAAGCTGCACAGACTCTCTCAGTGTTAATGCCATGTCCTCATTTACACGGTATGAAAAGTTTGAACAAAACCTCAGGAGGCTTTAGAAATACAGGGACAAGACACGTACACTGATACGAGACTGAAATGAGCACAGCAAGGCTTTGTCCCAGGGACTGGCAGACCAGGAACCAAACTGCACAGGCAGTGGTCTCCTATCACCATGTAGGTTCCCCTGCTGCTCTCCTCATATCCCAAAGAGCTGCCTTCCTTTTCACTTATCCCTTCTGCCTAGTTTGGCTCCTTACCGTCTGCTCGGGCTCTAACATCTTTTTGTCCGTGGCCACTGGCAGAGCCACCCGAGAAGCTGGCATCTGCCTCCGTCAGCAGGGAGAGAGAGGCTTGCTCACCTGCCCCATGCCCACTGGGGACCTTCTCACTGGAGACCGAGTCTTTGGTGGAACACAAAGCCTGGCTGTCCCCAAAAGCATGATTCAAACAGAAGCTCTCGCAGCTCCGGTTCAGGCTGTGGATGAAGGGCATGGGTGGAAGACTCTGGCTGCGCCGAGCTCTTTCTTCAAGGAAAGTTGAGCAATCCCGCTGAGTCTCAGGGATTGGAGAGAACTCCAGGGAAGAATCACCACTCGAGCGGAACGGTGGGGAGGTGCCGTTCTTTTTCCGTCCTTTAGCCAGTTCAGCGAATGACGTCACCCTCTTGGGGGGAGAGCTCTGGATGGGTATTGCTGGACTTTCGCTCAGCTTGACTGGACAGCTCACCATGCGCTCCAAGGAGCCCAGCCTGCTGCCAGGACTCCTGTCCAGGTTCTGGTCATAGCTCCTGGAGCGCTGCCGGCTTGTGTTGAGGTTCGGTGGTGACACATTGACATAGACCTGACCCTCAATCATGTTCTGGCTGGAGTCTCCCTTTGGCTCCTCTTCGCTGCACTCTACGTTGCCTTCTTCTTGTCTCAGGTCAGGCCTTCTAAACAGATAGTATTCTGTGGGCTGGGCAGGGCTACCCTTGGTCTGGTCTTCTGAGCAGCTAGTTATGGAAGATCCCGCAGGGCTGGGGGATGACTGGGAAGACAAGTCACATGTGACTAACTTATAGTAATTCTGAGTAGCCACAACAAGCCGTGCTTGGCTCTGGAAGCAGGCAGTGAGGTCTGAGCTCTCCGACGTGCAAGGCTCACAGTGGAGGTGGTAGGAGTTGCAGTTAGCATCGAGGACAGGTGAGGAGGAGTGTTGACACCCACACACCTTCCCCGAACTCTCTGGGTTATGCGACTCGCAAGACATCTTGGATTCAGTGGGTGATGAATGTAAATCCAGGTAAAAAGCTCCTGTGTCTGAGTGGCTGCAGAAGGAAGAGTCACAGGACAGGTTAGCTGAATTCAGGTTGGATTGAGATTGGCCATTCATTTTGTTGTAGAGAGCACTGAAGTTCACCAGGACCCCATCAGAGCTGTTGCAAGAAGAGTCACTGATGTAGCCCATCTGTTGGTCAATCACTTCAGACTGACTCGATGAACTGTAGCAGCGACAGTGCTGGATCTCCGAGCTGGAACAACTGCATGTCCTGTGCAGGCCATCCTGATTCCTCAGCGATTCACCCGTGTTCTGGTTCCACTCCTGGTCACCACTGTCAAAGGAGAAGTTGGAGGAGCTGCCACGATGGCAGCTGCATTCATCCAGCTCCATGCGTTCTGAGGCCTGATGGCACCTGTTCGCATTGTTCCTTTTCTGGATGTCATCACTGCTGAGTTTGTCCTCTTGCCCGTCCACCACACCAGACCGGCTGGCCATGTTCCAGGATTTCACAATGTGGTTGGAGTCGTGGAGGTGGAAAGGGGGCAAGGCCAGATCCTGCAGATTGAAGGGAGGTTTGCCATCGACGAGTGAGTTGTGAAGGTGGAAAGATTTTTGACCCAAGTCATCCCCAAAAATGCTGAGGTCTTCACCCTCACTCAGCAGGAAAGGGTTGTGTCGCTTACTGACACTAGGGACAATCAGATCCCTTGCTTTTCTTTCTTTGTTGTCTGAGGCCTCTGATGAGGTTTCAGAGGTCTGGAGAAAGCTGCTGTACACCAAGGAGTCAGTCTGTGAGAGGTCTCTGTCTGGAAGGGCAGAGGTCCGAGTAATGCTGAGCTCTGGCTGGCAGAAGGGGTTGGTCCTTTTGCTCACGGAGCAGCACTGTCTGTCAGGGACCTGGCAATGCACCAGGGGAATGTGATGGACAATCAGCGTCTCACCAGTCAGTTTGGGTGGACTATCCATGGTGAGGAATACTCTTCAGGGCATCAGTGAAGCTGGTACCACCCATGAACAGGTAGGGCTGCACATGAGAGGCAGGGAAGACACTTCTCATGAGGGAATTCAGATACCTACAGAGAGACAAAATCACAAAGGAAGTCACCTCTCGGGAAAGGCAGTGACTATTTAAAGCATCCTTGGTTCGACTGAAGATTTCATGTGCTGACAAGGATCAAACAGACTGGTTCCTTGTCAGCACAAGCACCTGAGTATGAGGTCCTTCTTCTGGGAAACAAACCATCACAGTGTAAAACAAACATGTCACCCTCCATGCAGGCTCCTGGGACAACACTTGTGATTCCACCTGACCCCTCTCAAAGTTACCTGAAGAGAGTAACTGACTTCAGTCAAGTGACCAAAGGGCCATATAGGCTTTGGGCCAAACAAAGACCTCACTGCAGATGGCACTGTGTGCTCACAGGAAAACAGCACAGGGTCTTGAAGTGAAGCACCGCACTCTGGTGAGAGCAGTCTATCTTCTCACACTGGATTGAACATCTTTGCTTCCTTTTAGATACACTGAACTTTCCTTCAAGAACCAAACACAGCAAGGTCTTGCAACAGACACACAAAAGTCCAGGCAGAGACTGGAAGACAGGAGCAGACTGGAACAGAAAAGCAGCAACAGTCATCCCTCTCCAAAATCCAGGAGACCTCATGAGGTCCTGAGCCCTTCGAATGGTGCCAGAGGAACATGCCAAAGTATGCAACTACTTACACACACAAGGGCCTCTCCAGTGAAAAGGACTGGATGACTTCAGTGGGGCCACAGGGAGCCACTGGCATAGGTCAAATAGGTCCCGTACAGCAGAGTGACCTTTTGCTGATGGTGAAGCCTCAGCTCAAACTGGTCTCTCCTGTGGTCTGGGGTTCATATCTCTCTGCCACATTATCTGTGGCATTCACCTGCTTATCTTAGTAGCTGCTGCACTTCACAACAGTGTGACTGCCACAGTCCCAGGAGCCATATAGGCAGGGCACTGCATAGGCAGGACACTAAGAGACCCACTCTCCCTGCGTTCAGTAAACAGCAGGTTCTCATAGAGCCAGCAGAATAACAAAACGGTTTGGACTGAAGGGACCTTAAAGAACATCTCGTTCCAAACCCCTGCCATGGGCAGGGACACCTTCCCTGGGACCATGTTGCTCAAAGCCCCATCCAACCTGGCCTTGAGCATTCCCAGCGTCAACAAGGGGGTGTCAACAATTTCTCTGAGTAACCCATGCCAGTGCCTCTCTACCCTCACAGTAAAGAATTTCTTCCTAAGATCTAATCTAAACCTTCCATCTTTCAGTTTAAAGCCTTTTCCCCTCGTCCTGTCACTCTCTGCTTGTGTCAAAAGTGTCTCTTCATCTTTTCTTGTAGATGTTCACCAGCATTTGACATGGGAGAGCAAAGGACAAACTCATATCTCCCTTCCCACCGAACCCAGAGGCCCAGCCTACAAGCACCTCCAGCACAGTTTGCAGGGAGTTTTCCTCTTCCCTTCCCTTCTACATATCAGATAATCCAACACAGACAAGTGCATGGGAGGGCAGCTAAGGCAGCAAGGAGAGGGAGAAACCACAAAAGACAGCAGTGATCCAGGATGAGTCTGAGAGATTAAAAAATGACCTAGTGCTCTCACAGATCTACCACTTGTCCTGAAAACCTTGGCCCAAGCACCCTTGGTCAGCATTACACATCCGGTAACTCATCTAGGCATCCTCAGTGCTCACTGCACCCTGAAAACTGCATCCTTGGATCCTGCTCTGGACTCCAGGACTGCCACCACTGACCTTTAAACTCCAGAAAGTGGTACGCAGAGTGGCTTTTGCCTACCTTACCCCAGCATTCTTGACTGTGGGGTGATAATGGATTTGGAGCAGACCTGCAAAGGCACATGGGAGCCCCGGAGGGAAACTGAGAAATGTGGGTTAAGTGAAGTTAGAACAAGAGTGTAAGCAATGAGACAGCTACACAGAAACACCAGGAACTTCACTTCTTTCAGCCTCAAGGTGTAAGAATAGCAATTAGAAGATTATAAAAATGATCAAAAGAAGTACTTTCCTCCCACGCACAGTAGTGCTTCTCACAGACACAGGATGATGCTGGCAGGAAATAAAAATACAAAGATGGAAACAGAGCTAATGTTTACAGTAAACACCCAATAACGCAAAAGTTAATGCTAACACCAGTGTCAGAGAACAGACAGGCCTTCTGGTAGATGCTGCCAGAGACTTACACAGCTGGGACTGTCACCTACACATCTGCTTCTCCTGGCATGTTTCATCCAGGTTTAGGCTCTGAAGAAGAGAGATCACCTGGATCACTTGGACCACATCCAACTAGACTATTAACTGTGCAACCCTAAACTCTCCCTTACCTGTAGTCTACCTAAAACCTCTATCAACCTTTACACCCCTTTCAGTGACTCCTCTGTCTTACAAGCCTTTGGCTCGTTTCCCACAGCTGCTGCCACAGAGGCTGATCTGTAGTGAGCCTAGATCCTGGGGGACAGCTTCTTTTCATCAAGGATTCCTAAGATCCCATTGCTCAAGAGCCACTGTGGATAACAGCAGTGCCTGACCCTGAGCCTAGAGCACACATACACACACACACACACTTGGTCCAGTTTGGACCTTGTGCACCTCCTGATGGCACAGGAGGAGGTCTGAGTTTATCTGAATTTATTTCTATTTAACTCAGCAGAAGCTTATCCTGTCTTCCTGCCCCCGCCTCACAAGCATTTTGGGAGAAAAGCTGGTCCCTCAGTGCCTATCTACCCATGTAGCCCACCCCTGCCTTTGTTACTGCTCTTGTATCCGACTGTAATGCTCAGATCATATCTCTCCACCAGGCTATGCTGTATTTAGAGTACTGCCACAATGGAACCACCTGAAAAGCACCATTTTGAGGATACAGACAATGATGGCAGCACACTCCACTGCTGAACCACCGGGTTTCTGCTGCCTCTGGGAAATGGCTGCTTGGAGCAGGCTCCCAGCACCAGCACCCATCTGCTGACAAGCCCTGCACACAACTCACGTCAGTGCAGAAGCTGCTGTGGGAGGACAAGGCTTGCACAGACACACTTTGACATTTGACGGCAAAATGTCAGAGCTGACACGCAGCCATTTCCCATCTGCCCCTCCGGTGCTCCGGCTGCAAGACGCGGCTCTGCCCAGCTCTCTGGCTCCGGCGGCAGCACAGGCTCCCCGGGTGGGCTGTGATTCACTGGCTGCCACAGATGCTGCAGCAGACGGCTGCCCATCCTGCCTGCACCCACAGCCTGCTCCCAGCGCCAGGCTCTGAGGTGCAGGATCACAGCTGACATGAAGACAGCTCCTGCCAGGAGACATTCTGATGGCTTCTCTAGGGATAGGCATGACATTTGTGCCGTAGCTACTCCTTTTCTCTCCCTTGCAGCACCTCTCCTGGCTTCCTCTGGACTTAGGGGTGCAGGGAGGTTGGCAATGGCACTGCCAGCACAAGGATTATTCAGTTCTCAGCACCAGCGTATCCTCCCTGGCTGCACCATTAGTTGACTCTTTCTTAGTCTGGAAGACTGTAGAAATATCCTTCCTCTTCCTACTCAGGGTCTGCTATGCTGGGATTGACACTGGGGAATAAAATGCAGCAAGCAGACTACTTTCAGATTTTGCTGGTTTTCATCAGCTCTTTGTAAAGCCCTCACTCCCTTTTTGCAACAGGAAATTTGCAGATGTGGATAGGCAGTTCATACCCGAACATTTTTTGCCAAATCAGTTCATTCTTCTTATCATTGTGCTGAATCCTGCTCAATGCTACACACACAAAAGCGAACACAGCATCCAGCACTGATCCCTGCCTAGAAAAGCATATAATGGCAGTGCAAGGCAGGGAGGCATGCAGGGAGCACTAGACATGTCTGTACATCAGCCATTTTATTTTCAAATGTCAGAATTCTTGCCTTCTCCATACTGACACCATCTGCTGCAACATGGCATATATGGGTTGTTTATTCAGGGAGCTCTTCCTTGAGGTGCTAAGGATTATCCAGAGAAGGTGAGGGCCAGACTGTGGATGGTTCATTCCAATCAGGATAATACAGAGCAGATAGAATGGCTTTTTGTGATACGCCTACATTTGGTATGGAACTGCTCACAAATGACTGTACCCCCATGGAAAGAAATACACGCAACAAAAACTCCTTAGCTGCAGCAAAGCTCTAGGTAAAAAGCAGGTGAGTGCTGAGCAACAAAGGATGGTTTAGCACTGAACTGAGAGCCACCTGCCAGGTCATGTCTGTGCTTTAGAGAGGAGGCAGCACACTGCAGGTAACAGGAGCATGCAGAATCCTTTGGGCTCTGCACTTCATGCCTTTTAAGCCCTTGCTGACCACTACACAGAGGCCCTCAAATCCCTCTCCTGTCATACCCTGAGGTATGACTGAGGACATTGTGCTACTTTAAAGGTGGTCGGTGCAGCTTCATGGCTCCTCGGGTACAAACTCCTGCCTCTGCAACACTGCTGAGAAGATGCAGAAGCCACCAGACCTGGCTGCAATTGCCTCCAAGGGCTGATAACTTATGTGTGGTGGTTGCACACCAGGCATACTCTGATCTCTGTTACGGTTCTAATCGCAATTTTGGAGTTCTAAAGCTGAACCCTTAATACCCCGCTCTGCTCAGTGCTGTCCCCTGTACACACGTGGGTGACAGGGTACAGCTCGCAGTAACACAGGCTTCCTCATAAAATGTAACACACTGGAGGAGGCATGCTGAGATATAAGAGATAAATGTGATTTTAATGTAAAAAGACTGCACATAGAGCATACAGGATGAAGAAGCAGGAGCAACATCATCAGAACTGTCAGCTGGAAGCAATGCTGGCTTTTTGGAGGATGGCTTTTCTGAACAGATTATTGTTTCTACAAACCTCAGTCACTTCATCTATGAAATTGAGTGTCCAAAGGAAACCTTTAACTGTGAGGGTTATTGCTGACTCTTTCTGTGTGGCTATGGTTTCACTGTCATCATCACCTTCCTCAGAGGGACCAAAATTCATCATGTCACTCAAGGGTGAAATATGCAAAAACAGGGTTAAAAGACAGGCATTCAGTTTCACAGAAGAAGCAGAAAAAATTCTTTTGTATTAGAGCTGCTTGTTCTTTGAGGGTTGTTCCATGTGAACCCCTGACTCCTACAGTGCATTTGCATTAACGTGCCTGAAGAAACCACACAAAACCCTACAAAACAAGCACCAGCAGAAATGCTGCAAAAAGCAATGGTTTGTGTGATCTTACAGACAAAGGCATAATACAGACACCTCCTCTTTGCTCCACGGGGAGAGATATATTCAGTTTACTCCCTGTATGTCTACCTCCATGCAAAAGGGTTGGGAGATTAATCCAAACTGAAAGCCACCCTTCAGACAGTGAGGGGAATCTCAGGGCTCACTGTATCCACCACCAATACTGCAGTTTATCCCTGCCTCAGCTCTGCCACTCCAAAAGCTGCCAGAAAGCACTGGATGGTTTAAAAAAAAAAAAAACAACTTATCAGGAAAAATCCAGGAAATTGGAGGGCATTCAGGGAGCAGCATCAGAGAAGAGGATGGGGTGAGTGATATAGGGTGAGTGGCCTGGGGATGGGTCTGAACCATGAGAATGAGTAAGCAGAGGGTGGAGGTGAGGAAGCCTGTAAGTTGTTGTAGGATGGGTCTAGTTAGTGGTATTTGTTTGGACACCTGTTTCTTTCTTGCCAGCTATTACATCTCTGTCAAATTCACACCTTCTTTAAATGCTTTATTAAATCATCCAGAGTGTTTAATGAAAGAAAAGGTGTAAAAGGAAATGCTAGCTGTTTGACTCATCCTAAACCTCCAGCTCTCCTTCCCTGCCTCAGGGGACAGGGAGCATAGTCAGGGTGGTCTGCATGCTCCCAGGGTGAATATTCCAACCCTCTATGTTTAAAGAGAGCTGCAGAAAAACAGAAAGACTAAATACTTCCTAAACTTCTGCCTCAGCACAGGCTGGTTCCTCTTGTAGTGCTGTGCAGTGATTCCTGAAAAGACCACTTCCCTTTTCTTCCCACAAAGCCCTGCCTTAGCCAGGGCTTCTTCCACTGGTTTCCAGGACAGCCTGACTAAGCCCATGATTAATGTATCATTACATCCCAGCACTATATAGGATTATGATGTGTTCCAAATGGAAACC
This sequence comes from Falcunculus frontatus, assembly GCA_013398115.1. Taxonomy (NCBI): domain Eukaryota; kingdom Metazoa; phylum Chordata; class Aves; order Passeriformes; genus Falcunculus; species Falcunculus frontatus. The sequence continues at coordinate 40,845 of VZRV01002115.1, forward strand.
GCAGCACGTGACCATCAGTCACAGCCCCTGTGCTGCTGGCAGAAAGGAGCTGCATGGGTTGGGGATGAGGGGTCATCAGCACACACAAAACTAAGCAATAGGTGTAGTGTGCGTATTCCTGATGATGACATAACCAGCGTGAGGCAGGTACTGCCTCCCAGTCAGAGGACAAGAAGCCCCAGCTGCTCTGTGCATTTAGAGTTACACAAGACACCAGAAATAGCTCAAGCAGCAGATCTATACCAGCTAACACAGGAGCCAGGACAGTGACCGAACCAGTTTCTCCCATTTCTGTGCTCCCTTGCTCTGTGACTCATCATCTGGCATGTGGCACTCGGCAAGAGCCATTTACAGGCCATGACTCAGAGCATCCACTGAGGTGCTCTGGGATGGAACCTGCTCCTCCTCCTCCTCCCTGCCCCAGCCCCCAGCACATATGCTCCTAATTACTTTATGCAAATCCGCACAGAAGAAAAAGACTGATGTTTCTAGCTGTTCATATCACACAGAAATTGCTGCTGACTTAAACTGCAGACACAGTAAATCCTTTCTTATCACAGATGCTCTAGTAGCAGCAGCAGCAGCAGGAGGAGGGACTATGCTTGTATAGCATTTTTCTGCCTGAGCACTCTGAAAGCTTCCTGAAGATCTTACAACAGCAGAAATCACACAATTCCGTTTTGAAACATGGATCTGCCTGGGTGCTGGAGCCTGGGTGTTGCAGGGTCACCAGAGCACTCAAGAACCCCACGAAGAAGTAAAGAAAATCTTGTAAGCATATGAAATTTCTGGGCACACTCAGTATCCAAAGATGCCAAGACTACTCCTCCCTAACTGCACAGCTTTGGTTAGGGCTTAGTGAGCCTGACCTAATGGGTGACTTCCCTGTCCATGGCAAGAAGGTTGGAACTAAATGACCTTTAAGGTCCCTTCCAACCCAAGATATTTTATGCTTCTATGATTTATGGCAAAGCAAGATTGTCAGATGGCTGCCTCATCAACGTGCTCCTTCTACTGACCTGTCCAACTGAGGGCCCCAGCAGCTGAGTGGTGACAAAACCACAGCCAGCAGCTGTGGGTGAACCTCAGTCAAAGCCAGCAGAAGCCCGGACTGAAGGTTTTCCCACCAAATTCTATGCCTGGAAGCTGTGAGCTCAAAACTCTCCACCACAATAGCCATGGGAGGAGGGGAATGGAGTGTTTGGCTGAGGGAGTCAGGCATTAAACTCAGCTCAGCTTCACGAATCAAGGCCAGCTCTCTGACCTGTGCCTGCACATGGTGGCAAAACTGTTCCCTAAGTCTGTCATAGGGCTACATGCAATGGTGAATGAGCAGCTGTTCTTGCTCAGGTGTCCACTGCAGGGGTGAAGGCTCCTGAGATGATGTCATGAAGTGGAGAGGAAACAGATGCTTAATATGGATGGAAATATTCTCAACAGCACAGATTTCAGGGCTTGCCGGGGATCTGTAGCATCCCTATAATTAGAATCACAGAATCATAGAATATGCTGAGTTGGAAGGGACCCATCAGGATCATCAAGGCCAACTCCTGGCCCTGCACAGAATACCCCAAGAATCATACCACTGCAGGTAGAAAAGGCTTGAAAGTGGAAAATTTAGCGAGGAGGAAAAACAGAGTTGTTTTCACTCAAGATGACCTGGCTGTTGGGGGATGCTAAGAATATTCAGTGTGGGAAATTTAATGTATCGTGTTTGCTTTGAGAAATGGAACTTCTGTAGAAGACAACAGAATCCTGTCAACGACTTAAATCTCATTCTTCACAGGTTTGGGCCTCCCCACTGGAAGAAAGAAAAGTAAGAAGCTTGGAGGTTATGGAAAGCACAGAATTGTGAAGCACTGCACACGGGCCAGGCCCTTTGAGATGCTGAGGCCGGGGAATGGGCCCACGTGCTTTTGGCCCCTGCTAAGATGGAATAAGCTTAGCAGGGTATGTGCCCCCTGCTAAGCTTTTTGAAACCTCCCAGCCAGTGAGGTGATGGGATAAATCTACTCTTTGCACTTCAGATGTGGGTCGTGGTTGCCTTGGTTGCTATCAGTTCACACAACCCTGCACCACCTTTTGGAAAGACCTCTCAGAGAGAAGCGACAAATCACTTGCATTGGATTTTCTTCCCTAACCCTTACTGGAATCTGGCTTCAGGCAACATAGTGTTGGCCAGACTATGGCAAAGCAGATGACCTACTTATCCAAAGTTTAAGGGAGCATAATTTCAGGAGCAAACTTCATCTCCACAAAAAAAGCACACAAGGCCAGCTCTACCTCAACTAGTCCTATATCCTCTACCACCTTCATGACTTGGGGAAAAAAGATGAGCTAAGTCCTAAAATGGACAAAGAAAGCCTGTCTTCACTGTGAACAAGATCTTGCTGCAGTACAGCTCAGCACATCCATACAGACTCCAGCCACTCCATGGCTGCATATCTTCCCTATTGCTTCCTTTCTGTGCAGATTAAAACCAACGCTGCACTTCTGTCCAGACTATGCATTGCAGGAATCACAGCTGCAAAACAATCCCTGCAAGAACAAAAACCCTCCTTGCAAGACAAAAGCATCAGTGAGCACTTGAAAAAGCCTGACAAATAAGGAACTCAGTCTTAAGATAACTCAGTAAAAAGAGGCTGCAAAATGATATTTACTGTCTCTTCAGCCCAGAGTGCCACATATGTAGGAATCACTCACTATCAAGTGAAAAACAAACATTTCTGAGATGGTGGATTGCAGATGTACAGCCTCATGCAGCATGACAGCAGGAGCAGAACAGGAAGCAAAGATGGCTACAGGGGAGTCAAATAAAACCACAGCCAGGCCAAGCTCTTGAAATAACAAAATATCACCCCACAAGCCACTGTAAATAAAGCAGCTAGTGATGTCAAAAAGCACCAGTAGGATTATTTTCACACTGGAACACAGCAGTGCTGTAATGGTTTGCTGCCACATCCCAGTGAGCAGGAGAAGCAGTGCAGGTATGGCATTACCTAGGAGTGATGGACATCAGATCTGCCAGGCAGCCCGAATGCCTGCAGCTGTGGAGCTGTACTAAATGATGCAATCCTACACGGAATTTAATGCACACTGCGTGCAAACAAATCAGAAGCGCCAAAATCAGGCACAAACAGAACACATCCCAGCAGCAGCCTGCTTTTACTAGATGTTCCTCTTCCACACTGCACATCTAAATGGTTTTTCAATCAGCAGCTGTGACCAACAGCTGACTCCTGCTAAGGCTGCAGGAGACTTTAACCCTTCCTAGCCCTAGGCTGTTCTACCAAGACCAGAAGAAACGCCTGGGTACACAGGAAGACATTTTCTGTGTCTCCAAGGCAGGAATACACAATGGTCTGGAGGCTGGCAACTCCCTGATTTGAGGATGATAGCATTGTACAAAGCAAAATGGCTGAGTAGCCCGATAAAAGCAGCATCTGAGGAGTTAATACATTAAATTTATCCTGCCTTCTGAAGGACGTCAAGACCACATATATGTTCATTATAAATTACATATTATATTATATTATATTGTATTATATATTATGTATTAATACATGGATATATATATAAAATAATACATATATAATACATTATTTACATAATATATTAATACATTGATATATATAATAATAACACTGATACCCAAATGCTTTTAGACCACAGGATGGATTTTACAGTCCCTTGAAGGCAGCTGGAGGAAAACATCCTGTAGCACTCAGATTTGAAAATGGAAACTGCCTGATTACTGTTAAGACTGTGCATTTCTCGACCCTTTTTTTGGCCACGTACCTGAACAAACAGATGAGACAAGAACTGTCTGATGTAGGAACAAATCCTTAGGCCATTGTGAGACTACCCAGTCACAAGCAGCCTCCTTCATTTGGGAATAGTTTACACTGCAGAGCAGGTTTCATAACCTGCCTGTAGAAATTTAGGAGACCATACAATCATCCCTCAGTGTCCCTTTCAGTTTTTGGAATTCCTGCAAATTTTTAGAGCTTGTAATTTCCCGAACCAGTGCCTTCCATACCAAATTACAAGCCACACTAGTAGTTAATCTGTCAGTACTTTTGAACATAGGGATATTTAACTTCATTGCTTATCCTTGGGCTAGGGCAGGGAGAGGATCTTATTTTCTATTCCATTTGCCCATCTTCAGTGCCAAGATCTTGGTTCTGCTCAAGTACAAGAGTACTCCCAGATCCTAGGTCTGGTTACCAACCTCTCTCCAAGTGTCCTCCTGATGTGTGGGTGTGTTTATATGTTCACATGGCTGGCAGCAAGGCAGAACTCAAGAGGATCTGGATGAAACCACAGCATTAGTTTATATAACAGAATATTTTCCATGCAGCAAAACTAACAAAAGGCAAGCCAGAACCTTAATAAAATACTTATGAAGCAGACCAGGCACTCCTAATGATTGCACATACTTTCCTTCTGAGAGGGAAACATATCCCTTGTAGGGGCTGGCAACCCAAACCAAGCTCAGTTTGTAAAGCTCTATTCAGGACAGTTTATTTTAGGATATCACTTCACAAGACAGCTCATGTGCTAATTAGGCTTGGAATGACTGGGCTCAACAGAGCATTAAGGGTAAACTAAATCTGATAACACTGGATTAACCAAGGTCTTCTGCTGAGGATGTTGGGCTACAAAGACCTATTGACTAGAGAAAAAAAAAAGGAGGGCAAACAGGGATGATCCTTGACTGCACTGGAAGAGCAGTCAGAGTTCCAGGAGACCCACCAAGCCAAGTTGGGTGGGGCTTTGAGCTACCTGGTCTAGTGAAAAGTGTCCCTGCCCATGCAGGGGGGTGGAATGAGATGGGAATGTCAGGGTCCTTTCTAACCCAAACCATCCAATGATTCTGTGAGCAGTTGCTTCTAATCACTTCAAGGGTGTTTGAGAGAACTGAGGAGATACTTTAAGACTGCGAGGCTCCCAGATCTTCACAGACAGGACATGTTCACATTTGAACACCCTTCTTGAAGCTGTTGCATCCTTTCTGAACCAGAAGTCTCAGAGAAGACAAATAGCTGAGACAAACATTTGCCTGTGTTAAACCCTTGCACTGAGATGGGCCTTAACAAAACCACAAGGTTTGAAAACTCTGCAACTTCTGAACATGTACTATAAATACACTGGGTAGTCTTATTCATAAGAATGCCAAGCCATTTGGGAATACTGCTGGGCTTTGAAGTTTGAAAGCAAGATTCAGGGACTAATTAATCACAGTATGTGAAAAGTATTCATATTATCAGTTTCAAGTAATCCTCCTTGATTTCCTGGAGCTTTCACGTTACAATCAGGGCATCTCATAAATCATTATTTTCTTTCTCTAGATTGTTCATTATTTCATATCACAAACCCTACATTTTCCCATTTACCACAAGTAACTTCCATTTCTTCAGTCTCTCCTCTTAGCAGCATTTTCCAGGGACTTGTTCAGTTTCCTAGGCAGTTTCTGAACTCCCTCCAGCTATGCATTCATGCTTCTGAGCTGGGGTGACTAATTTCACACGGTTTTCCAATTGGCAGTGGGATTAGAAGCTGTAAAATAATTTTCCATTCCATTTCTTATGTACCTTAACTTCCATATGTACATGCCCACCAGGTAATGTCCCTTATGAGCAGGGTGACAACCAGTGACTTTTAGCAGTTTAATGACATCAGTTTAATGACTTGGAATGCATTTAATCAGTTTAATCATTTGGAATCAGACAAAGTGTACTTTTGTGACTATCTTCTCTTATACACACTTATGTAACTTAGCATCAAGCTAAAAAACTTCAAGAATTACAACAAGACTAGCCTAGAAGAAACCAGGGGATTTTTTTTTTACGTATCTGTTCTCTGAGGAAAGGAATTTCTTTTCCTCCCTCTCTGGAGTACGGATTTTGGAGGTTTGCTCTGTCAGGCTGCACAAATTCTTGGCATGTCCACATGCAATTTCTCTTTGAGGTCTCCCATGAGATAAAAGGGTCCTCCAAGCCCTACTAGGGTCTGGGCTGAAGGGTATTTCCCCATAGTTAATTTGCCTCACTAAAGCAGTGAGACCTAGCGGCCTGCACCCTTGAAAGAAGATTCCCCTTTCATTTTGATCTGCAGGCCGAGAAGTTGTGGTTTTTCTTTTCAGTGTCAACTCATGCCAAGGGGGAAGGAGAAACAAGGCACTGGACCAAAACCCTGGCCATTGAGCGTGCTGTGGTACAGAGGGGAATCACTCCTCAGTGCCTCTGGGACAAATACAAATGCATCATTTCAGTTTGGGGTGTTTCTCTACCCTGGGGTACCAAAGCATGTCGCCAGCACAAAGCTTGGGAGAGGTCAGGGTTACGCAGATGGAAATATTCTATGAAGTCTCTGAAGCTTTTGCAAAGTCACTAAGAAAACCAGAGATTACACAAACCCCAGTGGGCCAAAAATGACTCTCAGCATCTCAAACAGATACGGCCAAGCATAAACTGAATGGCTGTGGCTGGAGCACCGACACCTTTGTGAATTAACCACCCCCATGACATTGCTTGTCAGTGCCAGGACACACCTGTTTTCTTTCAGTTTCCCCCCTCCTCCTCCTCTCCTATTGTTCTATGAACTGGCTAGCCCTCCTGACCAGAGTCAGGGATGCCTGAGGTCACCCTATGCTCCATGCTGCCTCACCTCTCTGCTGACCCAGTGCTCCCCCAAAAACAGCCGCTCTGAGGAGCACATGGGAACAAACAGGCTGTCAGGCTTACTGTAATAAGCAGTCACCACCTTCAGAGTGCTTTATTAAGACAGTAATTATAAATAGCAAGTGCCTATGGAAATGAAAATGAGGCATATGACAAGGAGCTGAAGGCAGGAGGAGACATCTGGGTAAGGACAATGCTCTCCTCAACACCATTTCAAGCGCTAGGACCTGCAGTTGGAGGACAAATCTCAGCAGCAGCGTAAGTTAGATGCCACTGACTGTGGGCAAGCGAAGAATAGCTTGCTGCCAGTAGGAAATGGTTAAATGCAGACGCATGCTGAAATCCACTTGCTGGTTTTCTGAAGGGAGCTACGAGCACTGCTCAGGGGAAGACGCACTTGGGCAAGAAACCCCCTAGAAGCCACTATAACAACTCACATGAGAGCAAGTGGTGGAGGAGAGGTCGACCAGAGTAAGCCAAATCCCAGGTGGACATGTCATTCCAGGTATCAATCATCAGAATAAATTAGGCAAAGCCAAGGAAGATACACTGTGTGGGTCAACAGCATCTAGGGACCAGAGATAAGAAATATTTATTCCTCCCACTGGATCTTCTCCTTGTGTGGGCTTTTCATTCTGCCACCTGAGTTACTGGAAGAGGTTTGAGGATGGGACTACAGGGAAAAATGTCATATAAGCAAACACTGTAAAGAACCTGCCAGCTAAGAGCAGAAAATTGCACTAGCACAATAATCAAGCCAGGTCATTCTCCCTGCTAAGAAGGGCATCTGGGAGTAAGCTATGCTATCTGAGCTTACACATGACAATGAAACCTGAGGCACACATCCCTGCTCTTTGCCATGGGAACCCCAGAGAGTGACCAAAAGAAGGTATCTTGCTAAACAACCAAGGGGAATTGGGCCTATAGGAAGAAGGAAGCAAAGTAGCCATGTGGCTGGTCCTGCACCCAGGCAGGCAGAGCCTAACAGAGAAGAACGAGCTCACTGAAAACATTTAGGGCACGTTCTTCCAGAAGTGATGGCAGCTACTGTGAGTTTATAAAGAATAAGTCAAACTGATGAGATTAGTAAAATTGGGTAGGGAGCAAGAACTCTAGTCTGAGGGAAGTATCAGGTGAAAACCTGCTATCTATTTGCTAAGGTCTTCAATATAGGCTCTAATTTAATATTTTTCCCTATAACTCCCAGAGCAGGAACTCCCCTCTTCCCAAAAGGAACTGCTAGCATTCACACACTCTGAAATATCCTGGACACTGTCCCCAAAAGCATAATAGGGCAGTGACATTTTGCGTGGGAGCAGAGAGTGGCATTTTGGTGGTAAGGCCAGTTTCCTATCACTTGCCAAGGGTCAGTACAAAGCATTGCTGCCATCACTCAAATACTGATTATTTATTACTCAAAGGTACTGCCAGCCCCACACCCTCAGCACTGCTCAAAGACCAACACATAGTCTCTCTTCCAAGAGACAAACTCAGAACTTGAGCCTGAGCCAGAAGTTGCCCTCAGCCACATTACAGCCGCTCACTTACATTACAGCTCTGCCTTCCCCCTCCATCCCGTTTACAGCAGTTAGCAAATACAGTGGTTTTGTTTGGGTTTCTTATCCCTCTGTCTGTTATTATAGCAACTGTCAGCCTCGTCCAGTAAAAAGTACTTGCATGTGTCTGAGGGGTAGAAAAAAACATTGTCTGCTTGATCCTGAGGCTGCAACACAACTGTGGTGGGGAGAGAAAGAGCTTGTGGACCAGCCTGCTTTTGTGCTCATCTTAACAGGCATGTCCCGGCTTTGACCCACTTCTTTCAGAAAATGAACATTAAAATCATTTTCATCAAGAGAGAAAATTGGAGCAGAATCAGAGACCAGAGGTATTTTAACATCTCGTTTCTTTCTTACTGGAGAGTAACCGATTTTGAGATGAGTGTGAGGGCATGCAGGGAACCCGCCTGGCAGACAACATGGCAAATCCCTGCTAAGATTCATTACCAATACAGCTGTCATTGATCATCGCTATGGATTTCAGCCAAGCTCCCTCAGTTTCTTCAGCCTTATCCTGCAGCCTCTCGCACCGCTGGAATGAGGGGGGCTTCTGGCTCTTTTGGTCTTATGGACTGGACAACCAGAAGCACTTTATCCACATCAGAACGCTCCCCATGAAGCAGCACAGGCAGGAGACAAGTGAGGTTTTCCACTACCAGTCAGATTTCAATGGTTTCAGCAAGCATGAGGACAAAGTCTTGTCGTCCAGTGCTGCCCTTGATTCCACAGCTGACAGGGAGGTAACTCCAGCTCCAATCCTCCACCTCTCAACCACCTGCAGAGATCTCCACATCTCTTACTTTGGATCTAGTTTTTTTTGGGTTCAACTATCAGAATTGTGCCCACTGAGATGAGTTTTCACCCAGCACCCATGATACAGAAATGGCTTTGGATTGAATAGCTCAAGCTGACCCAGTTTATATTAAACAGAATGGTAAAAAGCAAACAGAGCTGTAATGAAACCTTTTTAATTTTTAAAGAGCAGATCTCTGGCGTGCCAGGGTAAACAGTTATACTGCCAACAAGAACAAAGAGCTTGGAGAAGTACTGAAGAAAATACTTTGAATGTAAGTAAAAAAAAAAAATCTGGGCTCACCAAGAAAGATGAGGAGATTAGAAGAGAAAGGCTCCTGACCAACCTGAATGAGTAACCACACCAAAAAGGATATTAGAGGCAAGAAAAACAGCATCTTCAGTGCTGTTCTGGCAAGACGAATATTGAAGCTGCAGCAATGACAGGCTAGATAATACAGGGGAAAGAAGGTGCAGAAAAGGAAATGAGCTTTTGAGTGGAAACAAATTCAAGAAGATGAAAGCACTCAAGTCAGAAGTACGAGATATTCTTGATCCCAGAACAATAAAAGAATAGCTGGTTGACTGCAGCTGGCAATTGCACTTTTGATAAAAATACCCATTAGAAAAGAGAGGAAGAAGGTGAAACCATGTGGCTGACAAATATCAAAGGTAAAGGTCTGTAGCTGTACTGCAAGGGCAGGGAAAGTGACCCATGTTAGATTTATTAACCTGCCCTTACTATTACATAAGTCTTTCAGAAAACACTAGAAAAGAAAAATAAGCAGGGAAAAAAAATTAAAAACAGAGCAAAGCACAATAAGGGGTTGTAAAAGGCAGAGTATTGTCTGGGTATCAGGAATCATACCAGAGTGAGATCTTGACTCACCAGGAACATCTCACTGGAAGAAAAGGAAGATGTCTGGGGCTAAAAATTTGTTCTTTGCTCTCATAGCCTCAGACACCTGACAGGCAGTAATGGAGGTGTGGGCAGGCCACTCCTGAGTTCACAGTCTATTCTCCTGGGCCACCTGTACTTTCTGCAATGCAGGTCCAGGTCCCTTGTACCTAGAGATCCAGCTGCACTTTATCTCCATCATCTGCATCGATGCAGTGAGGAAGACACATTCCTGGGGATCATTTCAGTCAGCTCCAGTAACCAGAAACCTCTTGCCCATCTTTTAAGTGTCTAAAGGCAGAGATTATCCATGCACTCTCACTGCTTAGCAGATGTTCTTGTAGGAGTGGTACCTACTAGCCAGGCACAGCCTGTATGCCCTGGGGACAGTCCCACCCCACACAAAGAAGGAGGCTGCATCACCTTCTTTTTATTCCTTTAGGCATTGTACACACAAACAATACATATATGAATTTTCTTCTACATGCTGATACAGGTATACGTGTCCTGTACATTCTGTTGGACATCCTGTCCTCCAGCACATGATGTACTTGCTGCACACAGTCATGCTGTGGTTACCCACCACCCATCTCCCACAGGAACCTGCTCTGCAGCAGCACCACAAACCCAGTCTGGTGCACACCTGCAGGAGACATCCCGCTCCCTGCTCCCATCAGCCTGAAAGGGACAGATTCTGGGAGACACAGAGAGGTTTTCCCAGGTCCAAGAGCAAGACAGGAGTGAGAAGGAGCTGCAGTTCAGGAAGCCTTATGGTGCTTCCAGGACATTGTCATCGATCTGCAGGAAGGCAACATGCCGCTTTGAGATTTTGCTGGAAGCCCTCTCCTTCTCACCTGGCACCCTGCACTGAAACTCTGGGTTTGCCTTCATCACCAGGCGTAAAGGCTGTGGAGCCTTGTCACTCCATAGGGATGGAGAGGGAGCAACCAAATGAGAACCTGCAGCAGCAAAATGGTTCCTCCAGAGAACTACTGCAGAAAAGGCTGTGCTGAGGATCACCCCCACCCCCACAAACCCCGCAGGGCTGCACGCAGCACTGAACGTCTCAGGGAACACAGTGAGAGGCTGGAGAACGACAACAGAAACAGCACATTTGCATTCCCTGACAATGACAACCCTGAATTTCCCCTCTGTGCGCTCTCCCACTGGTCTCTGGCCCAAACCCCCTGCTCCTCCAGCTCTGCAATGCCTCTCATCTGCCTCTTCTTTCCACGGTTCCTCTACAGCTCTGCAAAACATTTATCATTTTATCTACATCTTTCCTACCATCCTGTTGCTCTTTATAGGCCTATAAAAGCTTTGTCTGAATTATTCCTGGGTCACTGGCAAAAGGGAGAAAATTTTTGTGAATAGGTAAGACTGCCAAGCTCACTCTTCAGCAACACCGGTATAAAAAGCTGCAGGTGTGTGGAGATAAAAATGCAGATCTCTACTTCCCTTGTACTCTAATACACCTTTGTGACACCCATCAATCCACACCTTGTATGATATGTTCCTCTGTGACTCCCATTTACTCCACATCCGCCCAAAATCCTGCAATCGCAACTCCACACGCTCAGCATTTTCCATAACTCCAAAAGACTGAATCTGCTATTCGATTATCTCCTTTTGTTATGACATTCCCATTTGCACATTCCCCTACAGCCACGTCACTTTAACACATATACCAAAATCTCATTCTTTTATACCTTTGCTTTATTGTTCTCACTGTCATGCTGAACATCGCCCCTCCAGCATCTATATCCCTATCCCACATATATCCTTCTCTTTGTTCAAGCCCTCCTCCTATTTGCAGAAGCAATTTAATGGAAGGATTTGTGCAGAGGGTGGGGGAGGGAGGAAGAAGAAGGAAAGCAGGGAGGGAAAAGAGGGATTTGGCCATAACAAGACCATGTAATTAAGCTCCAGTAACTGGTACCCAGCCTGGACCCCTCATTTCAGTAATTAAAAGCAGTAATTCCTCCATTCCTAGATAACCTTTCTCATCTGATCTGTGAAAAGAGGCAGGGAGAAAGCATCCATTTACACAGCCAGCTCAGACACACCCTGGCAACACAAAGGACTCCAGCCTTCACAGAGCCCGTGTATCTCTTAGCAGAAGGACAGGGTTTTACATGCCATGATATTTACCCTAATGCCTTTTGAACAAATGACTTGCCAGTATTTAGGGGGGAAAAAAGAAGGGAAAAAAAAAAAAGGCAAAAGAAAAGAGCCAAAAGCCATAGTGACAGCAACCTTTCCTCTGTCTGAGCCCTTTGTCTCTGGCTTTTCATGGAAGCGCTGTCTGTCAAAACAGCTTTTGAGCTGCACAGCAGCATCACCGCCAGGGATGCACGGAGAGCATGGTAGCTGGCAGTACCACAACAATCCGTGTGGGCTCGGCTGTCATGGCAGGCACAATGGAGAGCTGTGCGGAGGCACTGCCGGGGCGAAGCACGACTCGCCTCTGCACAGCCAGCCCCGGACACGACAACTGCTATTTCACAGCTACAATGGACAAACACACATTCCGCGAATGGACAAACACACATTCCGCGCAGCAGCCGCAGCCTCCTCGCTCGCTCACAACCATGACAGCCACAGCCCTCTCCAAAGCAATGCAGCCTCTGAAGAGACAAAGCAATCCTAAAATCCTTAAGCTTCATCAGCTAGCTGGCATCCTCCATAAAAACAAACCGGCCACCGTGCAGGACAATGAGCGGCCTGAAAACCAGCAGCACAACTGACACCCACCCCGGTAATTTCTCCGTCTCACCTTTCCACAGATCCTTCGTTCCCCGTCTCCTGTCAGCAAACACACTCTGCTCCGGCACTCCTGAGCACTCAGATTCCAGAAGGCTCCGTGCTCTCTCACCAGGATGCTGTGGGAAACACAGAGTCAGGGGTTTTTTTCTGATTTTTTTTTTTTCTTCACAGCTGCATCCCTGGCAATGCAGAGGGTCTGCGCAATCACATCTCCGATGCTCCTGCTGCTGCTACTGTGACGTTGCTGCGTGTGAAGGAGCAAGCATGCCCACAGCACCGCCGCTCCAGCTCGCAATCAGTCCCTGTGGAACCTCAGACAAGGCAGGGGATGGGAGGGAGCAGAAAAGGAGGGGATGATGGAGGATTGATTCTTACAGGAATTGGGAAATCAGGAAGGCAGCATGAGGAGAAATAAAAAGATCGAAGCCTCTGCCATAAAATAGAGCTGCAGCATCTTATTGTGTGATGAGACTGGATTTCGGATGCTGTGTGCTTGCAGGCCGTCTGATCTCTTACCCTGTCTTTGCAAAGGAAAGCAAAATGGACTGGAGTGTTATGTTCCTACTGTTGATAATGGCAGCTAGAACCCTTGGAGATAAAATGGCAGTCTGCAAAACAACGCATTGGAGGAGGAGGAGGATGGGAAGATTGCAAGAAGCTTCCTGAAGCTTCTTTAAATTTCTGTAGTGCCTTGTCCTAAACAGCTTCATCAACAATATCTACACAGCATTCCTGAAATGCAGCCACCTCTGGAATAAAATGCAACCACCCAGCACTTCCCACAGTGCCGAACCCACCTGGCAGGGGCAGGATGTCTGCAGTCCCCGCTCTCACAGGGGACCTCAAATCAAGATCCCACCAACTCTTAGCTGCAATTTGTGATTAAAGTGCTTCCCATGACCTGGGCTAGATCCTAGCATCTCGGCAAAGCAACCCACAGCAGGTTTTCCTACCTGAAACATGGGGTAACCACCTGCAAAGCTCAGGCTCTCTTGCTATCTGGAAGGACTTTTCCATATCCCTTTCCACGAGAGGCAGCTGGTGAGAAGAGGTGATGGAACTTGCTCCACTGGCAGAGTAGTGCAGCTCCTGACAGGGTGCAGGTAGCTGTGCAAGGGACGTTTGTGGCTACTTTTGCTTTTCTACCAGGTGGGGCATAACCACACACCCCAGAAACTCAGCTGTGCTATGCCAGGGAGGTGTTTCTAGCACTAGAGCAGCATCCATCCTGGAGGGACTACTCACATTACTGCCCTTCCTCATCCAGCTCCGTGCCTACAACCCTGTGCAGAGCCAAGGAGAGCTCAGAAATTGGAGCATCCACATTGGAAAAAGCAAAACCTGTGAGCCCAAACCAAAACACACGTCCTAAACTGAGGCTCCACAGGAAGTGAGCAGGTCAGAGCAAGGCAGAGAAGGGGTAAAATTGTCACACAGACACAAAATTTAAAGAAATTACGAACTGCCACATGGCTGAGTATTTTTTACTTTATGCCATGATGAACCCAAAGCATCAAACAAGTAACACAAATACAACAACCCAGACAATATAACACTTTACAGAAGCTTCTGCCTCTGGAGAGGTCAACATAAAAAGCTATGACAGAAAAATGTTAGTTATTACTGGAAGTGGCTGCCAATTATCTCAGATCCAAGAACACTACAAACTTTTAAAATACCTCTTCAAGTAACATTTAAATCAGATTTCTGACAGAAAACGACAGGTCTTGGGGATGGTTCCTACCAAGGGCTTCAGAGGCAGGAGTCCAGGACTCCCCCCAGAGCAAAGAGACCACTCCACTGGGAGAAGAGAAAGGGCCTTGGGCTGTGGGCTGTGCAGACTGTTTGCAATGCACTGGAGCCAGCATTACAGATACAGCTCTGCTACTCACCTCCAAACCACAGTGAATGATCCCTCAACCAGTCCCAGAGCTCAGGCTCCACAGATCAGGTCCTTCCTGAGATGTCAACATATCTGCCCTGTCAGTGGCACTTTATGCTCCCCAGCCCACTGCATACCTTTCCTGGGATGCTCGGGACCCACACCACCAGCTGGTTCTGTTCAAGAGGCAGGGACAAGCCCCCAGGAGGATGCAGGAGTGAGGGACCTACCTCCATGCCTGGCCATTACAGCAAGCAGAAAGCCAGTCCTGGCAGGCTCTGCTCCAACCAAGCTGCAGTAAATGAGACTATTTACTGTGCTCCCATTAACGTGCAGCCCCAGGACCCCCGTATGGCCAGCCCCATTGTACTGTCAGTGTTAATTAAGGCAGGCTCAAGCAGACATCTCCGGTCCCTTCAGCTGGGACAGTCAGGGACCAACAGCGAGGAAAGAGAAGGAGAGTTTCAGCTGTGGAGCTCTGTGCAGAACAAGGAGCATTTGTTACCCAGGAGACTCGTTCCCACAGCAGAGAGGAGAATGGAAACTATTTCGGTGCCCTCCCCAGTCCTCCACAAGCATTGCCAATGCTGACGCCAGGAGGTATAAATGCTGGCAGGCTGAGTGCTTGCCTTCATCCCTGCCCCTGCCACGGACACTGGCATTAACCAATTCACTGACAGCAATGCCTGTCTTGTGTAGCAGACACACACCAGAGCAGATGGAGTAAGGGGGGTATGTTCTTAAAAATCAGACAGAGCAATGCAGGGGACAAGAGGCTCCCTAAGAAACACTCCTATTTACGCATCTGTTCCCAATGCAAATGTCTGTACCCTCCTCCCCAAAATACATTCTGCATGTTCCCCAGATCTCAAACTCACATGGCCTCAACCCTCTGCAGCACACATCCCTTTGCCGCATCTCCCTCCCCGATCTGCCTCACTCAGCAACAGTGCTAGGAACGGATGGCCTGTCCCAAAGCTTTGCAGGCAGCAGGAGATCTCAGGCGCTAATAAGGAAGAACAAAGCTCTTTCTTGCAGACTGTCTTCTAGGAGATGACTTCTCTTTGATCACAGAGATGAGTCAGTGCAAGAAGGGGAGCATGGCTGACTCCACAGTGTCACACAAGGAGGGAGAAGGGATACTGCAGGCTGGTGACTGTATTCCTTGGAGAAGGAAGGTGAGAGAGATGGAGGTGTCAAGACATGCCTGCCCCTACAGTAACAGGGGTTCTTGTCTTGCTTCACCTGGGCAGGTAGGGATAGGTGCTTCCCACAGAATCCAGCACCCTGTGGTGTAGGCAGCTTGGCAGGAGAAAATTCCTTATCAAGCTATGTCAGTCTCACTATCCACAAGCATCTCAGGTGTCGGGAAGGATTTTTGCCATCTCGCCTCCTTAACCCTTGCTCCAGGGCTGCCAGAACCGAATGCACAACACAACCTCCCACCTGTGAATTGCATCCTGCTCCCAGTCCTGGGCTGCAGCAAAGCTTACCACTTTGGGGGAGCCACAGGTGCTGCACTCACAGTGGACATGAGCTCTGCATGTACCTGGAGTTCTTGCTGACAACAACTAGGACACAAATAGATTAACTGGATGTTAAAAAACCCAACACATTCGGGCTTGGGCTTCTTCCTTCATACACCACACAGGAATTGGCTGTTAAGGTCAGCACACGCCCACAAACAAGAAGAACCCATTCCATTTTTGCCGCAATTGTGCAGTAAAATCACCCACCAGCTGACCCAGCCTCCCACCTATTTGCTGCAAAGCTGGTCCAGTGATGCATGAACTGGAAACAGCTCAGCCCCAGATTCCAGTCAGCTGTCTGGGCTGTAGCTCTGACATCAAACACTGTGCTACAACAGATCTTTAACCATCCCTCGCCATCAGGTGTGGGGCACAACCTGACCACCTCAAAACTGCCAGGCAGCCCCACCTGCTGCCTCCAGCTCACAGCTGTACCCCAGCAAAGGGAGCTGTCTGCCACCTCCTCCTAAAGGGTAGGCATTTGGACCAAGCCCTCAATACCTCCAGTGTGTCCGTGCCTCTCAAGCAAACAGAAAGTGGTACAAGCAACAGCAAGCTCTCCATCACAGCAGAAAACCTTTGCCTTGCCATCTGCAGGTGCAACAGCAGGAACATGCCTAGGATACACATTCTGGCCACATTTGTAGCATGGCCACAGGGACATCTTCACTCTTTCCCATGTGCTGGACCACTCAGGAGCAACGTGAAAGCAGCTCAGTGCCTTCCCACCTTGCTTACCCATTGTTTGTGGCAGAAATCTAAACCCCATGGCAACCCCACCCAGCACCAACCACACCCAGGCTATTTGGGAAATGCCAGAGAGAGGGATGTTGGTCAGAGTTGAACTAAGAGCATGGGTCTGCTCAACTGGAGCAAGGGGAACCAGAATACAGGAGCCAACAGATGACGAAACTTTATGAAAATCCTCATAAAGAAAAACTAAAGTAATTCCCCCATTCCTTCAAGCCCTGTGCTTCAAGGTCAAACAGCATCTCTCTGACACACAGAGATCAATACGGGCTGATCGTTACCGACATGCGCTCGACATCTTTTCTGTTCAGTGGGAACAGATAAGGGAGCTTTTGAACGAGGGGTCAAAAATCCAAGCAGATTGATAAAAACATATGTTAGCACAGCGGAAATACCTGCCCTTAGCCCTTGCATTTCCCTGGGGGATCACTAACCGAACCACACTGAGCCTGCTTTCCAAGGGGAACTGAGGACAGAGGCACAGGAGTTTGTGGGGTTTTGCCAGTCAAAGACACATTCTCAGCATAAGAATTCACCAGCCCACCATGATGACCCTGTGTCCCAGTGAGCCCTGTCCACTGCCCACAACAGCAGTACTGATTTCTTCAGGGCTAGCAACCCAAGGCAGGAGCCACATTTCCAAATGAGAAAATGGCTTCAAAAGAGAAAGTTGTTGCTGTTTTTTAAAAAAAGTTGGACATTTCTTGTTGCTTGCTAGCTGTCTTCTAACAGAATTAATTCCCCAAGTTCAGTCCTCTGATGTTTAAGAACATTCTCTGAATTTCCAGCTTATCTTTATCCATGCACAGCTCACCCCTATTCACTCATGTTCCAAAAATGAGCTTTAACGTCAGCATTTATCCAGCCTGTGTTTAAAGTTATATCATCTGAGTTCTCTAATCACTTCACATTAGGTAGGCTTTCCATTTCTTTGATCATACCCATATTCCCTCTCTGAACCCGACCCAGTTTGCACACAGCCTTCAGACGGTGACTGGAAATGTACACAGTCTTCCAAGCAAGGTCTCCCATGCCTTAATATGCGTAGATTTCCCTATCTCTGCTAGAAATACTCTGTCCAACATGTCACATTGGATGACATGTATCTTTTCCATGGCTACATCATGTTAGATGCTCACAGTTATCTTGTACACCACTCCAAGACCCCGAGTTTTCCCCCCTCACTGTCACTTTCCCCCAATGAGCTCCCAGATGTAGATGAACATTTTGCTAATTCTCAGGCACACAACCATGCAATTTTGAACTATCCAGTTCCCGTTTGTATTGTTCCTTAAGGAATAATCCCAGCTTTTCCTGCTGAATAGCACTGAACAGCTTCTGATGATGCCTCCTTAGCTTTGTGTCTTTAGGAAATATAACTATTGAAGTCTTACTTCTTAGTGCAGAGCATTATTTCATGTATTGAACAGCTTCCATTTTGAGGCTGATCCCCACTAACAATTTCCCTTCAGAGCAGTAGTTTATTTTTCAACATCACTGTTATCTTCCTCTAGTCTGCTTACTGCCTCTTAGTTCTCAAAGGGTACTATGGATGGAAGAATTACACGTGGATTAAAGGAGAGGCAGGACAAGCACTTGAGAGATTGAATACAGGTTATTAAACAAACAAAATACTAGCAAATGTCCTGGAAAGAAAAACCAGGATAGGATACTTGTGTGTCCTGCTCCCCCTCTTTGCTGATCACCTGCAACCACTTCTAGAAAAATCATACTGGGCAAGGTGGTTCCTCCCTCCCAATCACCATCTGAATTCCCAACTTCCAGTACTGAGGTCAAATCCCTCCAAGTACTGGCAATTGATGCTTCACTGCCCAGGAACAGGGGCCCTCGCAAGCTCCATAAAAAGTCAAAACTACCAGATAGGGCTGGTGCTGGCACGGCTCCCACAGGGCTGGGCTCAGTTCCACATACCTCCACACTACTGAGGCATCTATGGGAGAACCAAACCCTGCCCACAACCAGCTGTCTGTCTCCAGTCCCTTCCAGCCCAGGATTCCAGTATCTTTGTACCCCGAAGAAGACTGGGGTAACGGGGAGATGTGAATCACTTGGAATTCTGCGGGAAAGGGCGAAATGACCCTACAACCCAACTTCTAGTGCCCATTTTTTACTCCTAATAGCTAGTACTGCCCAAGCAAGAGCACAAAAAAATAGCTGAATGTTTCCAGGTAGAGGAAAATGAGAACACAAACAGCAGAGCAGCTCCTGAATCAATCCTGAATCTGAAGGCTCAGCTTCAGTCTGGTAAACCATAGGCTCATAAACCTGCACAGAAAATCTTGAATTAAAGCAAAGCCTGGACATAACTGATCTAGAGGTTTCATGCTGTTTTAAGTAGGAGCTCAGCTCTAAGAGTAAAGCTGTTTCTTCAGGCATCCATTCAGATATTGCTACACTGACTGGGAATATAAACTCTCACCAGTCAAAGCCTTGGCAAAAGAAGCAAAAAGGGTATTATTTAAAAAAAAAAAAAGCCTTTTAATCCCACAAACAATCACTCTGAGCAGCCATGGTAACAGTGGATATTAAGGTGCTAAGGCTTCACTCCTATTAAAATCAGTTTTCAAAACAGGATCAATGCTGCTCCTAAAGCACCATTTACCTAAATAACTAGTTTCACAATAACTTAATAGTTCCCCACTGCCATGAGGAAAGCCTTAAATTGCCATATAACATAATACACTGGAGCTGGTGAACTTGGCAGCCACAGTGCTGCTGCATTCTGACCTCAAATAAAAATTATGTACTTCCAACTAAGCAGATGAAAAGCTGCAGGGCTGAGCTGAATCTGCAGCCCCGAAATGGTTCACTGTGTACACAGCACGCACTGCTCGAGGACGGTGACTGCTTATGGTTCCCATGATGTGCACCAAAGTGACATTCCCTTCCCACTCCGGGGGCATAGCCGGGCTGACTCAAAGTGAGGGTGACTGCACTGCACACGAGGCTCAGCTCACAGGGACTGCAATGGAAGGGATGAAGCAGGGGAAAGGCAAGCAGAGGAGAAGAAAAACATCACTGTTGGACGCACAAGAGGCCACATCCGAGAATGGAAAAAACCCCTCCTGCCCTCTTGCTCAAGGACTGAGTCATAAACATTTCAGTTTTCCAAGGCAACAGTAAGTATGAAAAGTGTTCTGGATTTCCCTGCCCAGGGCAGGGAGGTTGGAACTAAATGATCTTTGAAAGGACCCTTCCAACCCGAACCATTCTGTGATCCTATGATTCACACAGAAAACCCGCATTAACATCACTCTGCACGTGCCAAAGTCCTTCCCTGCCATCCCTGTTCAGAGCATCAGCAAAGTCAGACAGAGAGATCTGGGAACTGGCCACAAAGAACAGCAAGTTCCCAGCAGACCTCCCTGCTCTCAAACATTCCCACTCCACTTTGCAATGAAGCCCAGGCAGTACATAACCACTGTCTGACTTATGAGAGACACATGATATCAGTTATAGTTGTTTATACTGATTTTCCCTCTAAGTTAGTCCAGTTCCCACCAAAACTGGACACGCAGTGCTGGTCTGCAGTGTTACCTGCCCCAGCTGGCTATGTTTTAGTGGCAAACGGAGCAGTGTCTCGGCAGCTGCAAAGCACTCTGTCATTAAAAGAGACTTGAAGGTTCACTCCATCCCGACCTAGCAGCAGCAACGTAACAACACGGTATTGGCAGGCATAGGGTTCCAGTGCTACACAAGAGACTGCCTGGGTTCCTGAGCACCTCCATCCCAGCAGGCACCTAGAAAAGCTGCAAAGGGGAGAGCGAACAGGACCACTGAAAACTTCTTGAGACCCTGTCCACCACTTGTACATTAACCTGCTGGCTCTCAGATGGAGCAGTTGTCTTTTACTGTTGACCTGTGCTGTCTACAGTACTGTTAGCTGAAGGTGTGAGGTCTGTACACAAACAGCAAATTGACATAAATTACAGCCATTACCATAACACATCACACAGCACGGACTGCACATCCCCACCTTTAATCACTGGGCATGACCGGCTCATTCAGAAGGGATCTGTGGTTACAGCAGATCACAGGCAGAGCTTGAGCAATAGTGGCATTTTCCTTTGAAGCAGGCAAACAATAGGTAGGGCTGTATGAATAGGCATGTCTTGCATGTGCAAGACTTGGAGTCATCCCTGCCCTCTGCCCACACTGGCACACGGCTCATGGACATATCCTAAATGGACAAACTGGTGAGAGCTTGAAGACAACACAGAAAAAAAGGACAGAAAGGAGTAAACTGCAAAGCAAGTGGGTTAGTTCTCAGGAGAAAACCAGGGGGTATATTAAAACAGTTCCAAAATGTATAGAAGCCTGCTGCCAAAAGCAAGTGGATGAGCTGTTCTTCAAATCCTCAGCAACAAGAAGAGGATCCCTGAGGGGCAGACAGGGGAGTTGAGGTTAGACATCAGGTATAATAGATAAAACTAACCATTCACTATTCCACCAAAAAAGCCTAACAGTCAGGAGGTAAATTGGTTTTCTTAATATTTTTCATGGTCTTGTACATCTCAGAAGCTTTTTGCTTTACTTGTTTAGAGGCATGCACCCCTGTTAATCTTCAGAAGCCCTTACTGTTAAAAAATACAGAATATATTTTTCCAACTTTGCTGCCAAACAAATGTTCATGTTACAGTCTTGGTCAACTCATGTCATCAGGAAATATCAATAGAAGGAAGGGATTGGACTGCTAAAATGAAGGATGCAGCAGGTAATGTCCCTATTACCTTGTCTCTGGAGCTTCCAGAGATCAAATAAAGAAACCCATGGAGTGGCATAGCCCAAGTCCACTGTGCCTGCTCAGGGAGATGTGATTATTACATGGCTTTTGGAGGTCTTATTGTCATGTGATTTCTGTTTGACTCAGAGAAGCAGGAAGCCTCTAATGCAGGATTAAAAGCTTAGAGCAATTTATTCTGTGAGGCAGAATACCTGGGGAAACAAACACGCTCCTGGAAAGACATAGCAAACATACAGGTGCAGCTGAGAGTGGAAAAGCATCCTGTGCCAGCTGATCTGGCTGCTAATCCACCTGGCTGTTAAAAACATACTCCAGAGGTATTTTTTCCCTATGCAGAATATGCTTAGTGTGAGCTTTCATCCAGGGGATTCATCCTCCTTTCATCCACCACAGTGAAGAGACCTTTTCCTCAAGAATTCGGCCTTGTTGGAGACGATCCTTGGTCACAGCTGAGAACCCTTCTAAATTTCTCTCTGGTTATTATTAACATCTTCCCATCTACCAGAGCAAGCTGTCATGGATCATCAGTCAGCTGTATTCAAGGTCTCCATGTCAGGTCAGCCCATGATTAAGCAACCTTGTGGCTCTATGTGCTTATCGGTGTGCATTTAATTAACACAAAGAGTCTTAACTCGCAGCTCCCAGCTGCTGTGCAAGTTGTGCAAGGTCTACCTCCTCCAAAAGTCACGTTCAAACAATAGGCAGCCATCCCATATGCAGACAGGCACACACAGAGCCAGAAATGGGAAATCTGTTGGCTGAGGGCAACGATTTCGCTCAGGCTGGAGAAAGACCCCCAGTGAAGGAAATGCAATAGGGATAAAGGGGATCTGTGTGTGGGAGGAAATCCTGTCCTCTTCTTTAAAATAGAAAATAAAAGCTGGCAGAGGCAAAGCCCAGGCAGCAGTGGTGAGGCAGGCCACAAAGGCAAAGGAGGTCACAGGAGATGGTTGACAAACGTGCGGAGCTTGGATTGTGTTGGGCAGACTGAAATAGGCCTCAGCCTCCTGCGAGGCAGATGAAAGAGCTGGGGCAGACCGCTCTATGAGCTCCCCATGGAGACATCTCGGCACTTCAGGAACTCCTGGAATCCCTGGTGTGTGGCTCTGGCACCGCACTGACTATCAGAGAATAGTCTAGAAGGCTATTCTAGACAGAAGAACTATTAGAAAACTATCAAGAAACATCCAGCAAAGAGGTGCTCAAGGAAAACAAACAAGACGTCCCCACGTTGTCCAGACACATTCCAACCAGAGGAACAAGAGTGTGCCAGGGTGCAAAGGGCCCTAAAAGAGCCCTCAGGAGCTCTGTAATATATGATGATACACAGAGCCTTGTCTGAGGCCTAATAATAAGCAGCCACAATGGTGACTCAGAGAGCTCTTTGTTGGCTGGACATGGGAGAGGAGCAGGAAGGAACAGGATAACTGAGGAGCAGGAAGCCCCTGATGAAGGACTGGTTGCCCGGAGCACGTTCCTGGAGAAACAGAAACATGCTTTTCATCTCTGTGACATACTTCCATGTCCGGAAAACTCTGAAGTCTGTGCTTTCAATACACACTTAAGAAAGCACTCCACCCTGGGCACATGCCCAGCCTGTGCCTCTCCACACACAGCAGGGAAAAGAGAAGACCAGCTGAAAGTTGAGGGGGGGAAAAAGACGGAGCACTGGAGATACAACAGTCCCAAGACAGAAGCCAAGCATCTGCTCTGCTCTCTCACTCAGTGCAACAGCCAGAGAAAATGCTTGGTCATGATGTTCCAACAGGACCTGCTCTCCATCCCTGGGAACATCTGCCAGAATTAGCAATTCCATATCAGAGGAGGTGAAGCACAGAGTGTCCAACAGCACTTGTGACCTCTTTAGCAATTTTCACATGCCTGCTGCTTTCACAGCAACCTTCCCTTTCAGCTTAAAATAAATGCAGCCTTTCTGAAAGTGCTCAAAGACTACAGAATCACAGAATCATTTAGATTGGAAAAGATCTCTAAGATCACCGAGTCTGGCCATAACCATCCAGCTCTTCCTCTACAAAGCCAGAAACTGGAACTGATGTATCTGGGGATGCAAACATGGGGGCAAAGGAGCTCTAAAGAGGGATTAATGCTGTCATACTGAATTCCAGCATCTGAAAGAGATGTGTCTCTGTCCATGATACTGCTGCCGTCAACTCAGAGCAAACAGGTGAGCCCCAGTGCCCCTGTTTTTGCACCCAGAGGACATCTCACCTCTTTCTCTTCTCCTGTGTGTGAAGCTTCGTGTATTAAGCTGTGTAATTAAGCAATGGGTGCTCCACTCCCGCAGGGGCTCCTACGTCCCATATGAGACCAGGCCAGAGTGGAGCCACATCATCCATCTGCAAGAGGGATTAGCTCTTTCTTCAGATGGAATTTCTCTGAGCATGAGCTCCTCAAGAAGCATTTTTGTGAGCTCTGGGCTTCACACACTGAGCACAAGGACTCAGTGAGGTCTGCTGCCTTCCAGTGAGGTTTCCTGCTTTCCAGCACACAGCATGATGCTGCTGCAGCATGAGAGTAGCTGAATTGCATAACCAGCATAGAACCTGACCAACAATAAGCAAAACTCAGCCTGAGGGAAACAAACCACAGCTCCAGCTTCACAGTGGGATGGCGCATCCTGCACTGGCTGCACAGCTCAAGGAGCATGGCTCCCCAAATATCTCTGCTGTGTGGTCCAGCTCTCAGTTAGAGACACCAACTACACCATAGGGACCCACAAATTTTGGGATAATCTTCATCTTTATATGAATTGCAAGAATGGCCAGAGCTACAGCCATAATGCAACACACAGATTTAATATCCTTTCCACACTTAAACTAATCTCCAGCTACCAGTCCTCAGGATAAACCTAACCCAGAACGAGAATTACTCCATATGCCATTCTACAGCCCAGGACTTTCTAATGAGGCAGCGAGCTCTGGCCACCAGCAGGGACCTGGCAGCAGGCTAGATTAAAGCTAGATTAAATTTCCTGTACCTCTCATCAGACTCAGTGATAATACCCAGAACACACAGGGAAAGCCCAGTGGCAAATAACCTAATTAGAAGTGGAAGTCTCACACCTTCTTGGCGACCAGCACATCTGCTGAAGCTGAGGGTCACAGTCCTCTGTAGTAAGCAGGACAGCAAGAGGAGGAAAATATGGGAAGCCATGCTAGGCCCCCTCCTGCTGCCCCCCACCAAGCGTCCAAGGCTGCTCTCTATGGAAGATTCCCAACACTTTGGCTGAAATGACGCCAGCACTTGGGCAGGGCTTGGTGTTATTTTTAACACTTGCTCACATAACTCTTTGGATGAATCCTGGGAAGAGCTTGTCACCAAAATAGTACACTGTGGGCACTATTTATACACCCACTGGCAGCACCGCAGGATATGCTGGGGAAAGCTAGAGCACCCCTTTATCCTCCTCACAGGGATACAGCGGGGTCCTAAAACATAGTTTGCTGTTTGGGCCAGTCCTCAGAAGTGAGCCATCACCTGCAGGAGGCCTGGTATCCCTGTCTGTCCTGCTGAGGAGACAGACTCTTGTCCCTTCTTGGGAGGGAAGCCCAGGTACATTAGGCTCGGGGAAGATGGATGGCTGAGCGCACATCCCAGCTGCTGTGGACTAAAAAGGGAACAGTTGTGCCTAAACACAGAAAATGCTGATGCCTTCCTATTTTATCTCTCCTTGGCTGCTGCAGGGAAATCCAGCAGGGGTCGGGTTTCTTGGTCATCACTTCTTTTCCCGATGTGGCAGCAGCAAAGGTGTGCAGTGGTGGGGGCAGGTGAAGCACTAAATGTCAGCAAGGTTCACTGGAAAGGAGGCACCAGACGAACAAGACTGACTGTCCTTTATCCCTAGGGGCAGTAGCAGCCTCAGGCCTTTCCATATCAAAACAGTGTGCCCTAAAGGACTAAAGGAAAAAAAAATTCAAAAGCAAACCACCCTTTTGAGACTATCCAAGGAAAGGAGGCTCTTCCCCTGTCTGATTTTCTGGGTTAAAAATAACTTCTAAAGCCATTTCCGAGCCTATTGAACTTCCTTGATTTTTGTCTTCAGTGAGCTTCTCCTCCCTCCCCCTTTCTCCCAAGGCACATCAGACTGCTCTCTACTCTCACATCTCCTGACGAAGCAGGTGACATGACCTGAAGAACATGCACAGGATGCTGCATGAGAACAGACAAGACAGAGAAGAGAAGACTCCATCTTGGAGGAGGAAAGGACCCAAAGTTTGATTTTTTCCAGCACGTAAGTAAAAATAAAATGTATATATACATCTTCTTTCCCTGCAAGAGAGGCTACAGCCTGAGCAGCATACTGGCTGTCAATCAGAGCTACAGAACAATGCAAAATAAACCCACTAATTGACACACGCTGTAAAGGCAGGGGCAGGACTGGTCACATTACTTCTAGCAGAACAAACAGAAGGGATCAGCTCCTACCTTGCCAGATACAACCTCCCCAGGACGCTGCCTCAGCTCACCGCAGCTGGAAGCCGAGTGCAGCAGCACTGGCATGAGAGCCGCAGGAGGAACACAGCATGCAGAGCCAGCGATAATCCAAAGCAAAACCAGCTTGTTCCCGTGCCGGCTCAGGGATCAGCGAGCCGTGCTGCGGGGAGTCTCCGCCGGCTGCTCCCCTGTTGATGCAGGATGGCGGGCAACAGGCAAGATGACAAGGCACTTCTTCCAGACAGGAGCTGGCTGAGGAATTCCTCCTGCTGCCAGCCACCTGCCCCTCGTCAGGCACAGCGGTGCCAGGGTCTCACTCAGGGAGCGTGTGGGCAGGAGAGAGGAGCGAGGGCGAGGGCCAGATTGCTAATGAAAGCCCCAGTGTAAATACAGATGCGCACAGGAGAGGGCTATGGCAGAAATGCAGCTCGTGTTACAGAGAGCCATTTACAGCAGGCACAGAAAGCGGGGAGAGCGTGGCAGAGCTGTGCGGGATGGGTCCACTGCCTGCCTGCTCCGACGGGGGTGGGAGGGCAGCTGCCTGCCAGGGGAAGCCATGGGGTGAAGTGACCACTAGTGAGGGGAGACCCCCCAATTCCACAGTCTCCATCAACTCCTAAGCTCCATATGCAGTATGTGCTAGCAGTAATGGAAACCCATCCAACTTTCCATCCTGTGCCCCATCTGGGACAGCCCCAGCCCCACACCTTCTCTGGTGCACAGTGCCACAGCAGCCCATCACGCCAGGGAGAAAGGCTGACTGGAGCACTGCTCCATTCACCTGCTCGGACCCATTCCTGTTGTCCAGGCGCTCTCCCCAGGCTCCCGTTCTCCACATCTTTGAGACTTACCCTCTCTCCCCAGTTCAATGTGTTTGGTACAGGATTTGCCAGGAATCTTCTTTCTCTGCCACCTCAGGGTAATTTACATGCCGTACTGCAGCTGGATTTACACCAAATATGGAACATGGGGGATAGGTTGGCACAGAGTCACAGAGTATTCTGAGTTGGAAGGGACCCACAAGGATCACCAAGTCCAACCCTGAAGTGAATAACCCATTCAGGGATCAAACCCACAATTGCTAGCACCATGCTCTCACCAGCTGAGCTCATCTCACGGTTAAGAAGCAAGGTGTCACAGGGTTCAGGGGCTTTGCCTCCACTATGCCTTCAACTGGAACCAGCAGCAGGTGTCAACCACTGCCGATTAAACAAGCCTTGGAAGACCTTAGGGAGAGGCTGGGAAGGAGCTGTTTCAGGCCGTTTCATAGCACAGCAGGCACTGCCTATAAGCCCCATGCCAGGCAGGCATACAGCTCACACCAGTGACCTCTGGGTGAAACTGGCAATGAAGAACAAGGGGTTCCTGTAGTTCTCAAGTAAGTGTGGTCTGTAAGGATGTGGGGGACTTCCAGCTCAGTGGTGTAAAACCTCAAGACCATTTCCCCGTCTGGTGCCTCGGTTTCCCACCCTGAAAAACAAGGACCATAACACTTACCAAGCTGCTGTGGATGTTGCAAAGGTAACTTCGTCACGGGATGCTGGCAGCCTGTAAACAGGAATGAGCATTCTGTGGGACTCTCTTCCCACCCATAAAGCAGAGATTCCTTGTGGCTTCCCTCGACATACAAGCTACTGCTCACAGCTTTCTTCACCCTCACCACAGCAGGTACCCTGCAAAGACAGGGATCCCCATTACCCCCAAAAGCAGGAGCATCAATCCCTCTACCAGCTGCGCCCAGGCCATCTGCCAGGCAGGAATGCTGTGCACCAGCCCAGCCTCAGCCGAGCTGTCAAAGCAGCGGAAGGGCTGAGGCTGCACTGCTCTGGAATTCCAGAAACGCACAAACACCCTGTCAGCCTGCACCAGGAATGACTCCTCCCTGCCCGGGACTAGGCTGAATCACTGGAAATACCAAAACAACGATGAGGTCACGTTCCCAGAGCAAGGAACTGGAGCCAGATATAGCTGCATGGAGAAGTGTGCTAAAAAGGGACTTGGTGTAGGGGCTGGGGGGCTCTGGCAGACAGGCACCATGGGCATTTGTCTCGTTTAAAAACAGCTTGAGGCTGCCAGGAGACTTTTTTTTCTTCTCTGTAGGGAGCAGGGAACTGGGCTTTAAAACTCTTTATCCGTCCCACTGAAAGAAGCACAAACATTCTAATGTTCGTGAGTTCAAGGAACGAGGCAGAAGTAAAATGATGACTGGATTCTGAGTTCAGTGTTCCCAAAATCTCACTGTGATATGATGATCAGGCTTAACCAGTGACGAATCCCCTTGCAGCAAGCTGAATGGCAGACAAAAATAATATGTCCATTACTGCATTTTGCTTTTGCTACAGCCTCAGCCAGCTTCCACAAAAAAAAAAAACAAACAAACAAAAAAACAAAAAAACCAACAAAACCAAAACCAAACCAAAGCCCCAGAAATATTGATGTGGTAAGTTTTCAACAGGGTGAGCAGCAAGTAACAGTGGCTTCTGTTAATGCTCCTAAAATGAGTACTCCATTATCAGCAAATAGACGTTTCAAAGCTTTGTCATTCCAAACTTTCACAGTTCTCTGTGGAGGGAGTCTGGAGACATTTTGCTATTTAGACTGTGAAGGAAATTGCAACATAGGACTTGGAGAGGATAAAGGAATTCACAATAGAATTCGTAATAGCCTGTTCTTTCCCCTTTCCGCAGTACAAGACATTTGGATGGATAACAACACCACCCACAGTTATGTGAATAAGAGGCTCTAAGAATTCAGACTTTGTTCCATCAGGACATAAGCCATATCTTAATCATAAGCTAAGAGGGAACAAAGATAGGACTGGACAGCTAATGCCAAGTATGTTACCTGCCTGGCAGGGCAGTGGTCACTGGGCTGGCTCACCCTGCAACAACCACAGCAGTGCGTGGCACACTGAGCCAGCCGATGGGCCGTGCCTGCACCAGTCCCCTTCTCCTGAAAGTCTGTCCAGATTTGCTAATGAAAGTGATAAGAAAATCTGTGGTGAGTTGTGCGTGACTCCCACACGAGTGTCATGAGAGCAGAAGTGCTCAAAACCAAATCAGTTCATTTTCACCCCACTGTTCCAGCACACTCTGGTAACCAGAACCACCTCAGTGGGCTACACCAAGAATTCTTCTGGTCTAGTGCCTCATCCCTGACAATGTGGCACTGGCACATAAAAATCACAGAGTGATTTCACCGAGTGCAATCACGGAGTGATCTCCCCTAAGGACACATTCTTCCAGCCTGCAACAATCAGGAACTCCTAGGGCTGGAGGTCACACACTGACCATCACGTTTCACAGACACTGAAACACATCTCTGCCATTGAGGTGTCTGGTTCCTTTTGGAATCTGTGTGTATTTTCAGTCTTCATGCCATCTCGTAGCAACATGTTCTACAAATCAGCTGTGTTGAAAAAGGACTTCCTTAGCCTCCTGTCTAATAAATTATTTTGCTGGATGTGCTTCCTCTGTGCTGTGAGAAATAGCAAAGTTTATTAAGGTCATTCCTTACACAACTTCTCCCTGCTGAACACTATATTATAGACCTTTGCTCCTTCCCAGTATCTTCTACTTTTGCTTGTTTAATCTCTCTTCCTACAGAAGCTATCCCAGTCCCTTAATCATCCCCATTTCACTTTTCTCTATTATTTCCAGGTCTATGTCACTCTTTTTGAAAGAGGGCGACCAGCTGGTATGTGGTACCCAAGATGCAGGCACAACATGTATATCTAGTATACAAGAATATATACCAGCAGTTTTTTGTTTCCAGTGTGAGATCTGCCTTTTTTGGCTACAGATGAACATTTACATTTTTTTTGGCTACAGATGAACATTACAGATGTGCTCAGGTAACAACCCACGGTGACTCCAAATACCTTGCTGTGGGCAGTGAGAAACTGTTTACAAATCACCATTACATGTGGCATTTATCAGCATGATCACCCATTTGCTGTTTTATCATGCTAATAGTTTGGCAAGATGCTTTGGTAATTCCTCAAGAAGTTTTCAAACCAACCACCCTGAATAACTTAGAATGACTGGAAAATTATAGTCTTCACTATGTCTTCCAAACCTGTGGGACCAAGCACTGCAAGCACCAGAGCTCCGATGCCCTGCAAAGCACAGCATGTGACAAGGAGTGCTCCAAGCACAGTGACCAGGAATGATACATAATCTTTTAGGTCCCTTACAAACCACACCATTCTACATTTCCTGGCCACCAGGAACCTGTTCAGAAAATAAAGCTTTAACTGAAAATACGATTCAGCGGCATCATCATTCTGCCAAGGATCCCTGAAAGAGCCTGCAGTGCTGGGTGGCTGAGACGCGCTCCCATGCACGGCTCAGATGAGGACTCAGATGGAGGCGCAGAGTCCACATCAATGCTTAAGGACTACAAATATGCTCACCAAACACTCACCTCAGGCACAAGAGATTGTGGAAAGCAGTCCAGGCAAACACACCCAAGAATGTGAAGAGGAGGGGAAGAAACTGTGGGCTTCAGATGAGCAGCAGGTATCAATAGCAAAACCTCAACCCAGCTTCATGTTACAGAATCAGAAGAACAGAGACCTAGAGCTGGCAAACCTCAGAAAACACCCTGCTATGAGTCCAGGGCTTTGGTGAAGCACTGGGAATTAAGTGTTCAGTGGAAGGCAGATTACATAAGGCCAAAAAGAAGTGGGGATAGCCAGCCTCCCTGAACATCTGGGAGGGACACTACAAGCAGAAGATCTCACAGCCAAGTTTCACCTGACTCCTCAGAGCCAAGTTTCACCTGAAGCACTCTAAGCCCAGCCAGCAAACCAGCAGGATCTGATGCCTGGCCCAGCTGCAGCAGAGGCTACCACAGGAAAGAGCATCAGGCAGCTACAACTGCACACAGTATCTTCATTTCATATATTCCCAGAGATCAAAGCCCAGGGATGGAGTGGAAAAGGGTGAAGGAGCACTTTGTCTATCCCTCATCTGTACAAAATACTGCTCACAATTCCAGAAGGGAGACAGAAATGAGGTTTTAATGAACAATAAGCCCTATGTAATATCATGGTCTGGGATATTACATTCTCCAGCTTACAAAAAAAAAAAGAACAGTTTATTCCTGCACAGTGTCCATCGAACACTGCACTGTCAACAGATAAATTGACCCATCCAAAAGGCAACACAACCAAGCCACTGAGTAGGGAAAATGCAGGATACCAGGCATCCTGTGCAGGAAAATGTGTCAGACAGCATCTGCTGCCACAGCAAAAACTGAAGCAGAAGCAGAACTGCAGACAGAATACTGCACAGCCATAAACCAGGCTTGCACCTTCTGAATATTCTATGATCCCTTATCCACAGCCTGAAGGTTTCTGAGGGACGACTGCCAGGAGGTAAAGAAGCCTCTGAAGCGGCTGCTCGAGGTGTTGCTGTCTAAGTCAAAAGGATGCAAACCCACCGCTGCCAGCAAAAGGTCACCAGACTGGAACCTTGCCCAGCAGCTTCTACAAAGCACACTAACTAGAAGACTTTCAGACTACAATTTTTCAACATGAGAGTACAAATTAGTTTTCTAATACAGACCTGTACTCTACATGGAATGAATGGCCTGGATGCCTGCAGGGCTGATGGAGGGTAGCATTTGATGACACAGAAGACTTCAGCTTAAAATCCAGGGCAGCTACTGACTCCCTGAGTCACCTTGGCGTGCATACTTCAGGCCCCAGCTCCCTGGTGAACAAGGAGGTATTGATGCTCCCTGCCTCTCAGAGAAGCCATAATGCAATAAAGCTTAAAAGACCTCAGGATCCCAGCCACAAATCCCAAAGTTAAGGGAGGCAAGCAGGATTGCTCATTATGTACAAAAGCCAGGCTTCTTTTATGAAGTGCGTGATTCGGATGTGGAGGCAGAATGCAGCCAGTAACAAAAACACCGGCCTTCTCTGGAGACACAGTGCTCAGGTCAGATGGTGCTGTGTTTGTGGGGTGACGTGTGGGGCTGGGGATGGCACCTGCAGGTCTGGCCCAGCCTCGCTCTCAGGTCTGGGAACAGTTGCTCTCGCAGTGCACCCAAGGAATTCAGCAGCACAGCCCTCACCAGGGCACACTCAGCTCCCCCAAAGCCAGGCATGATGCTTACAGAGAACCGACAAAAAGCGAGCGGTTGGGTCATATGTTTTCCTAATTCAGAGGAAGCCTGGCCCAGCTCCGATATCCCACAACATCTCTTGGTGTTGAGAGTGGGGGTTGGAAAAGTCGAGATCCATTTATAGCTGAAAAGTCTGGCAGAGGGCTCAGCTTTGTGCGGAAAAGCAGGAGCTGACAGCTCAGTACAGTCAACTCCACCCAGCTGGAGACGAGAGGCAGGCTGGGGAAAGAGACAGGGGTATGGAAACCACTTCCCTTCAAGCTGGGAGTGATGGGAGAGAGGTGGCTTGTCTACAGTGCCAGGAAGAGAAAAACCACTCTCTATTTCTAAATTAATGATAAGAAGTAAGGCAGCAGAAGACTAGCTTTGGAAAAACTGAATAGTAGCCGTGCTGCAGATATGGCCAAAAGCACTCAGAGGTCAAGCCCAGGCTGCAGGGCTCTGTGCCCTTCTTCTGAGCCCTTCATCACATCCAGCCCTGAAGCAACACAGGCCTTTATCACAGGGACAGGGACAGAGCTGTCTGGGAGCTGCGGCTGGGAACTCAGCCCCACGCTTACTGCTGGGAGAAATGGCATCTCCCTCACTCTGGTGTATTTACATCAGCCAACACATCAGCAGATGTAGCAAAATGTCCTTGCCAGCCCTCATGGAAAAAGCTTGCCCCTGAGGACAAGGCACCAGTTTAAAGCATCAGCATGCACAGACTTATGCTGTGATGATTTCAGCTCCTCCTCATGTTGTCAGGCATGAGAGGAGAGGTATTTATGTAGCTAACCCAATTTAGCTAACAATTGTGCATATTAATAATAAAATTAAGAAAAATAACCACTAAAACTGTGTTAAAGATCACAGAGATGATGAGGCTGTAAGAAAAGCAAACACACTCTGGGCGAGGCAGTGAAATACCAGAGCTATTGTATAGGCACTGATAAAAGAAGCATCATGCAAAAAAAATTCTGGTCACTCACATTTAAAAATGATAAACTCAAACGAACAGGTGCAGAAAGGGCCTGAGGGAAACAGAAAACCTATCAAACAAGAAGAAACTTAAGAGCCTGGCTTGTTTAGCCTAGCCAAATGTAGGCAGAGAGCGGATAGGATTGCTGTCTAAATATATCACAGGAGACAAACAAAACTGCTGAAGCAAAAGTATAATGCTGGCACGACAGCAAGAGAATAAATGCAGTGAACACATTTAGGTTGAAAATTAGAGAGAGAAAAATCAACCCTTAGGACAGGAAGCTTTCCACCTGGAATGCCTGGATTTAGGATGAGTTTTATTAGTGGTCTGATGGGGTTAGAGGATACAGTGCTCGTGCTCACAGATATCCAAGAGGTCCCTTATACTCCTGTTTTTGTTCCAGCTGGTAATTAGCATGGGTCATTACTGAGATGTCTCCATTCATACAACAGACTTTGCTGAGTATCCAGTTGGAGAGCCCAGGGCAAGCATATAGTGCTCCTCTGCCCTCCCATTTCCTAAGAGCTGCTCATGAGTAAGGACTCCCAGGCTACAGGTCAGTGGGAGAGAGTGTGGATGCACACAGGCGGAGTGAGAGCTACCAGGCAGCCAGGAAGGAATGCAGGTGTTGCAGTTAGCAATGGAAAACACCCTTGAGGTGCCTCTGCCCAAACGCACCTGCTGCTCCATGGTATTAGGGACAGAGGTTCCTCAGTGTCACCCTGTAGATTCAGGGGACAGAGGAGATGTTCTAAGCTCTCCTCTGCTGCAGTGTAAGAAAAGGAGCCATGTCATCACTGGTTATCAAAGAATCAGAGAATGGTTTGCATTGGAAAGGACCTTAAAGATTATTTTGTTCCCCACCCCTGCCATGGGCATGGACACCCTGCACTAGACCCGGTTGCTCAAAGCTCCATCCAACCTGGCCTTGAGCACTCCCAGAGATGAGGCATCCACAGCTTCTCTGGGCAACCTGTACCAGTGCCTCAACACCATCAGAGCATTATCTTTCTCGACCCCCAAGCTGCAGCCCAGCGGGGTGGCAAGTACAGGCACAACAGCAAAACAATGTTCAAACTGTGAATATTTATATTATGGAATAATGAGGAGGAAAAAAAAGGGAGGGGATGAAAACAAAATCCAAAATCTATTTCAGGGATTAATTTTTTGACATCTCTATGAAATACGAGAGCTTCACAAAAGACTAAATTATAATTTTCAGACACCGCACAGACGATGACACACGGTTTGACCTCCCCCGGGGAGCCAAGCAGAGCACCGCGCACACGAGAAGCAGCGACCCCGCACAATCCCCGCACTGTCCCGTCCTCCCTGCCACCGTCCCTTACCGATCGCCCGCATCGCTCCGCTGTTTACAGCCGGTCCACGGGGCGGGCTCTCCACGCTGCCCGCCCCCACCGGCTCCTCCGCCTAAGGATGTCTGACGTTTCCTCTAAGTTTCCTCTTAAAACATCCCAGCCAGGATGGAAAATTTTGGGAATTTGTGTGCTTTCCGCATCAGGATACCGGATGAAAAGTGTTGCCGTGTCAGATCCGTTGTCCCACAGACCATCCCCCCGTGCACTTCTGGTTATAAACTCCTTACATCAATTAACGGAGCGCCAAGGAATCTATCATCCCAATACTCTTTTTATTAAAAAACCAAAAAAACCAAACAATTATTTTACAAAATCAGGAGTGATGCAGGACAGACATCACTGTCAGCTGATGTGTTTCAAATGCTGATTGTGTCAAACCACTGCATGAATTGTATCTGGTGCAAGCTCACCAACAGCTTTATTATCCCCTGCATGTTGTAGCCAACATTTTCAAATCCCCTTTTAGCCAGAAGGTGAGTACTTTGCACGTAAACCATATGAGAAGAGAGGCACAGTGTCAGAGTTTCCTTGCTCTGTCAGCACAAGGTCTGCCTCTGCTGCTCTGCAACATATTCTGCTGCATCAGACGCCAGGAACAGACTTTCAGTCCACAGACCAGTCTGGGTATCATGGGGATGTCTGTTTATCTGCACAAATTCTCCTTTTTCCTCTAATCCCAGGGAGGCTGACTGTGAAAGACATAATCCTCATCAGAAAGCCACGATTGTCTCTGCAAAGTGAATGGTAAATCAGGGGGAGGTGACAAGCACCAACTATCAAAGCGGTTTCCTCAGCCAGAGTGCAGGCTCTCACTTTACTCAGGTGTCTCCTAGCAGGGGAGATCACCAGATAATTTGCTCCTTCCCTAGCAAGCAGCTCCCGGACACTGAAGTCTGGATCCAGTCCCAGCTCCAGTTTTGCACTGGCCATGCTGAAATTTAATACCACAGTTTGCAGCAAGCCTCCCCAAGTAGCAGGTGCAACAGACTGATTTGGTTCCTTTTTTTTTTTTTCCTTTCCTGCACTGAGTTAAACACAGGGAGATGCAACCTTCTATTAGAGCTTAAACAATCTCACAAACTGCTGAAACTGGGACCACAGGCAGCAGGGTATTCCATGAAATGGGGACATGCTGGCCTCTTGCCATCATACACACTGCCTCCACTGACAGCTCAGGATCTCATAGTCTCATAAATATCAGGTGGTTACTGCACAAAAAAATTCAATTCAAAAGAAGGAAGGAGTCTAAATTTGTAGAATTTAAAAAACCCAGCCTCCACAAACAACCAAAAACAAACAAAAACCCCCACAACTGCCAAGGCTTAGTCCTCTGCACAAAAAAAAGAGCAGCATTTAGACAGCTCAGCAGTGCTGGCAGGACAGATTCTCACGCTGCCACGCTGGCCTTCCACTCAGTAACCCTGCTGATTATGGAGTCGGTGTAACAAAACAGCAAGCAAATCCCAGTCCCTCAAGATCACCATGTCTTTGGCTGCGTCTGTGCGTTTTAGGTCCCTCTGCTGGCAGTCAGACTGGTAGGATTTTCAGCTCTCTACCACCCATGTCTGACTGATAACCTGTTCCCAAGTAAAATATGAGCCAGCACAGAGAAACGCTGCAGCCCCGATACACTGCAGAGACTCCTGAGGCCTCACTAAGTTCCTCTGAATCATGACCACTCTGCTCATCAGGGAGGGTGAGGGAGCCACCAGGTCATGCTTTGTCCCTTACACTGAGCCCCATCACCAGTGGAGTAAAGGCTATTTCAGGTGCTGGCTATGAAATAGCTTTTCTGGCTTCAATACTGCTGGTGTGGTCACCATCAAGCCAGATGTGCACATACCTCAGTCTGTTAAGGGGGACAGATGCCTTGTGCTGGCAGCTCAGGAGAGCCCTAACCATGGCACAGGCTTCTCAGGGGCCAGATTTCATGGTTTGATCCATAAGGAAATCTGAGTGCCTTCTGCTCTTTTATTTTAAGTCTAAATGAAATGGCTGGTGCCCAGTTAAAAAAGTTGAGAGGGGTCTGAGGACAATAATCCTTTACAAGAGCAGATATGCAATGCAGTTAAAACAGGGCAGGCTGATGAGTGTCAGCTCCTGGTCCCTTGAGGGACCAGGGAGTTTCTCTGGGCTTGCAGCACTTCCTGATCGGAGATGTGGGAAGAGGGTGGTGTTTGGGTACTGGCCATCTCTTGAGAAAGTGGATTACAGTAAAAAGGCTACAAAATCACACGTGTTACAAAGACTGTGGATCTGTGGGTTGTGTGGCTAAGGGACCTAAGGCACACCTGGGGTCAATATTGTCACCCCAGTAATATGGTCCAGAGTGGATTCACGAAGAAAAATGAAGGCACATGTCTGAGAAAGACATTGCCAATTCAACCTTTTCCTCAGACTGGAATTCTCTTTGCTCTGAGGTATGTAGTTAGAGGGAGAAAAAAACCAATAGCGTTACGAACTATCTCAGGGAGCAGAGATGCCTCCCACAGCACGTTCTCTCTTGTGTCAGGGAACCCCTTTGGGATACCATACAACTCCATGCTCACCCTGCCCACCTTCCCCCAGCAGCGGCACACGTCTTTGGAAGAGAAACTGGAACCAGAGGGTGCACATGGGTGAAAGGAAAGCCCCAAGTCCTTGATTTGGCAGCCTGGAAGGCAGAGCTCTGGGCAGCCACTGGCTTGGTGCCTTGCAGGGAGCACAGCCTCCTCTCCTGACAGCCCTTTACTTTGGTTTGCGTGTTTTTAAGGGGGCTTGGGGGGTGTCTTTTTTTTTTCCTTCCTCTTTTTTTTTTTTGGTTACAATCCTTTGTGTTTATATTTGTCACTATTTGGTGAAAATGTTCCTGTTGTGGCAAAAGGTGATTTTGGCCGCATGTTTCTCCCAGACATGATGAGTGCTCCGAAGCCGTGCTGGTGAGAGAAGGCATAGCCAGAGCGGCGGGTGCTGGTCCGACGCAGGCGTCGCTTGGGTGAGGGTGGAGGGGGCCGCTTTTTGGCTTCTTTGATCTTCAGCAGCACCTGGAAATCAGAAAACAAGGCGGGAAAAGTGGAAAGTGCATCATTATTCACAAGCGCAGTGGAACGGGAGCAGAGAAAGGGAAACAAAAAGCGGGGATCCAAAGGCAAAAATGAGGAAAGGGCATCTTCTATTCTATTCTGAAGAGTGTTAATGGGAGCATCATCTGTAAGTCATGGGAGGGGATGATTTCCATGTATTCCCCACAGCTCTGCAATGCCATGGCTGGGGTATTACTGAAGGACTTTCAGTCAAATCACCTAAAATGTGAAAGTCATCTCAACAATAGTCAAAATTCCAGAAAACAAATAAAGAAACATTTAAGAATTGGCATATTTAATATAGAAAACAGACTACTGAAGGGAGTTTCTGATACGTAAAAGCTTTTTATGATGATAATGACCATCATCATAGAATTATAGAATCATAGAGTGGCTTGGGCTGGAAGAGACCTTGAGGATCGTCTCATTCCAACCTTGCTGCCACTATATCAGGTTGATCAACACCCCATGCAACCTGGCCTTGAACACTTACAGGGATAATAGAGAGATTCCTGTATTCCTTGGCAGGTGGGAAATAAATCTTGCACTTTATTTGCAGGTAGTGGGCTTTCTGCTCCCATGTGGCCACTGAGTTAATCTGCTGTCAAGCACTTTTTCAGAACAGGGCTGTCTAGTGCAGGAGGCTGGTATTGAGAGCCTGTGGCTCAGCAGAACCCCCAGCTGCCAGACTCCTGTGCTTCTTGCTTGGCACAATGGCAGTGGTAGGTACTTGGCTTCTCTGAACATCAGGCCTGTTTACTGCCAGCTGGGGAACTCCATAGAGCAGGAAACCCACTCCTCTCCTGACCACTCACTTCCAAGAGGAGGCAGAAAAGTAATTTTGTGCTAGAGAGGGAGGCATGCTCAGCCTCAGCAGTGAGGCTGGGATTCTGGGTGACAGCTGTGTTTGACTTCTACTCGAAGTAGAAGTAAACTCAGCCCATTTTTACACCCCCAAACTGCCTTGAACTGCGTCCCAAGGACCTCCCTACCCAGCAGTCTTCTCTAGCACCCACCTACCCTCTCTGCAAGGGCTGAGAATTCCCCTAACATGTTCTCCTACAGTCCTGGAGAACCTATGGAGCTCCACAGACATCCCGAGGATGACCAGGGAGGGCATCAACTGCAGTGCTTTCCCTTGGGGCTGTGCTCTGACACTGACTCCCGGCGCAGGGAGAGGAAGGAAGCACGAGGTGGCAGTAGCATTCAGCAAATGCTCCTGTTCGGAAGCGAGCCCGTGGAGCTCTGTGTGCATTGATGTTCTTGAGGGGTCCCTTGGCTGCAGTGAGCTGTGTGCTCCCTGCCCACCCCATCACTCCCTGCCTCTCTTTGCCCTCATCTTCATATTCCCGGGGATGGGAGGGAAGCTGGTTGCAGAGGGGGCATATTATCATTGGCTACAAAAAGTAAAATCTGAAGTAAAAAAAAAAATCCCCAGCAAACACATATTCCTGGGTGGAGGGTGAAGGCTTGAGGTCTGCCAGGCTAAAAACTGCACAGCATCAGGGCAGGAGGAACATGCCACTCCTTTGCCACTGAGCCACAGCGCTTAAACCCTGCACCTAAAAATAGCGCAGCTTTCCTGCCTCAGAGCAGTCTAATCCACATCTAAATAATCTCAGCCTTGGTCCCAGCTGCAGATGGTTTGAACCGTGCCAAACCCCAAATTCAATCCTCCTTCTCCGGGGAGTAGGGGACAGACAGATGGCAGCACTTGCACCGACAGGAGCACACACTCCAAGTGATGCCAAGCCCATGCAATGTGGCTCCATGGTGAGCCTAGGCCATGGTAAGCAGGATTTCTGGTTTAATAAGGTGTCTCCTTACTTTGTCACTGGGAGTTGGCTTTAACTGAGCCTTCAGGAATCTAAAGCCAACCACCGGCAGCACGCAGAGGATGATGCTGAGGAAGATGGCCAGCCACACGTTTGGTTGGCTGAGGGTGTTCCGAGCCGTACCTGGAAAACAAAAGCGTGATTAAAACAGTAAAAGCAGCACCTCCCACCATTATTCCCTTTTGCTCTCTCTGATTTCAGAGCAACCTGGCAAACAGACCAAAACACAAGGCAGACATCACCTCCAACAGTGAAATCAACAGGCTGTAGAGAGGATGGCAAAGCCAGTGTCACTGTGTGAGATGAGCAAAGAAAAATGTAACGAGCAGACACGACTGCAGCAACAGCCCAGGGGGACAAGGGTGTCAGAGTGAATTTTTTCTCTCTGTGAAGAGTCAAATCACTGCAAAGGATTGATACAAACATTCAGGAGACCTTTAGCAGCAGCCCAGGACTCCCATATTTTGCCAGGACTCTAGTGCAAAGGAAGGGATACTCCTTTCTTGCTTCCCAGCAGCACCTCCTAAAGGATATGGAGTACTGGCTCTGCCCAGCAGGCGATGGGAATCACAGCCCTTTATGAGAGAAGCATGTGTTGCTCTGGAGATCTGCACAGACAGCATAGCTTAATGGGGGTATTGGCAGCACTACTGCCATGTGGTGGCATGTCACTGACACCTTCTTTGAAACCAAAGTGCTCACTTCTGGCTTTTCCAAAACTGAGGGAATGTCAGATAGAACAAACAATCTGCAAAACCCTCATTACAGGGCTTAATGATGCTGGTGTTGGCAGTATATTTGCTGAATGTTTTCTTTCCAGTTGGCCAAATTCTGCTGTAATACAACTCCACTGAAATTTAAGTAAACAAGTTGTCTCAGTCCAGACTAGAAACGCTTTCCTTAAAAATTATTTCAGACTGGGACCTTATTAAGTAGCCCTCAGCATCATGGCTACTTTGACCAATGTAGTAGTAACAGAGCAGCAGATGAGATATCCCTGGCAAGTGAGTTAGAATCATCATAGAATCCTCAAGGTGGAAGAGACCTTCACGATCATCCAGTCCAACTGCCCACCTTGCCTTGGGAAACTGAACAGACATTCTGTCTTCTTTCACTCAGCGTTTTTGATTCTAAAAGCCATCTCAAAGTGGATTTGATCATCTGCTTGAAAAATATGTTGCAACAACTGACTTGCATCTCAGATACTTCTAAGTTGGCTAAGCCCCTTGCTGTTGCAATGAAGATAGGCAAAACAAGCTTTTACTGAAAAAGTCGGTCAGAAATGAAGGCACTGATTAATACAAAAATCTGAGACTTGAAATTAGAAGTGTTGTGATTTCAGAAGTAGAGACTCATAACAATGTTGTATCTATATTGGCTGTGGATGCAATAAGCTATTAAAAACATCTGAATTACTTTGCTAAAATTACCTGTTCCTCCTGGTCAAAGTCTCAGGAGATAGACTCATTTTTATGTTATCCTTCATTTTTTGCATGGGTTAAGCAATCTATTATGTAAAATAACTACAAAGACTTGGTCACCACTGGTATGTTTTGTTGTTGGGAATTTGCCATTTGACCTGGCAGAAGGCTCACCACAATCACATGGCATTTTTCTCATGTCTGACTGGATGTTGTACTTCTCTGCTTTCCTATGCCAAAACGCTAACTTCTTTACAAAGATCACACATCTACAAATAAGATGCTCCTAGATATCTGTAAAAGTTGGACACCTGGAACCCAAATATACAAGAGCAGCAGAAAGCATTCCATCCAGCTTAGTAGGTTTATTTAAAGGACCTTTCCTGTGACTGCACGAGAATGTCCACTATTACACGAGGAAGTGAACATGGCACATATTCACTCGGATGAATGGGATTCAAAATAAATCCCTGCAACCCTCAGAATATCCAGGCATTTCTTGCAGAAAAGGCAACCAATATATTCTGAAATATACTTAGAAATACTTGGACACTTTAAACCCTGCAGTGTGTTCTGAGTGCAATCCAGATTTGTCCCAAGGCTTACCAATGAAGCGAAAGGAGGCTGTGAAGATCAGGTACATGCCATCACTGTACATGGTGAAGGTGATAGCAAAATAAACAGAAAGGCTGCCCCAGATGAAGAACTGGTTGACAACTGTCCAGTAAGAGGTGTCCAAGCCAATCTGAAAGAACAGAGCAATCCAGCTATTGTCAGTGCCTCCACTGTTTAGCAGATCTGTGCCAAACACAGCTTGTCCTCTGCTTTGTACATCTCCCCTGAGAATGCTATCCATTCGACGTCTCAAGAAATAACAAGTCACAAACCATAAAATTCTGGGAAACAATTCAAGGTAAGATTATTACATTTATCCTGTTGTTGCCCTCTTCTTAAGCAGTCACTAGTGGCCAGCCTGGAGACAGTATATTAAGGGACTTCAAAGATCATCCTGTTCCCACCCCACTGCCATAGACAGGGGCACCTTCCACTAGACCAGGTTGCTTATGGCCCCATCCAGCCTGACCTTGAACACTTCCAGTGACGGAACATGCACAGCTTCTCTGAGCAACCTGTGCCAGTGCCTCAACAGGCTCACAGTAAAGAATTTGTTTCTAGTATCTAATCTAAACTCACCCTCATTTGAAAGCCAGTAACTCTTCTTCTGTCACTACACGCCCTTGTCACAAGTCCCTCCACAGCTTTCTTGTGGCCCCTGGTAAGTACTGTGAGGCTGCAATGAGGTCTCCTTTGAGCCTCCTCTTCTCCAGGCTGAACAACCCCAATGCTCTCAGCGTCTTTAGCAGAGGTGCTCCAGCCCTCTGATCAGCTTCATGGCCCTTCTCTGGACTTGCTTCAACAGGTCCTCATCCCTCTTATTCTGGGGGCCCGAGAGCCAAACATAATAAGTTTGAACGAGCCATGCTTATTTCCTCACCCCTAAGCTGTTGTAACATTGAAAGTTAGGAGAACAAGCCTGCAAGACTTCAGACAGCAGAAATTATTATCTAGGGGGGTATGATTGATTGGTTTTCTTTTAAGAAATCTCTCTCATCCTGATAGTACCATCTGACTTTTCTACCACCCAAGTCCTAGCTATTTCTTCCAGCAAGTTCAGGCTGCATTATGCATACATCATGCATCGGGCCAGGCTGCAGAGACATCTCCATAATGGAGAACCTATAAATAACTGTCTGATGGCAGACAGACAGTCCTGTGCTTCAAACCCTTCCCATAAAACTAGAACAAGTACTTCTCTATTCCCTGCCTTAACTGATTTGTCTGTTATGACTGCAAACTTCCCAAGGCAAAGACTCTTCTTTCCTGTCACCCAGATCTTTCATAACATACAAATCTCCTGTTCTGTTGAACTGAGGAGACTAATCTGGTGTCAGAAGACTTTTTTTTTGCAAGAATGTACGATGCAGTGGCAAATACAATGCTGTCAACACCCTAAATGGCTCTCCAGATGCTGCCATCATGAAACAACAACTAATTCCTAAGTATATTATCTGGGAAGCCTCACCTGTACAGACACCACGATCAGTAAGCAGGTCTGGGCCATCAGAGCAAAGGACTGGTAGTCAGCAATGGCCTTCCCATCACTCCTCATTGTATTGTACATGGCCCCATAGGGGATGAAGAAGAGGATGAGGGAACTGTAGATCCCTTGCAACATGCACTTGACAAACACCATCTTGTTAAAATAGAGGTTTTGCTGGCCAGGCACATATAGCTGAGGGAACAGCATGCTCCAGCGATCATCCACATCCTGAAAGCAGAGAGGAGACAGTCAGATTTGCTGGCAGCTACCCAACCAAGCACACAGACCCAGTTAGAGGGTGACATGCATTTCCATCAGGAAAGGCATAGCACACAATTCACTCAGTTGTGCTTACTGGCATGGCACATACCAGGGTCTCCTGGGCATATTTTCCATAATGTATTTTAACTTTCTTGTGCTAAAAAAATTGACAGCTGATAGAAAAAAAAAGAATATACACTTCATCTAAAGCACACTGCATAGTCTGTTCTCCAGAGACCTGACTGGAAGCTGAGGACTAGAAAATACCGCCCCACACAGGCAAGGCTGTCTGACTTGGATCCCTTAAGTGTCCAGAGCGAAGCACTGAACCACTGGAAAGCAGTCAGTCCGTATTTATTTAACTTGTAAAATGCATATAGGAACAGCTTTATTCCTCCTTTGTCTTGTCAAACAGTAACAATGAGGTTGAAATTTGTGTGTGAAATTACAGCAGAAAGAACTCACTAGAAAAGCTGAACTTGCAAAATCTGGTTTCAAAGATCCAGTTAATTAATTGTTTTGTCTAGTCATTAGAAAGTCACTTGCCAGGCTTCAGGAACACAGGTAGTAGGGTATGACTGCTCAAGGGGAGTGTTGCAATGGCAGCTGGGGCTGTAGGCAGCAGCCTAACCCCAAAGTCTCATCACACACTGAAACCTGCAGGCCAAATCAGAGTAATCATATTTATCTCAACTCCCTGTTCTTCACAGGACTACCTAAACCCAAATCATATGACTAGGAGGGAATATACCTTCTCTAAGGTGCATCCTTTTTTTGTGGTCTAAGTTCTCACTGTCAGGATATTATTTCAGGGGTTACCACAGTATCTAGCCAAAAGGTCAGCTTCATGGAATCAGCTCAAAGCACCTGGAGACAAAACTCCTATGAAAAAAATCCCCCAGAAACAGTACCTGATCAAATAGACTCATTCCTAGCACTGGGAGGGAGGTATATACCAAATTGTAAAGTGCAATGAACCACTCATCATAGACCGTCTGGAAGAAAAAACCAGAAACAAAGCGTGAAGTTAGCAAAAAGCTGTATTTTCCATTTCTTTGAAGTATATGCAATTAATTGCTGCAATACCTTGGTTTGAGATGTTATTGAGACAAAAGGGATAAGATGACTCAAGTTCAGCATCTCTAAGCATGGGAAGGATCATGTTAATCCAGCCCAGGTTGCTCAGCACCCACTGCTGGCTGCAGCCAGAGCAGGATCCCTCTGCACCACCCTGCACCCCCAGCCCCTGGATATCTGCACTCCCCATGGCTGGGGAGTTGGAGGCTGGGTTTGCCTTGAACTAACACCAGTTTTTTCACTCTAGATGAGCTCCTCTTGCAAGCTCCTGATGCCCACAGGCATCTCAGGGTTAAACTGCTAGCTCCAAATATGCTCCAAACAGCACAAGCATAGGTCTTACAAGATCTGCACCAAACTCTAATCTGTGTCATCAGCTGATGGTTGTAATCACTTCGAATACTTCTGAAAATCCTGCAAGTGACGTATGTGCTTCATAATGCACCTAA
The DNA here is from genome assembly GCA_013398115.1 of Falcunculus frontatus. NCBI lineage: Eukaryota > Metazoa > Chordata > Aves > Passeriformes > Falcunculus > Falcunculus frontatus. The sequence continues at coordinate 85,605 of VZRV01002115.1, forward strand.
ATGCCAGAGAAGATTTAGACTGGATATTAGGGAAAAATTGTTCATTGAAAGGGTGGTCAGTGTTTAAAAAACATGTTAATGTGGCACTGGGAGACATGGTTTAGTGGTGAACGTGGCAGTGCTGGGTTCATGGTTGGACTCGATGATCTTAGAGGTCTTTTCCAACCTTAATGATTATTTGATTCTGTAATATATATATATTCTGTCTCCAGGCATCCATCCTCCAGCAGCATCACAATGAAGGCAGTAATATCTACTTTATACCCACATGGCTGAAGAAGACAGACCTGAGTCTGCTCAGTCAGGTGGGAGGAATGGCTTAGTTTATTTCCTTGTAAAATGTTTCCAGATACTTTGCTTGAAAATGCTAGATATAGACTCATAGAATGGTTTTGGTTGGAAGGGTGCTGTAAAATTCATCTCTTCCAACCTCCCTGCAATCAGCAGGGACATCTTCAACTAGGTCAGGTTACTCAGAGCCCCATCCAACCTGACCTGGAATATTTCCAGGAATGGGACATCAACCACCTCTCTGGGCAACCTCTGTCAGTTTTACCAACTTCTTTGTAAAAACCTTCTTGCTTGTATCAATCTAAGCTTAGTTCAAAACCGTTACCCTTTGTCGTATTGCAATAGGCCCTGCTAAGAAGTTCTTCTACAGCTCTCTTGTAGCACTTTTAGGTACTGAAAGGTGCTCTAAGATCTCCCTGAAGCTTTCTCATCTCCCAGCTGAACCACCCCACCTCCCTCAGCCTGTCTTCACAGGAGAAGTGCTGCCCTCAGACCACCTCCATGTCCCTGAGAAAACCGAAGCTGGACCTACCTGTGCTGAGAAGCCAGAGAAGAAGCCATACCAGAAATGCACCAAGGTGAAGGCAAAATTCTTATAGAAGAAGTACTTGAGGAACTTGCACATGCGGATGTAGGACCACCGCCCGTGGACCAAGAGCAGGCGCTGCAGGTAGCGGAACTGTGCAAAGGAGAAGTCACTGGACAGGACCGCCTGCATCCCCTCCTGGCCACTGATGCCGACCCCGATGTGGGCAGCTGCAACCAGAAGGTCATTGATCATGTCATTGCTTCGAGAGTTTTCATTGCCCCATTTTTAAAATCAGTTACCCTGCACTGAACATTGTGTTAATTCCCTCACAGCCTTCATAAAAAGTCATAATGAAAAGTTATTAAAAAAACCCCCAAAATTGGTGCACTAATTCTTTCAGCAGCGCTATGATTTTGGCTCTGTGATGCATTTCTCATAACTGGGCTTTTATTATCTGAATGAAATTATAGGTTCAGTGACAGTTTATGGTTTTTTTCTGAACGCTTTCCAGCAGCACGAATTCTGTTGTTCATAATGGCTGCTGTTATGAAAAAATGACTTTAATATATACTGACATGTGACTTTTATTTACATGCATGCATGTCCCTCCAGCAGCCTTAAAATATCATCCCAGACAGGCAAAGTCTTCAAACCACTTTAAAGTTTCTCAGACACTGTGCTAAAAGGCAGACTGTAGCCTTTTTATGTTTCCTGGGCTTTATTAGTTCAATCAAATAATTAGATAGAAGAGTCACATTTTTTTAATAGTAACTTGCGTTTATTAAACATGGCCATAAGTTTAATGTGACAGCTAATTATACAGCTTTAGCTAATGAATACAATCTTAATGGCTGAAGGTTGGTTAGATTCAGAGGTTTCCACTGAACTGAACTGATAAAATCCCAAAGTCCCAATCCTCTTGTGGGGGGAGTGGGTTAGTTTCTAATTATTATGTACACTTTAACTTTCTTCTCCTTTCTTTGCTGACTGCCTGACTTATCTCCCTTGAAGCTCTCTACTTAGCCTTTTCTTTCTTAATTAAAAGGCTCCAGTTAATCAATTCTTGCAAATTAACACAAGGAAGATTAGCAATAGGTCTTTCTGAATAATCTTAATTTAATTATACCTAGTTAGGATTTTTTTTCATAAATTCGCTGAGGTAATGATGCTCAAGGATGGAGGGGCCTGGAAGCCCATCATCTGTAACTCAAGGGAGATAATTAACAAACAGCCCTAACACAAAGAAATGCTAAAAAACCACCTCGCGTAATGCTGTATGGAACACCTACAGGCACAAAGATTTTATTTCTGCTTTGAGTCAGGCCCTCTATGATACAAACTTGTTAGTTATATACATTGCCCTTGTGATGGTGGCTGTGCAGACCCACTGACTGACACATTACAGCCCACATGGGCTTTTCATAGAATCCTAGTCATTTAGGTTGGAAAAGACCCGTAAGATCATCGAGATGAACCATTTTGTCTGTTCTAAGGTAGAAACAGAAAAATAGGCACTTAGTGCAACCTTAGCCCCTGAAGGAGCCCAGTGTGACCCAGAAGGCAGGAGACACAACTAACCTGTAGTGAGAGTGCTCTGTAGAGACCTGCCAAAATCTGGGACACAGACACCTGTTTCCACAAACAAGAGTGGTACAGGAGGCACTCACATATGTGCTCCTGCTGCTAGCCCACCTCAGAGAGCAAATACATCTTTGGGCCAGTCTGCTACAGCATGCTGGCTCTCAGCCATCACTCACTTTTGATCATGCTGACATCATTGGCGCCGTCTCCGATCGCCAGGGTCACAGCCTTCTTGTACTTCTTCACCAGCTCCACCACCTGGGCCTTCTGCAGGGGAGTCACCCGGCAGCAGATCACCACTTTGCACATGCAGGCAGTTCTCACCAGCTCCAGCTCCAGGTTCCCTTCCAGCGCATAAGCCTGGAAAGGAGGAAAGGGAGCGTTCAGGGCAGGCTCGCAGCGACTCCCAGCCTGACAAAGAGGATGCAGCGAGGTGGCCGTGACAGCTGAGCCAGGCTCTTCCATTCATAGGGGTGAATCCATCCACCCAGTCACAGGGAGCATCCACAGTGGACATCAGGCCATGCACCCTGCACCTACGAGCTTGCACTTTGGGTGCACCACATCTGGATGTGCACCACATCTAGGTATGCACCACATTTGGGTGTGCACAACAGCTGGGTATGCACAACAGCTGCTCTGGCTGATGTAACCTGACAGAGGGCTGAAGTGTCAAACATCAAGAGCATGAAGCTGCTGCAGGGCCTGAGACAACCTTGTGTATCTCCACATGAGAGAGTCTGTGCTCATCCCTCTTGGATTACTATTTAAGCTCTGGGAGATAAATAGGAAAGATATCAATTTGTTAAGTGCTCAATTAAAAAAAAAACATGGAAGAAGTTAAGCTCAGGTGGGCATGACAAAGCAAAACACAAAACTAGGGAGAAGGCTGCTTTGCTCTGAGTGCTGACCTTTTAAATCAGTCAGCTGTGTTATTTCTGTTCAGGAAGCACTGAGATAATTGGATATCTAGTCACCCCTCCAGCTCTGCATGAGGAGGAGGGAGCAGTGTGAGCTTTTCATATTTCTTTCAGATCATGCTTTTTGGCTCTGTTCTTTGTTGTCTCTTTTTAGCAGACATGTTCGGAAGGCATCTACAGGGCTCACTCCTGCTCAGAGCCATTACAGCAGGCCCACTGCCCTGTCTGTGTAAGACAGACAGTCCTTAGGCCATATATTCTTTCTTTCTGAAACAGAGAGCTGTGAGTCACCAGTGTCCCTGCTTTCCTCTGTCAGTGGCAGCAGGCTTGCTCAACAAGACACCTTTTCACGGTTTAGCTTGGGTACTGCGGGTCAGTGCAGTCAGAGGTGGCTTTTGCCTCAACCTCCTCACTGCACAGCACCAGCAAAATATTATCACTTTGTATGTTAATAGTGCAACTGCATGCCAACCAACTGGCGTGATGATGCCATTACAGATGCTGACTGAGTTTCTGTTCACTGCTTTGTTCACGCAGCACCAGACGTGTGCACAGCCCAGCACTGCCCTCCCACCCCTCTGCAGGCAGGGATAGAGCACTGAGCAGGTGCTGTGTGGGGGACAGTATCAGCACTGCTACCATTGTTCAAGCTCATAGAAATAAATAAATGACATCTAGATTTGTCTGCACTATCCTTGTGGTCGCCACTGAAAAGAAAGCCATTATCTCGGTGAAACTCATTGTGTCTACTCTATGTGGACTGGCTGCTGCCACACAGCCCAGATTTGAGTTTCTTTGTGTGGGACAGATCCCCTTGCCAGGGTGTGGGTGAGTGTGCATTTTTCCAGGAATATAAAGACAGCTTTTCCATCGCTGCCGGTGGTGTTTTGGTAGCACAGCACTCGGGGTCTGCACTGCAGGCTGAAGGGATAGAGAGGAACAGGCAAGGGGCTTGCAATGCGCATGGATCAAACCTGACAGATCTCTTGTCCGCTTTGCAGTGGAAATCTAAAGGGGATTATGGCCCTGGAGTTCAAGAAGAATTGAGTGTAAAAGAGGGAGAAAGGGTACTTAACAAACTAGACACTGTCTGAAAGTGTTTGGGGTCTGTATACATGGCACATGAACCAAAAGTGGAGCAAGATGAGATTTTCTTAATAGTAATTTGCTGGGCTGGTACAGAGCTGGGAGTGAAAATTGCTGGACTGCCATTAAGAGAGGTAGCAACCACAGGGAACAGAAGCACCTTGTTTCTGAGAGGCAGCACCTCCTAGAACTTTCTAAATATGTCTATTTGCTTTCACTGAGATCTGGGAAAGTAAAATACAACAGATAAATAAACCTGACATAAATTAAGCCTTCCTCGCAGACAGGTTTGAATTGATCTAAATTGTTTTTTCTTCTCTCTAACTAGGGCTAAAAAATTTCCAAGTATGGAAAATTTACTGCAGAGCTTCACTATTCTCACCAGGAAGACATTTCACCCAAAAACTCTCTTATCTCAGTTTAATTCCATTACTTTGTTTACCTGTTATAATTTGAAGACTATTACCAAGACTGATTAGTATTCTCCAGACTAAGAAACCCCAACTGACTCAGTTTGCCCCTACGCTTTCCAGATCATGCCCGAGTCAGGTTTCTTTGTACCTTCTCCCAGCCTGGTGTTACCTGCTCCCTTTCTAAGCAGTTAATGCAAACACTGAGCATCAAATAGATGTGGGAAAACCCTCTGCAGATGATAGCTAACTGTTGTTTTAGATCAACAGTGAGCCCTTCAGAGCCGCAGTCTTTCATCTGTCACTTAGCAATTTCATCGGGAGTGTATTCCTTCAGTTTGCTTGGAAGAACATCATGAGACAATCAATATGTTACTTAAGTTATAAGATCTCTATCCTATCAATTAAGCATGTCTGTTTTCAACTATATTTAGTAGGATATGTCCTTGGCATTGAAACCCACGTCTTAAGTTATCTTCTTGCTGCAAACACAAACCTGGTTATTTTTCTAGTATCTTTCCAGAAATTAAATATGATCCAGCTATTCTATTCCTCTTGTTCACCAAAGGTCAAGACCAACTGTTCCCTGTTCCTGTCTTCTGAAACATTTTCTGTCACCTTTGATGTCTAAGGTAACTACTGAACCTAATCCTCAATTAGGGGAAAAAAACCCTTGTCCTCTAGAGTTGAATTTTTAAAGCAATTTTCAGACTGCCAATATGTGTTGCAGCAAGTTCTTCAGGGAACTCATCCCTAACAAGGCTCTGAACTTTCCTTACCAGGCTGTGGCCAGTGATAACCAGACCGTACACGCCATTTGCTTGCTCGTCAGGTAAAATTATTTGGTTTTTTGAAGATTTTTGAAACTGAATGTTGATTTCATCACTGTCCAGAAAGGAGTCTGGCTTCATTTTTTTCCTTGCATTCCTAAAAAAAAAAAAAGAAAAAACCACAAAAAACCGACCCAGAAAAATAATGAAAATCTTGAAAAGATATATATGTTTTGTTAAAGCAACTTTATGAAAACAAAAAAATCAGTGCTTCCCTTTGGTGGTTCAGCCCAGTTTTTACTGTATCCCTACAACAATATGCACTGTTTAGCTGCTGCTGTCTGCACAGATCATCTGTATTTCTGAAACTCTATCGAGTGTTGCTAAACTTCTGCTGATTTAAAGTCAAACAAATCATCTGAGTGTCATGAAGAATGGTATCCCAAAGGGCATCCAATTTTCTGTGCATGTTGTCAGGCAACCATCTACCCCAAGAGAAAAGGACTGCAAACCTTTCCCATTTTCCACCTTTACCTAAGAACGTGTGTCTGCAGAAGAGGTGAGGAAGGGAGGTAGGTTCTTAGATACTGCCAGAAAAGTATCCAGACAAAGGATATATCCAAGGGACATAAGCAATGTGGATAAATACCAGCAGCAGTAGAGCAACAGCATAGCTCAAGCCTGGAGCCAAAGCTTTGTGGCTCAGGATCACTTGTTGGTGAATTTCAGCTGATACTCCCTATCTGACTCTGCTTTCTTATGCCTTGATTTAATTTGAGGTCTTAGATCGAGATGCTTCAGCATTTACTCTCAGAGGAGATTTCTACATTGTGTTTAGCGTCTGGATCTTCCAGGGAGACAGGTCTCCCTTACCTAAGGTCCTTGAATGAATTGCAACAAGGAAAGCTGACAGGAGAAAAAAGGTGGAATGATACAAAACACAAATAGTGCTGGTGCACAGCAGTGAAACTGTGTGTCAGCCATTTACCTCAACTCATTCAGTACATCATCAGATGTGCTGCCTTCAATAATGAAAACATCTTCCATGTCATCATTCAGCAAGTTGCAGGAGTAACCAATATTCATTGCTGTCTCTGGGAAAGATAAACCAGGAGGATAATCCATCTTAGCAGCCCCAAATTCACCCACTTCTGTGGCCTTTTTGTACACATGACAAAAGCTCTCTTCCTGGCTCAAAAGAGATTGGAGCCTTTCAGAGTCTACAGTAAGACAGCCAGGAGAGTCACTTTGACGGATGTAGCAGCAAATTTGACTTCACAAGACCACAGGAAAAAAATAACTCTACCAAAATGAAAAAGCTTAAATAACCCTTTGACCAATATATTTGGAACAACAAAAAACATTTCATGTTGATTCAAATTTTTTTCCAGGATTTTTAACAGGCCCTCTCCCTACTTCCAGAAAAGCCCCAAACCACAGCTATGAAATATTTGTGTCCATGTCATCTCCTGAGGGCTCTGAAAAAGAATATGACATTTTGTCCATAAAATTCTGAAACACATATTTTGGTATTTTATAGCAAAACTAATGCGTCTGCAACATGACAAAATGAAATGTTTCATTTTTCTCAAAAATTCTCAGCTCATGTCTTGGATGAAATTATTTGCGAACACTTTTGACCTCCCTGAAACACCATTGTTTCAGTGAATATTCTATGTCTCCAAAAGAATTTACTGGAGTCTATTTGCTGTTCTTTCCACCTCCAAAAACCTATGTTTCCTCCATTTCTATTTGGGATGATGAGAGCCAGAAGCAAACTGAAACACACCCAACATCCACTTTAACATTAAAGTTTATGGAAAACAGGACAAGATTTTTTCCACGTTCTTCACCTGAATGATCAACTGGATGAAGGTGGCACCTTTTCACAGCTTATGTCAGGGATTATGGGATGCTTACTGTCACCTCTCCAAAGGCAAAGGGTGCTGTCTTCACCCTGCTTCCACCCTCAGGACAGAAATTAAGGACAGGCACAAGCTACAGTCATCCAGTCTAATTCCAGGTGACTGAAATTTTGTGTAGCTGGCAATGAAGCAAAGCCCTGTAAGTTTGTCTTCTGTGCAGTTTTCAAAGAATGAGAATACAAGTCTTAGCAGAACCACCCCACCAGTGGGAGAGAAGAGAAGCATCCAAAGCTGTAGTGCCTTTACCTTGCTTATCTCCAGTGAGAACCCATATCTTGATGTTGGCTTTGGCAAGAGTCTCAATTGTCTGTGGGACTCCGTCTTGTAGCTTGTCCTCGATGGCTGTGGCACCTAGCAGCTTAACAGAAATGTCAGGGAGCTGGTTAAGTCCTCCCACAGCTACCAAAGGAGGAAGCATTAAGCCTAGAGGTAATTACTCAACCAAACACAAATGAAATCCCCAGGAATAAAGTTATGCTGATTGTCATTCTTCCTCAGCAAATTTACTGTACAGAGTACAGCCCTGATCCTGCAGCTGTTCTAGTCTCTAATCCCCCCAGGCTCTGATGGATTATGGATATGTATGAAATTATTTGCAAGAATGTTTGCAGAGCTACAGGTCTGTGTTGTTCCGTGTGTTTCCTTCACAGCAGATAGAGCTTCAACAGAGGGACAAAGACACTGTGGATCCATGTCCCCAAACCTCCTCTCATGTGGAACTTGATCCCAGCTGTGCTGTACTGCAGATGTCACATGGCTGCTAAACATCTTCTCCAGCTCTTAACAGACCTGTCCCCACCCCTGCCCCACACTGTCACACAGCTACACCACAGACTGCTCAGGACGCAAACGCTCCTTTTTCTAAAGTTACTGCTTTTTCTGCTATTTGGAGATGGTGGCTTTAAGCTGTTGTCAAAGGGACATGGAGGTTTCACTGCTACCTCAGGTTTCACTGCTACCACCTACCTCCTGCTGCTGGGAGACTAAATTCAGAGGTTGGCTTCAAGTCCAGGATCCCTCTTAGCATCCTGGGATGTTCATCCTACATCAGCTATGAGCGTTATCAGGGTAGGTAACAGCTCTGACAGAACTTCTCTATAGGGTCCTCAAAATTGTACAATCCCCATTTTACAGTAGTCCCTCATCCAGCTAGAGAGACTATGCAACTTCCAAAGGCCAGCATCTCCCCAGCTCACACTTGCTTCTTCCCTGAGCCCTGCTGGCATTCTGAGCATACAGCTAAAGGAAGGAGCAAAGATGTCTGCCAGGATGTCCAGGATTTCAGGAAAGCACTGCCATCAGTGTAAAAGCTGGATTGCTTCTCCTCAGATCCCACACATGCTTTTCATTCATTATTCATGGCTCTAAAACACAGGTGGACCCTCTAGGGCATTTAAAAACTGTAACAACGTTAAGGGAGAGAAGAATGACTTGAAGATCACAGTTTAGCTCTATTTCAAATTGACACAAACATGTTCATGGATATCATCTACCCATCCTGCCCAGGGCTGGAAGAACAAAGGAGACACTCTCAGGGGCACTGGGAATTATTCACTGCCTGCCATTTCAAAGGCTGGAAAATAAATAGATCAGCCATTTGCACATACAAAGGACAGCTATGAAATATTTGTGTCCACGTCATCTCCTGTGGGCTCTGGTGCGTCACTTCATCATGAGAAAGCTACTCTGACACCCACGTGAGTTAAAATAAAACCATTCTCCTGCACCGGTGGCTGACACCCCAGTTATGGGCTCCTGACGGAGGTGCCAGGGAACACCCAGGGCTGCCCTGGGTCACACAGCCCACTGAGCTGTTTGCAGAGCAGTGTTTACCAAAGTCATACTGAGCTGTTTATTGACAAACCACCACCCTCACTGCCTCCCCCACAGCTTGGCCCAGATTCCCTGAATTACCAACCATTAGGTCTTTTTCAATCTCTTCATATAACTCCGACAGTTTGTCTTCCCGTCCTTCCAAGGCAGTGCTTGCTTCATGGTGACGCCTGATCCAATCCTGAAAGTAGTCCTCCTCCAAGCTTTTATAGGCCACCACAAGTGTCCTCAGGCCTTCTCCAGCAAACTCCTGCAAGACAGTGGTGAGGCAGAAAGGTCCAAGAAGAACAGTCTGGTCACCCGGGCTTACAAAGGACCCTCAGAAAGCAGACTGGTAAAAGCACCTTGGTAAAGTTTGCAGAAGAAAGGTGAAAAAATGACACCTTAGGCCACAAATGCTGTGGTATTTTTAAACAGCAATTCCAGACCACTTTATCATTGCTATCCATGGTCCTTATGAAGAAAAAACTCAAAAGGGCTTTTCTACTTTCTGGCTCTAAAGCTTTACAATAACCAGGTATTTGTTTCCCAGGCTGGTATTTCTCAACGAGAGGTCCAGAATAGTGAGACCTACATAAACACTGAACACAGCCTTGAATTTCGGACATGGGTTCAACATTTTTAGGGTATGAATTCTAGCTGAAATGCACAGCATGAGCACAGTCAGTCATTGCATCTCACCAAGTCCTTGTAACTGTGCTTTTTGACGGACAATATGGAGCTCAGTGTTTGGTGGAACAGCAAAGATGTGTTTGTGAAATGCATCTCTGGGAGGTGCTTCCCCAGGCTTGAAGTAAAGGTGCATCAGGAAGAGGTCACAGGTCTTCTAAATGTCCTGCATTATATTTGCCATCTTTGTCCATACTGCAGAATCACAGAATGATAGAATGTCTTGAGTTGGCAGGGACCTTAAAGATCATCTCATTTCAACCCCCCTGCCATGGGCAGGGACACCTTACGCTAGAGACCAGGTTGCTCAGAGCCCCATCCAACTTGGCCTTGAACACTTCCAAGGATGGAGCATCTACATCTTCTCTGAACAACCTGTTCCAGTGTCTCATTGCCCTCACAGTAAAGTATTTCTCCCTAATATTTAATCTAAATCTACCCTCTTTCAATTTAAAGCCATTAACCCTTGCTTTATCACTACCTGCCCTTGTAAAAAGTCCCTCTCCAGCTCTCTTGTAGCTCCTTCAGGTACTGGAAGGTGTTATAAGGTCTGCCCAGAGCCTTCTCTTCTCCAGGCTGAACAAACTCCAATCTCTCAGCCACAGGGGAGGTGCTCCAGCCCTCTGATCATCTTCATAGCCACCGACTCAACTCCAACAGGTTGATACCCTTCTTATGTTGAGGATCCCAGAGCGGGGCAGTGTCCTAGGTGGGATCTCACAAGAGCAGAGCAGAAGGACAGAATCACCTCCCTTGATCTGCTGACTGTCCTGGAGCAGTTCAAATGGCACCTGGTGCTCACACTTAGGCAACTAGTTTGATACCTAAGGCCATAGAAATTAATTTGTTTCTCAATTCCATAACTAAAAATTGATGCTTCAGCACTGTTTCTAAAATCTGGGGATTTTTTTCTGAAGACAAAGTACGCCGGAGAAAAAGAAAACATCAAATGCAGAGATGTTGTTGAGAAGGAAGCACTTACATTCAGGTGTTCTGTGGTCTCCTCTTTGAGAGAGTTGCAGGATGGGTGAAGCAGTTCATACAGAATGGTGTCAGCCCCCTTGCAGTACAAAGTCAAGTCACCTTCTGGACTCTGCACTGTGAGGAAGAGGAAAAGAAATGCTACAAATCTCGGAGTGATGCTCTTGGGGTACACAGCCCTTCCACCAAATAAAGAAAAGTTTCTACAGGTGTCTGAATTTCCCCAAGTTTTGGCAAACTCCCAGGAATCAAGACAAGCTTTGCTTAGAAAAGACGAGAGTGCGTTGGTCTGAGCAGACACTACCTTGTCCCTACAGGCAGAACTTCACTCAAAAGTTAAGAACAACTTTTTTTTAGGGAATTGGTCCTACTTCTCCTATTTCTCCTACCAGTAAACTGTAACTACAGTTATGATATTCCTGATGCATTTGAGTATGTTGGAGGGTTAATAAAGGCTACAAAAGGTTTCTTGAATAATTTCTCTATTTTCTGTTAAGGAAAGTAGGATTCTCAGTCAATTCTTCCTTTCTCCTTTCCTCCTTCCTCAAATTCAACTGATAATTTAAAAGCTGATTAGAAGAAAGGCCTTTCCTGCACTGTAATGGGGGGAGCAAGATATATTAAAAACTCAGTGTCTTCAGGAGGCTGGCTTGCATCGCTGGGGTCCAGATGTTGAGATTTCTCCCACCTGCCTCCTTTAAGTATTTTTCTGGAACTGTTCCTGTGTAATTATAAAGTCAAGGCGGCACATCTCAAGCCATCAGAAATAAATGTTATTCAGAGCACATTGCAAAGGAGGTTTCCTAGAAAAATGCATCACAGCAGAATGAGGGACAGCTCCAGAACCTAAAAAGTCAGGAAGGAAAGAAAGCAGCAAAGGAAACATACCGATCACAGACATTCGCTTTCGAACATTGTTGAAATCAAGAATAGCCAGAAGTTTGTAGATTTTTGTTTCTCCCATTTCCACGACAGTGATAGTCTCTGGTGTGCGAGCCCGGAACACAAATCCAAAGTTTCTGGCAGCAGTGACTAGGGCTCCCTCATCAGGAGATTGTGCTTGATACACCAAGTTACCTGATGTGCAAGAAAAAAAATGTAATGTGGCTTCTGACTTATTTCTGAGCTAGAAAAAGTACAAAATCCAACACATTATATAGGAGTTATCCCTTTGCTTTTTTGTTTATCCACAGAAGTACAGCACTAAAAAGCACCTTATGTCCACACATCTCCATCAAGTCCCACCAACCCATCCTCCAGGACAGTGCAAGAGGCCCCCTGGATTCTTTTGGGGACTTTATTCACTCTCTTTGGAGTCTAACATGTCACAGAGAGGACAAGTTCCTTGGGTTTAGCCCCTTCTAGTTAGATCTGCATGTATTTTTCTGATCAGTATTTTCACCTAATACCTGTTAATTAATTCTAGTTAATCTTTTAAGTATGGTTTCCATCCGGCCTGGGAATTGAGGAGGCTGACCCAGTAGCTGTGGGAACACTGGGTGAGAGGAGCTAATGAGTCTCCAGTGGATAGGTGCTCTATGTTCTTTGCTTTTTGGGACTAGCAGAAGAGTAGAGAAAGAGTGGGGCAAGCCTCTGCCACCTCAGGGAAGCTGTGGCACCTGCAATTTCCGCACTCCAGAGATGTGGTGTTTGCAGTAGTGTCAGCTCCACCACAGGAACACACAAGGAGTAGAGGCCCTGGTCCTTTCTCTTCCCGGGTGGCATCTCCAAAGACACTGATTTATGTGTAGCCATACACTACAGAAAATCACCAGGGAGCCAAAAGGACCAATAACAGCTTCTATGGAGAGAAGACATGCTGTGGTGCAAGTGAACATAACCACTCATTCCAGTGCCTTCAACAGTCCTCACCTTCCTTCTTCTCTTCTGGCATCACTGTGTGGCAAAGTGAGAGCAGTCGGAAGAACCTTTGTGTCGGGACATCATTCAGCTTCACGGCTTCAACCAGGCTGTGGTCATAGAAGGCAAACTTTGGGTCAGCTAACGGGTTGTAGGAGAAATCAACCTTCTCTGTGTTCTGAAAAAAACATGGCTTGGTATTATTTGTTGAGCTCTCACATGGCTGTGCACCAGTGCCTGCCCAACACAGCCCCTCTCTGCTCCTCACATTTACAAAGGACCCTATCCTGCAGGGCTGCTGCTCATGACAGAGATTGGTGGGTTTAAGGAAGTGGGAGGTCATGAAAGGTATTTAATCATAGGACAGGACAGGCACTAGATGTGCCGTTCAGAGGAGCAGCACTCAGGCTAAGAACCAGTTAGCTGAACTGCCTGAGTGGCATCTAATGCTCCAACAGGATCCCTGCCAATGGATTCCTACAGCAAAGAAGTGCCTGCCTTCAACACACGCCTGCTTGGAGGCATTGTGTTCGTGATGTCAAAGGCTGGCTGTGACAGTGGAATGCAGGACCCCACTTTAAAACAATTCAAAAGGTTGTCTTATCCACCACGTCCTCCCAAAGCCAGAAAAAATCCTGATATGGAAAAAAATAGGACAGACAGGCGACGTAAAGGTTAAATTCCATGGGCACTGCCCATTTTGACTAAAAACAAGGAGCCCCAGGCAGAGTGGAACACACTGGAGAAATGTCCAGAAGCTCACCGCATGATGTGTCATGGAGTAATGGACTGCCAAGCCTGCCTCAGACAATTCTGTTTCCCGCCCCATCCCTGGTGAGCTCAGAGTTTCCAGGACGGGAATCATCCTCTCGACCTCTGCACACTGACATTTAGCACTCAGTCCAAGAGCACAGACCGGCCCCTCCCACATTTGTCTGTGCAGCAAGGCCTTTGGAGGCCACAGATTGTTGGAGGACTCTGCAGGACTCTGCTCCATAGAGTGTCATGAGCAGCAGGGTGGGGTGGACACTTGGCAGGGGTCCAGTGAGAGTCACCCAGCAAGGCTGATGGAGAGAGGGCAGGCTGGAGGCACAGCACTCAGCACAAACAGCCTGTTTCGGTGGGCAATTTAAGTTCTAAATCGCCTGGAAATGAATAATTGGAATGGGGAGTGGGATTTTCATCATCATCTTGCTGTGTGTTATTTGGATTACTGTGTGTAGCTTTTAGACATTTTAGAAATGAAGACATGTGCATTTGTGCCAGCAAGCAGAGGCTAAAGAGAAATGTAGAAATTACACATTTTCACACTTTCTGAAATCCAGACATTAGAGGAATTTGACGGTGACCTTGCTATTGGTATGAACTGCACTCACTAATTCCTCGCTAAAGCTTTAATTAACTACCAAGGTTAATAAAATTCACCAATGTCCAAGTCTCCAACAAACACCAATGGTCAGGTGTTCAAGAGAAGCTGTGCATGCACCAGGATGTCAGAGGGGAAGCAGAGGGGACAGTGGGCTGTTCCCGACCTGCAAGTTTCAGCCAGGCTTACTGAAAAGGAACTTAACTCTGGGAATTCTCTCACATCCAGAAGAACACACATCACTGTTATGAGCATCAAGAGCATCAGCTCTTGCAGGGTCAGAAACACAAGCTATGCCTCTGTGGGTTGTGTCCACTGGTACTTATCCAGGTTCACTGAAAGCACAGATTGTGATAGCACTTACCTCATTTATTTCTATCCTTTGCCCAGACATATCATACACATCACCTGCAAGAAAGAAAGACGAAATTATAGCCACAAACTGCAGATAAGTGCAGTCTCTGAGCCACAAAATTGGTTAAAGTGTTTCTAAGCTAGAATCTATTTTAAAAGTTTCAGTAAATTGACATGGGCACTGACGACTGATGATACATAATGATCAGTTTCTATGTTGGCCTATGACAAAATCCGGAGACCGATAGATGCTTGAAACACAAAGTGGTTACCATAAAAATGACTGGCTTTTGAGTAAGAAGACTTGTCTCGAGCAGAACCCACAGAGGATCAAGTGCTAGGTAGGAAATGAAAGTGCTTCCAGGGGATGATTTCTCTTGTGCCTTCTCTTTCAAAATCCAGCTCCTGGAGCCTACTATTTGCAGCAGTCCCTGGACACCCACAGAAAAGGAGTTTTCAAAGTCCATTTTTCCCTCCTCTAGGTAGCAAGGCTGCTCTACTGATTTTCCCTGAACAGATGATCTGGTCATAGGAAATGAAGACATGTCATCTCCAGGAAACATTACTAGAACTCTACCCAGAGAAAAGTTTCACTAGGAAGGTCTGGACTGTGCCAAGGCCAGCCAGTCCCAACACTTCATTGAAATAAGATTGAAACACAATGAATTACGGGAATGATTGATTCATATTTTCACCAGCAACCTCAAATGTGACCAAAGTCAACTGTGGTGCTAGTGTGCCTTCACAAAGGCCCCAAGAGTGTAAAAGAGACACAGTAAACACCTCTCCTGAGAACCTATGCATCAGCTGATTCCCTGGGAACCATAGCCAAGAGGCTTTTTTTACATCTCCTTCCCTTAAGCCTCCAGAGGAGAGCAGAACTAAATCATCCTTGATGGCATGGCTTTCCCGAATGCCCCTGAGCAGCAGAAAAGTACTATGCTAGGAAGAAGCTAAACATTTAGAAAACTACAGGTAATAGATTTTTGACTTCTTTGCATGTATTTCCCGTTCATTTCTTGTACCCTTGCCCTGTATCTATGTTAGTGGTGACATCTGCTTCAGAAAAGTCAGTTAAAGACACATACTGGAAGAAATTTCAAACTGTTTAGCAGTACTAATGTTAGATTTCATAGTACCATTGTTTGAGATATGGTGGTCTCCAAATATGCACAGATTCACAGGAAGAAATATCTTTGTTTGTTAGGTCAGCTGATAGCACTGAGAAAAGATGCAAGCTTTCTGGCATATTAGTGCATCAACAGCTCTGACACAGGCAAAGCAAGCATCCATATACAAATAAGCAGTGACTAATTTCTCTGGGGCATCTAATGATGTTAATCAGTTAGGCAGTTTGCGAAGTGTTAGCACCTCTTGAGCAGTACGAAGAAAACTGCCTGGGGCCATAGCATGAAGATCCCTTTAAATAAATGACTTCTAGGATCTAACACAGCTAACAACTCTTTTTTCCCATTTTTCCCAACCCCCTACAAACTTTTCTCTCTTCGTGTAGGTGAAGAATGTCAAGTGTAAAGACAAGACCAGGTAATTGACTAGTCAAACTACCTGAAAAGGGTGTGGAAAATCACTATTTGTGACATGAGAAATTGCTGAACGTGAGAGACAACAGTGTGAGAAGCTGGCAAAATTTGCAGATAGCCCCATGAGGGATGGCTGATTTTATAAGTGGTTAACAGGGAGTTAGTTATGTGAGCTACATGTTATGTTTTGCACGGTTAGCAATACCTGGCTAACAATGTCGATAATACCATAAAAAGCTGAGATTACCTAACTAATGATATCAGAAAAAAAGCCCCAAATCTGAGTACAGATGTTGTAAATGTGGGACAAATGAGGAGAAACTAGTAATGTTGGTTCTTTAGCTGGGATAATAATTGGGCAGAAAAAAGGCAATGGAAGAGAAAGAAGGGGAAGCTATTAATACATGGCAAGTGATGCAATCAGGCTGTCCAGACATCCCTGATGGGCAGCCTTGCACCTGATCACTGCAGCTCCTTACATGGCACTCTCTTCTGGATATTGGATTAAGTCTCTGTGGATGAAGAGGCACATAATGAAACAAAACTCAGAGAGTAAGACAAATAGGTAACATACCATAGGATTTGCCATTGATGGAGCACTTGTTGAAGCACATGATGTTCTGGGTGAGAGTTCCTGTCTTGTCTGAGAAGATGTACTTGATCTGCCCCAGCTCTTCGTTGAGTGTAGTGGTTCGGGCCTGAGCTGGCGTGTCATTCGGTGGGTAATACATTTTACGGTCCCAGTCGATGTAGAAGCTGTTACCCAAGCGTATAATCTCCACACTGATGAAACAGAAAGAGAAGATGATGTCATATTCATTAGCTTAAGGGACAAGCTCTTTATCTTCAGCACCACC
This sequence comes from Falcunculus frontatus, assembly GCA_013398115.1. Classification (NCBI taxonomy): domain Eukaryota; kingdom Metazoa; phylum Chordata; class Aves; order Passeriformes; genus Falcunculus; species Falcunculus frontatus. The sequence continues at coordinate 102,578 of VZRV01002115.1, forward strand.
ATTATCAATTGCAATTAGAAGACAACTCTGAAGGCAAGGACAGGTTGAACTCATCTGCCCATAGGTGGCCTGTGGTAAGGGATGCTGAAGCAAGGCCCACTGAAATGATCTGCTAAGTTTACAGCAAACTCATTTCCTTTGTTTTATAAAGCAGTACTTTATAAAAGTACTTGGAAAGTTTCAGAAGTTTTTGGACTGAGAAGCGAGGCAGGAGCAGTGGGTTTCACTTGGTGCTATTTCAGGAGATGGTTTCCAGCAGAGCTGTGGGCTGGGCTGAGCCCAGTGCCAGGGGATGAGCACAGCCATGTCTCAAACAACAGAGAACTCCACAACGAGAGAGCCATTGTGTCACTCAGTACAACCAAAGAGTGGCATCAGCTCGCAGATGATATGAATTTTCACTTTGGACAGGAATGGAATTAATTCCTCAGGTTTACCAACACAGAAGAGAGTCTCAGTAGCAAAAGTGACTGAAGGCAGGTACAGTGATAAACTGAACAGGGCTATGCAATCTCTACCCCAGCCCCAAGGTTTGAGAGTATCACAGAGACATTGCCTACCTGTCACTCCTGCTTGGCTATCGATAACCAACACAGCTCTGCATTGTCTGGGAAGAGGCAACACTCACAGTGTTCATAAAACACCATAAACCTGATTGCGCCTACTTACCTGGCAATCCTCACACAGCCCTAAAGCCACCTCAAAGAACAGGCCATTCATTCACTGTTAGCAAGATGCTAATGGTGGTGGGCTTCCAGCCCTGCTCCTATAGTGTCCTATACACCTACACCTATCCTTAACTGCAAAATCATCCTCTCCTCTTCCAGGGCTCACTGCTGTCCCCACTCCAACCCTGATAAAGCCGTCTGAAGGCAGCAGAAACAAGAAAAGCATCACTGTGGTTGCATAGGATCATCCATGATGGGGCTGTGTTAGGTTTTTAAGGAAAATGCTGCTCCCAGTTAAGGCAAAAGCTCCTAAGATCAAAAGTGAAAGGAGCTTCTGGCACGTACCTGACGTAGAGTGAAATTGGTACCACGGTGTTTAGAATGATCACGTATGACCAGAACGTGAGGAAGCCGGAGTAGGAGGCAGAGTTGACACCCTCTGCCCAGGGCAGGTAGACCTGGAAGTAGTAGCCCTTATCATGCTCCCAGATACCATTGCCAATGGCTAGGATGAGACACATCAGTGCTAAAAATGCAAAGATCTGAAAAAAGAAAAAAATCAAAAAACAAACCAAACAAATCAAAACCAAACAAAATGTATTGCATTTTAGAAACTAGGAATTTTTTATGTACAGGTTAATCAGAAGACCCTAGTGGGATAGTGTTGGATAGCCTCAATCATGGGTGAATGTTCCTAGGGATGAAGAGGAAAAACCAGCAAAATATTATACTTTTACCTCCAGAACAAAGCTACACAGTGCAGAGTCTGGCAATTTGGAATTAAAAGTCCTCAAACAGCTGGGGATTCAAATCCCAAGCAGACATCTCAACTAGGGTAGTTACAGCACTCTGCTGGAGAGCACCAAATCTCATTAGAGCAGAGTTGAGCTGAGGGTCCTCAAACATCTGGCTGCACACTTGGGCATAGAAACTGTCTGGAGGACTTTACCTGGCCATTTGCCAGATGTATCATAGTCTTCCTCACAGTTCCTGAAAGGCTACTAAGGATAATCCAGCACTGTATGGTTTGGAATTCAGCACTGGATATTATTCTGATGGTTAGAGGAGAGTTAATTGCTTTCTCAAAACTAATGGCTGCCTTGGTATCCGCCCTCACAATTTGATTACACTTCCTTTGAGCAAACGAAAAGCAACACCAGTCAGTGGTGTGCATCCTTGGGCTCCAGAGAAGCCTGTTTCCTGAAGCCTAAAGCGACCAGGGCAACAGCAACTGGGAAGTGAATTTCAAATTGGGATACCTTAGTAGGAACACTATTTAACAGATACAAAAACATAGGTCATAAAGTACTTTTGATTAAATGAAGACAAACATGTAGCAATACAATTATTTGGAAAAGAAGACAAAAAGAAAAGGAAGAAGGAAATTTAACAGAAATTAATACAAACTGCAGGGAATTATAGAATGGTGAATATCCAACGGTCATAAAGTATCAATAAAAGAAAAAAATAAAGTCATAAACAGGTGTGTGAAAAGCAAACATCTTAACAGACAGTCCTCCAAGAGGAAGGAGGAAGGAAGAAGAAGGAATTATCTGCCCTACAGTAAATGAAAAAGGCAGATTATGTCCATTGACACAGAGCACTGTATGGCTCTATCTGCTAATAAGCATTTTCAATGCAGCAGGTCCATCTAATTCAAAGATGGAAGCTTAGAGGTTAGTTTTTAACCTTTAATGAGGTTAGTTTTTAACAACGCTTTGAAAACTGGGAAGCCCCACCATCTTGGAATCCTGCTAATATAATTAAAATATTTGTAAGGTAGAAATGGTGATGGTGGGGGAGATAAATTGCAGCAAACTTGACATCCTTCCTGGACAAATGATAATAAAATAATGCTTTTGGCACAGTCTTTTCCAAATATTTGACATAGAATAGCCAATATAGTAAGAAAAAAGTGAAGATACAGAGTCAACAGGATGCACAAAAGAGCAATTAAAAATCATCTTTTGCAAGTATCATCATTAAGGAGGAAATATCAGTAAGTTGGACCATTATGTAAAGGCCACACAGCAACAATCACATTAAAACAGTAATCAACCTTTTTAAAAATCAGTAACTGAGGGAGAAACATAGAAGTGTTGATGGTAAAGCTAATATTTGTACTGCCGAGGTAATCTATGGGAGGAAGAAAGATACTTCTGTGGAGCAATATGAATCACTTGGTGAAAAGTTCATGCCTGATCAACTCAAGTTTTAATATTAAAAAGCCACAAAAGGGAACTCCAGTAAGAAAAGGTGGCAGGCTGAGTTTCAGGGGACACATTTATTTCACGCATGAGTAGTAGCTTTTCTATTTAATTGTGCAAAGCCAAATAAATTACTCAACTTGTGAAATGGAGACAATATTGCTTGCTGGTAAGGAATGTGCTGCAGTGTTTTTAAACCTCTGTGAACCAGAAATTAAAATATACTTCAATCTGTGCTATTATAATTATAAGGACTTAGGCATATATTAGAGGCATGACCCACCTCACTGCCCCACAGGTTAAAAATTATCCATCTGCAGAATATCACAATTCATGTAGGAATTTCAATGTGTGATTCAGCAATAGAAATATACGTGGGGCAAAACAGGAGCTGAGCTTTCCCGAGGTGTCCCTGCCCGTGGCTGGGGTGTTGGAACAAGATGATCTTTAAGGTCCCTTCCAAGTCAAACCACTCAGTGATTCTATACCACAGCAGCTCTTGCCTACAGTTGCATTTGATTTATGTACATTTTGTTTTCTGTGCATTGGGCATGTCAATGCTCTCACAACCCCACTCATGTGCAACACTCGCGCTCCCACAAAGCTCCCTAACGTGCTGTTTGCTCTGAGACAAATGCAAAGGACTGAGCCATTAAAAGCAGCCCTGGAGATTAATTTCTGTGCACAGAAACAACTGTGTGCAAGGTGTTGCAATTGTAACCACAGTCCTGAAGAGAATGACATGAAAAATCATAGGTTTGTGCATGCTCATGGGGCTTCCCAGCATGAACATCCTCCCTCCCTGAGTTCTGCCCATGCACTGCCTGCTAAGGATCCTCTTGGTAAGAATTTCGTAAAGAGGAAGTGACTTTTCACTTCAAGACAAACATTGACTGTTGGACTGTGAATTAAAACAGTCTTGGTTTCTTAATTGGCACTTTGTGTTCTGCTCCAGGATTTGAAGCAGTCAGTTGTTTAAGAGATGAATGTGAGAGCTCTCTTTCTCTGAAAATTTGCTCCCCCTAGCATGCTAAGAAGCAGGTTTTGGAGAAAAAAGCATTTCTGGAGCTGGGAAGGGCATCCCCAGTGGAGGAACATCAACTTCTGTCTCAGATCGATGAGAAACACCTCCAAATGTGACAAAACAGCTATGACTGCCATCTGGAAAGGTTCGCTTCTGATTAACCCTTGTTGGGGTAAACCAGGGCAACATTTAACATTTCAGGCACTCCCTTGGCAAACCTGCTTAAATACTGCTTTGTGCCTGGAAGTTTTATGGGAAAATAAACACAAAATAATTTTGCCAGTGTTAATGTGGAATAAGTTTCACTTCATGTAAATGATTTATTTGTAGTAAGTTGTGGCTGCATTGTCTCAAGAGAGCACAATATACTGCCTGTTTTTATGACCGCACTCTGTAACCTTTGACCACCCAGTGAGCTGGAAAAACCCAATGCCACATCCCCTTAGGTGTGCAAAGAGTCTGGTGTTTAAGGTACGACAGAGCTTTACTTAGACATCAAAAGTTTAGGTTCCTTAAAATGTTTAAAAGAGACAAACACACTCTTGGCTCCTCCAGCACCCAAGAACCCAGGCAGAGGCTGATGCAATCGGCTGCAACTTGCTCAGTTTTTTAAAACAGAGCCAGGAGGTAAATTCATCTCATTTGTTTTTATAAAGAGAGGCCAAACAGACTGAAAGCTCTGGGTGGGACCCTTGGCTTGTGAAAGGAGATTTAGCGAATCTCAATTGAACATTAAATTCCAGATTTCCTCTGCTCTGTTTCTGTGCCCAGTGGATCCCCCCACAGCCCATTTTCCTCTCCAGTCAGAGCATAGCAGAACACTTATGAAAATGTGAAGTTCCTCAAATGGTTGCAAAATTTTGAATGTAATATGCCCAAACCTTGTTTGGTTTTGCTGTCCACTTCAGGCGAGGAAGGGAAGAAAACACTGAGGGAAACAAGCTGATGATGGCCAAGATTTTCCCTTGGCAGAGATTGGTGCACAGTTATTAAATTAAGAGCATGTCCTTACTGTACACAGAGCAAGGCCTCAAGACGGATTGAAGATAACCCTGGAGTGGCTCTCTGAGCTGTGGCACTACTGGGTATCTCTGGGCTCACCTAAAGGACTTTTGGGATCCCAATTAAAAAATAAGGAATAGAGGGGCTGAGATGAAGTGTGGAGGGTGGTGCCAGCCTGGAGATGTTTGTGCTCTAAGCCCCAGTGCTGAGGAGGTATGAAGTCAGAGAGGGCAGGGAGAGCTCAGGCCAGCCTTGCTGTGATGCACAGACTGCTGTTGGACGCCTCCTCCAGGGCTTGCACCAGTGCCTGGGAATGGATTCTGTCCCCAGCTGGCTACTAGGGTGAGCTGGAGAACAAGACTAGTAGGGAAGAAGCAGTAACAGTGAGCACTGACCACCAGACCTTCCCAGTGTCATAAACTGAAGGTGATGCAGCATGCATGGGAAAGCATGACGAATCTGCACTCAAAGGAAAATGAAATCTGAAACTAAAGACCTTTTCTTCAAGCAACATTGATTAAAGTAGTGTCAGAGTATATGTCTTCCTTCCCTGAGTGGCTTTGAACTCAAGCAGTAAAATCTTGAGAGAGTCTGTAAAAGAATCACTATTTCTGCCTGGAAGTATTTTCCATTTGTTAAAACCACTGATGAGCTTAACCCTCAAATTAAATATGTTTTTCAATCTGAGAAGAGTGCTTGCTATGTAAGATTAGTGTTCTCAAATTTCCCAGCTGCTAAAAACACCGGTTTCTGAGCATTAATGAGACCATGTCTAATAATTTAACCTAACGTGTTAAGTCAGGAGCTGGCATCATGTAAATTAGCAAACTCAATTACCAAGTCCTATGCAGATATCACCAGAGATGCCAAGAAATCTTGAGGAAGAGAGAGAACTGCTAATGTTTATTTAAATAGAAAATGACAAAATTACTAGAAGAAAAAAGGGATTTGCAGGCTTCAGAATAATTCTCACACAAAAATGCAGAGCAAGTGAGAGCAGAAAAAATGACAAGCTCAGAAGAAAAGTCCTTAATTCTGTCAATGTAATGGCCTTGCTTTGCAAGATGGGCCGGCAGAGGTGCTGCAGAACTCAGGCTGCTAATAAATTATGATGTACTTTTTCTTTTTATCATCAGTCACTTCTGATATTCCCCCATTTGTGTGGACAAAGAGGTGGAGCATATGGAAATGATGAACACATCTGAAGAAAGGAAGACACATTAATCAGACTTACCACCAACACAAGGACATTCATGAGCCGATCGATGCTTGTTCGCTTAAAAGTTGTTTTTCCGCTATTCTGCATGAGTTTCGTGTCTGGCCCTGGAGATGAAGCACACTTGTTAATTTTAGTAATAAAGCTTAGCTGTTCTAAAGCCGATTCCCTCTGAGGCCCTGCTGTGCTTTTCAGCATAAATAACCATTGCAGCTTTCCTGAAGTCAGGTACACACCATTTAGAGTGCTGGTTGGAAACTTGGGCAGAAACAGGTTAAGTCACTTGCCTGAGATTATATGCAGAGGATGACATTAAACCATTAATTCTGGACGCTGATTCAATTTCAGCATTCAACCCTCCATTTCAGGTTTAGTCACTTTTCACAGAATACCTGATACTGCTATGTTATTGGTGACATATTATGTACTATCTCACATGTCTAGAGGAGTATAGAAACAGTAGAAGGACTGTGTTCGTGAAAAGAATAGATCTAATCAATAATATTATTGATGACCCTGATATTCCAATATGGATTAAAATCACATAGAAAGGATACAGAGTGTTTAATTCAATACACTTGAGAGAATTCTTAACCAAATTTAATCCTTACATTCCTTCTTAGTCATTGATCAAAACTCCCCTCCTGTACTTTGCTGTGTGCATTTCTGAAACAAAAAACTTTTTTCTTCTCGTACCTGGTAGAAATATACTTTATAAAGAGGAAAATACTTGATTCCTTTGTGCATGCTGGGTGTGATGTATTCCCCTGCTAGTGCTGCTGGGCTCTGCAATCCACACGTCGGTCTTTTTACCTACCAGCATAAATAACGAGTCCAAAGCACCACTCTGTGTTCCTGATAGTACAGCCCCTCAGCAACATCTTCTCATTGTCCAGGGCATACTTCTCTCCTCGAAGAGTAAGAGTTCCTGTGAATTTATCCAGTTTGTTATTTGGTGCCTCACATCTGACTTCTCCTGTAAAAAGAAGGTAAAAGCAAAAATGGAAATCTTGGTGCAGAAAGGTGTCATCAATACTGCATTCCCAGCTGTTCCTCAGAGAGATAATGCTTCACATTGTTGTTGCAGTCGACTCCTAACCCTGTCATTCCCATCCTATATCTTATATTTACTGATGTTCTGGGATGTTACTCCTTCCCCATACTCATCTCATAATTCAAAGGATCACAATGAACTTGGATTTATCCAATTCTTTGAACATGGCAATTTTTTATTGGTAGAGTACAAAACAAAGTTTCCACCACTTTTATGTGGGTGAGAAGAAATGTTGAACCAGCAACATACTTTTAATCCATTCACAGCAAGTTCATAGTGGTAGGATGTCACTGGATAACTTTAGCTAAAAGAGCTGACATCACGTTTTTTCCTATTTCATTTTACCTCAAACTGCAGGAGCCCAAGTGGATAAAATCATAGCCTAAAGGATGCAGAAGAGTAATTAACTGAGGTGTCTTTGTTCACTGTTTTTTAATTTCATCTGTTTTAAAGCTCAAGTCCCAGGAGGACATAAAAGATACCACTACCTTCTTTGGCCACACAGCTGACACTGTAAGTGATTGGAGTGTCTATTTCCATGCTTTATATTTATTTCTTGTAATAAAATATGTTCAGATACTTCAGTATAAAAATGATTATTTAAATCAACAACTGCCCCTGACATTTAAAGATTCAAAGCAGAGCCCTGTGGATGTATTGAAAAGAACTGGAAAATACAAACATGTCTTACTGAAAGGCAGTCTAAGAGTTCAGTCTGTTCACTGAATCAGCAGGAACATTAGAGTTATTTTGCTCACAGGCTGTAAATACCTACAAAAAGACTAGCATTTGCAGAGAGTGCAGTTCTTCTAGCTGCTCTCAGATTTACACACTAGGCTCAAGAGACTGGAAACAAAATCCAGGGAAGTCCAGAAGAAAAGTACAGCTTTAAGTGTCATGACCATCTTTACTACTGCACATTTTAAAATCAAAAATCATTAAAATCATCCAAAAAGCAGCTAATCTAGGGCAGACAAATCATCAGACATGACAGATCAAACAGTTAGGAAATTCAGTGACACATGTGACATCAGAACTCATGGTACCAACTGTGCTGATCTTCTATTTTATCATCTGATTCATTTCTGAAAGTCGCCGGTAACCAGGCCCGTCTCACTACCACCCTTGCAACGCCTTGAAAAGCACAAAGGAAACAGAGGCTTTGCACTGTGACCTCAAACAGCACTTGGCAAAGCAAACGTGGGGCATGGTCTCCCACCAGGAACACTGTGCCTGCCGTGGGACAGTGCTCCTGTGAGCACCTCATGAGTCCATATCTGCTTTCCCATAAGCAGGTGGGTCTGGGCTACTGACATGCTGATTTTGAGATCAGAAGGGGTCCATCCAGATGAGACTGACCACAACAGAGTGAGAAGCTATAAAGAATCCCCAGGACAGCTTCACTGAGCCCAGTAACTCTGCAGCTGAAGGAACCACAGCCAGGCGCCGTGCCTCCTGTCCATTAAAAGCAATAAGATATCTGGAATACATTTCAGCTGAAAGAGTTAAATACTGCCAAGTCGACGTGTGGTAAGTAGAGGGTAACTGAAAAGTACTGTTGACTTTCTGGTCTCCCAGTTCCCCAAATCAAACAAAGAAAATTCAGCATTTTGCAAGCATCTTCCTTATCTGAACCATCAAACAAACATCATAACTCACATTAAGCATTCCACTGAGTGCCTGTATTAGCTGCACAACCCTGTCCTCTCTTCCTGTCTTAAAAAGCAATTAGATAAAGAGTTATATAAATATTTAAATATTTCTACGGAGGTTTGCTAAGGGAAATGCAAGGCTGGGTCTGATTCCAGGCACTCTTCCCAGTACACTGTCAAATATAAATCATCCTGGGAAACATTTTATTCATGTTAAGTATTGTGAAGAGGCCACTTTTATTTACAACATAAGTAAAATAGATATTTACAGAATAAATAAATATCCAATAAGAAAATTCTCGATTTTCCACAATATTTTTAAACGTTTTTTTTAAATTAAGCACTTTCAAGAACACAGTGCCCTTAGATAAGCATCACACTAAACATGCTTGAAAAATTATCTAAGATTAAGATTTTGTGTACAGATTGATAGGCACTTCAGCCTGCTCACGAAAATAATTAAGGCATGCCACTCCAATTACTAATGTAAAGCATCTAACTGCACCTGTAAAAACATATTTCTCAAGACTTAAACCACTCAGAACCTCAGCCATCACTTCAGAGAAATCCTGATGTACTGAACTGAAACTTGACAAAACCCACAGATATTATTGCATAAAGCCTCAACAAAGAAGGCAAAAGAAACTCTACCAGAGACAGTCTCAGCTATGCTCTTTGCCACATCCCCACCACTTGTCCTGGAATCATCTACCTATTTCAAAAACTTTTTTTTTTCTAAAAGTATTTTCCCTCTTTATCTAAAAATACTTCCTGAGAGCCTACAATCCTTGAGGTATTCCAAGGACACCAGCATTCATTCCACCCCTTTCCATACTGACTCCTCCTGTAATCCTGACCTCGTATCTAAGCCAGCAGAGCACTGCAGAATGTGACTAATACCACTTGGTCTGTTCCTTCATCTTCTCTCCACAGAGAGTGTGAGCATGGAGTATTCTGGTTTTGACAGGCCTAGCTCCTTTCTCTGTATGTGCTGCGAAGTATTCTCTTGTATCCGGTGACAGGACACATGGGAATGGTTGAAGTTGCACTGGGAGAGGTTCAGACTGGACATCAAGAAACATTTCTTTACTGAGAGGGTGACTGGAACAGGCTTCCTAGAGAGGTGATTGATGCTCCCAGCCTGTCAGGTTTAAGAGGCATTTGGACAGTGCCCTTAAAAATATACTTTAATTTCTGGTCAGCCCTGAAGTGGTCAGGCAGTTGGACTAGATTATAACTGTAGGTCCCTTCCAATTAAAAAATTCTATTCTATTCTATTCTATTCTATTCTATTCTATTCTATTCTATTCTATTCTATTCTATTCTATTCTATTCTATTCTATTCTATTCTATTCTATTCTATTCTATTCTATTCTTATTCTAATTCTAATTCTATCCTATCTTGCATTTGATACAGCAAACAGTGCTGAGAAAGGACACATTTCCTGTTAACCACATCTGCACTGCTTGCCTTTAGATATTTTAAAATTCAGTCTTTATTGTGGCACTGAGAGAGGAAAGGAATGGTTTCAGGGTGACACTTCATGCTGGGAAGTAGTCACCTGTCCTGTGTGCACAGTTAGTCGTCAGGTGTGTATCGTGTCTGGGAAATGGCACTGATCAGAAGATAAATGTAATCAGTACATCAGTATTGCTACAACAGTGTGAAAGCGCGGCGTGAAAATGTTTTGAGGTCAGAACTAAGCATAAGGTTTTGGGAAAACAGTTTCCATTGTGCAGTTACATGAACTCTTGTGCTGGGTTTCAAGGAGGGTAGTCTCGACATGTACAGACAGACACATGAGAAAAGTGTCCATCCACAAGAATTGCCACCAGTGCAGTGTCAGGTTATAGCCATGCATGGCACCAAGTCCTGCAAGTAAAGAGGGACCTTTTCCTTTACATGTGGTATTGATACTTGTTGTACAGACTGCAGAGTGCCCGTTCTGTTTTGCTGGCACTGTTTCCAGAGAAGTCCTGGCAGTGGGCAGTGGACAGCTTGGAAGGAAGAGTCCCAGCTACTCTCTGTAATTTGGGCAAAACCTCTGGAAAGTGGATTTTCCATTTATACTCACCATTGAACTCTGTCAGCTTTTGAAGATCTTCTCCAAGCTCTGCAGTGACTGTCAGTGCCTGCTTCACCTTCAGGTTTGTTTCACTGTAACAAAAAATGTAAGACAAAAACATGAACTGAAAGTCATATGTAAACTGTAAGCTCTCCCTGAAAGTCACTTCTGCTCTTGAGGACAGTCTTCTTCCTGAGACATCTGATGGACTGTGATACCATGTACTTGTTTCACCTGGCCAAAGGGTGTAGATTGTCTCTTTCAGTTGCAATGACAGGCATTCAGAGGAATTCTAGGCATGGTACCAAAGATGAAGTGACTCTGTCTTCTTAATTTCACCACAGAGCACCCCACTGTCTCTCTTGTCACTCATGACACATTTAAACTCAAGGTATCTAATCATATAGGAGGACTCTGAATCTTTTCTCCCACAGTATTCTGATCTGGAAGATTACTTCAGTCCTGGGACTAGCTAGCTGAGGAGTTGGAAATGCAATGTCAAAAGAATACTGCATTTGTTCAGGGCCTCCTAGAAGTGGCACTTGTGTGTATGAAAACTACAAACCCATTTTCAGCAGAAATCAGATGGGGAAAGTCCAGAGAGCTGTCTGTAGGGTCTTGGAAGAGACACAATTTCTTGAAATCTCTGGTCTTACTTAGTCCCTTAGACAGTTGCTAGCTTTGGACAATGCAGAAAAGGTAATGCAAATGGGTCATAAAGATGAGGTCAGCTCCAGTTTATTCTAATTAATACAAGTTGCAGCCCTCTGACTTGTGGCCAGTTGTGTCCTGGAGTGGGCAGCATTTGGAAGCCTTTGCTGTGTGCTTGCATTGATATTATTCTATGGCAGTTTGAAGGAGATTACCAGAGTAATTAATTACGATTATCTCACCCAGATAATCTGTCTCAAAGAAAATACTAAAGGAGATAAAAGAAACAGACTGTTCTGGGGATATTGCTTCTTTGTTATTGCAGGAACACGTCTCTAACTAACTCTCAGTGTTAGAAGAATTGTCACTGAAAAGTAAAGTCCCCTTCTCACATGACATTTGCACTCAAGAGGCAAAAGTATCCACCAGAAGATGTTATTTTCAAGATACCTACCCAAAGTTTATTCTACACTTTATGAAACTCTTGCTACCAAAGCTATTGCAGGTATGCCTGCAGCACCCCAGGTCACCAGGAATGGTGGCTTTGCAGTGGTGGCAGTGATTGCACGCCAGGGCCGGGCTCACTTACCCGTCCAGCTCAGCTGTCTCGATGTATGTCAGGCTGTGTGGCTCGCTGCTCGACAGCAACAGGAGATCGGCCTGAGCACAGACAGACAGACAGAGACAGACAGACTTGGCATGAATTCACACAGTCAACGGGCACTGAAGAGCAGTGCTGCTTGTGGTTACTACCACATCATCACTATGACTGATTTTCTTGTGAATGATAAGAGTGGCAGAGATTAACTGTGATTAGGATAGAGAGAAACTATACTCACTGTCACAAAGTTGTTGTTTTCTAGTTTTATTATATCCCCCACTTGGACATTCATCCATTTTTGCTCCTTTAACCTGCAAGAAAACTTCTAGTCAGTAAACACATAGAGCAAACGCCGCTTGGCAAAGTGGGAAAGTTGGGTCTGCTCCTGGAGCCAGGCTGTAGGTGCCATCAGGACTTGGGAGCAGGGCCTGACATGATGTGTCCTGATCCGTACTAAGCTGGGAAACCACCACAGTACAAAAAAAAAAAAAGCTGTAAAAAGCAGCAAAAATCAGTAAAAGCACTGGTTGGGCTGACCCATGTTGGGTTGAGACCAAGCCCCACAACAGCAGCACAGCGCAGTCCATGTGCTTCATCCTTGCCCTTGTCCTTGTCTCTGGACTGACTACTCCCTTCCTTCCTTCTCTTAAAGGGCCACATTGTCTCAAAAAAAACCCTCTCTGCTTTGTGTAAGAGACTTCACCTGGGAAATTTGCAGATTGTGTAGGTGTTCCAAGTGGTATTAAGGGCAAGAATAACCAGCTGTCAGGAAGGTCGGTGCAGGTGCTTTGGCTGTGCATTTGCCTGTCTGAGCCATGTCTGCGGTGGTCTTCACAGCACTAAGCCAGATGTGCACGCAGGCAGCCAGCTAAACTGCAAGCACCAACACAGCCAAGTCATGACAGCTGTGTATGCAAATTCTAGAGGTGGGAAATACCAGTCTCGAAACAGGACTGGGGGCTCAAGCTTGAACTCAGTTCAATCTTGCTTATTTGATGTTGGTCAGAGTAGGGCAGGATCTGCAGTTTCCAGCTTTTGAAAAAGGCAAAATATAAAATTTCTGTGTCAAAATATGTTTCCTAGACACAGTAACTAATACACAGTAAACTAAGAAACTGGTTTACTTAGCAGAGAGCACAAAAAACTGTGTCCCCATTCTTCAGTTTCCACTCATATTTTTAACTGTTTGATCGTCTGTTGGAGTTTACACAACATACTGCTAACTATTGTGTGGAAAAAAGTCACAAAAGACTTCACAGCTGTCTACAGCTGTGTCCTATGCATAGTTGGACTCCATGGAGCTGCAAGTAAACAGCACATCTGCCTGCCATGAAAGCCAAGGCCTCCGCTATTTTTTCTGCAGGAAAGAACAGGGCTAGCAGTACAATGTCCAAAGCACGCAGCTGAAATGTTCTGGGTACATCTAAGCCAGAAGTGCTACACACACTCAAAGTATGATGAAGTGTATGAGGGAGCTATTCCAGCTTCTTAATTTGAAATAACTTGCGGATAATGCCTAGTTCTGCTTAATGCAAAAGAAATGCTATGAGCGTAAATGGACACAGAAGATAGCTTTGCTTGTTACTTCTGGGGTAAGGAGTAAAATAATACAAGACTCTGAAATTCTCACTTACATATAAATATTCAGGAACAGAGAAAGAGTTTCGTTTTTGTCAGCACAAGGTCACAGCCATAATGTCTGCACAGATTTTAGTACTGTGTCTAGGGTTCATTAATCAGACACATAGTCCAAAACTGCATGATGAACTAGTGTGATGTGAAACACAATTCAATTTTAAATTGTTTAGTGATCCTTGAGAATCACACACACACACAATAAAAAATATTACTAATAAAATGCATTTCCCTGTCAAAATTACATCAAAAAGGACTTACATGCCATTGATCAGGACCTGGACTGGGCGGTTGTTGACGTGTTTGTCGCTTCTGTGTCGATTCTGAAAATCGGATCAGAAGGTTAAAAGGCATTTCCAGGAAACCGAACACACAGGAGCCGTAGGCAGTTCAGTAACATTTTAGGTTTCCACCCAGCTGGTTGAATGGGTCAGGCAGATTAGGGTCACAGCTGAGTCAGTGTCCAGCACATGTTTACAGCAGTAGCACAGGGCATAACCAGACTGCAAAGGGCAACAGGCAACACCGGGCTTGCTCTTGAATAAGAAAGAGGGTAGAGCCTTACATGTCACTTTAGCACAGCCCTGACTCAGCAGGCGTTGCTCCTACCCACCTCAGTTTGTAAACACCAGAGAAATTCATCCCTCTTCTGTCATATGGAAAGAGGCCACTGATGTTCTGGCATTGCTCCATTGAACACCAAAATCATTTTAATAATGAGAGAAAATCAGATGCTAAACTCAGCTCTAATATCACTCTGTGAAGTCAACTGGACTTTTGACCATTAGCTCTGATGGCAGCAGACTTTGGCCAAAGCTGGGCAAGTTTGAAAAATCACAGGTGGGTTGAGCACTTGCTTCCCACCGAGTGTTTCTCTCCACCTGCATTGCGCTAGATGACAAAGTTGTCCAAAGTGCAAGCCTAAGAAAAGATTTCTGTGCCTGTGTCCAGACATATTTATCAGTCACCACATTTTCAAACATGCTGAGCAGTTTCAGAGAAAGTCAGTGGAGCTGCTGAGCTGCTCAGCAATTTGGAAATTCCAGCTCCTTTTTAAGTAACAAACTATAGATTTTGGGGACTGAATCTCAGACCCCGTCTTGGCCACAGACCAGCTCTCTGAGTGCCTGCCACCAGCTGTGTTTAAGCAGTTTCTTTCAGTTACTGTGCTGAAGAATCACGGGCCAACTCCAAAGTACAGGTCAGAAATACAGATCTTACAAAATCATCAGTGGCATCCTTGACTCCTGATACAGCCAGCACCAGCACCAGGGGCACCACTGTTGTAAACCAGGCCAATGAGGAAATCTGAGGAATCAACTGTAGGAAGAAAATATCTGAGTTAAGACATTTCCTGCCAGTTCAGAAAACTACTGCTTCCTAATCAAGCTGCGGACAACATTTTTCTATGATACCTGAATATAGAATAAAGACAGAGATGTAGATCTGTCCCTGATATGTGACCCCCCAAATGTGGGAGAGCCAGGGAACCCCTGTTTTCCTTACAAAACAAGCTATAATTTAGGTTAGAAAGATAGAGCTGTCAGAAAGTGTAGTGGGTTGCTCTTTCTTGTTGTTTGCAGAATTAGGATTGCAAAGTCCCCAGCGGATTTGTTTGGAAGTACTGACATGGGCAAGCCTGCCGTGAGGGACTCAGAGCTATCTGAGCAAAACCAGCTGTGCAGAGCTGTCAAAAGCTTCTGTTCTTTGTTTCAGTAACTTTTTGGACATTTATGCACTGTCACAGCCCAGATCCTACAGGCACCTTAGCCCTGCTCAGCTGTAGAGGCTGCAGCTGCTGCCTTCTCGCCTACCTTGGAATACGCATGTCCCACTGGTCTGTGACAAAGGAGTGGGAGACAGAGTCCCCACAGCCTGCCCATCACATCCACTCCTGGTTCAGGAATAGTCCCACAGGGATGGAGTGAGGAAAAAAAATTGGAGGAATATGTAATGCCTGCCCTCTGTAGGCTACCTGGATGCAAAGAAAAAGCTGTGTGCTTTAATATATAATCAATCCTACATGGCCCAGCAAAACACACAGTGGAATAATTTAAGGTAAATACTTTGAAATACTATGAATTTGACAGACAAACAGCTAGAGTGCAGTACAACAACGCAGGATCTGTGCTCTCAGCTTAGCTGAAAAGGCACCTTCACTGGTTTCTTGAAAAGTATACATGCACTGAAATCTCAAAAATTCATTCCCTGTAAATAAGCAAAAAATATCATATGTGGTTTGCTGTAGGCTTAACCACATTTCACCTATGCTTTTTCGAGCTGAAATTTTAATAAAAAGCATTTGAAATGGGTTATTTTGCAAATCTGTGTGCAGTGAAATGGTCAACTTTAAAACATCATGCTTGAAACATAATCAAAATTATACCTTTCTTTTGATAGTGTGTATTCTGATATGACTCAACAATGGCAGAGTACACAGCAAGGTGCAAAGGGGCAGAAATCCTGATATCAATTTATCCAGTGTGTTCAGCTTTCAGGGGATCATTAGCAGCAGCGATGAGCAAAGTGCAACTCAATGCCATTACAATCCACAGGGTTCGACAGTGCTGCCAGTGTCTGACACACTCCATTCCGGACACCTTCCCCACCCTGGAGAAGGGAGCAGCAATATCCAGCTTTATGCAAACCAGCCACAACCTTAAGCCCTCCTGGAGTTAACGCCTTCCTTCCCAGGGCAGCACCACAGGTTACAAAATGGGTTCTTCTTGCTCCTTCCTTTGTGACTGCCTATGGAATTTGCCTTAAAATCTATGGGTAAGAGACGACTTGGCTTTATACTACAGGATGAATAAGTAATGCAAATCTGAGGACAGCCAGGAGCACTCAGATGTAGACACAAAGGGATAGTAGGGCAGGGCATGAAAAAGTTGCACCATTTGTTGAAAACTAATTAACTCTTTTTTCTTCATTTAGTTCAAACCCTCATATCCAAAGGTAAGAGAGAAAATCGCTTTTTTCTGCCCTACTTTCTATGTACTGTAAGGTTTTACTAAGATGCTAATTCACAACAGGAATGTAGCTTGCACTTCATTACACCTATCAAACATAGACTGTCTTTGATAACAGAGAACACAATCTACTGGAAACAGCACAGTGATTTCATACCTGCAAAATCAGCAAGAATAGAAAGTAAGCATTGGCTATTCGCTGAAACTGTTCAAACAGGTTGAGAGGCAGGAAAGTGAAGAAATTGTATTTTGATGTTTTAATTGAATTGTTCTGTAGGGAAAAAAAATGAAAATAAGTAGGATTGGTAAAACAGGAAGCAAAATTACAGCATAACACGTTTCAACTGTGTCTTACTTGCTTATATTTAGCAATAGCATTGTTTCCAACAGCAGCTCAAAAAGCATTTCCTTTTCCCCCACACAATCATGCCAAGCCTGGATAAACAGAGAATTCCTCTTGGAATGGGTGAAAACACGATGCTCAGCTTATGCTAGTGGTGCTGCAGGTAAACTTGCATGTAGTTGCTCACAACATTTTCCTTTTATTAACAGTCTTCTTACTCACACAGTGCATAAAGAAAATTGAGAACTGTAACCAGAAGACAACAATTTTGCTGTAAGCATCTACAAAGCAGGGTTGGAAAACACATGCCAGGTCAACCATCTGTAGCTTGTCTGATGCTCTGAAGTACCCATTGGCTGGACAACCCTACAGCAGCTATACATTCTCCCAGGAGCAGGATATGACATTATTTTTATAATTTTCAGCTGATTCAGCAACCTTTCAGCTCAGCAGCTTCAAGGGGTGGCTTGTTTCCATTCCACAAAGATCACTTGGATGCGGTGTTGTGCAAACAGCCACTAATACAAGAACTCACCATTTCAGTAAGTGAGCTGCAGCTCGGTTCCCTATTTCCAGTTTCCTTTTCTAATTGCGGACAGCCCCTCCAGCCACAAGAACTGGCTGCTCCCCTGTCTGTCTTTTGCAAACCACAGAAAGATCTAAGCTTGATGTTGCAGAACTGGGTATTTTCTTCCCCAAAGATCAGAGCAGTCTGGTCCAATGCTTGCCACCAGCCAGACAGGCTCAGTCCATCATACTGACCCACCAGCTGGGGCTCTCCCTTCAGTTCTCAGATGTGCTAGACCATCTTTTCGTATGAAGTTTAATGGGCCCTGGTCCCATTAAATGGGCCCTGGTTTAGTCCTGGAAGGATGAATGCCACCTGTTGTGAGAACATCCTAAATTTTTCCTCCTAGAAGGACTTCAGACAACTCCTTTTAACCCCTTCCAGGAAACCTAAGGTGTGACAGCACAAGGAGGCAGATATGAAGCACACCTGAATGCCATAATAAACATGCTGGTTCAACAGCAGAGAAAATGGTGATTGCAGTATTTGTAATAGCCTTTAGATATTGCTAAGCTGGTGGGAGGACAGGACCTAGGTATGAATCACAGCCCACTTCTTATCCATGCGTTAATCCAGGATCTCGACATCTATACTGACATGCATCAGCATGTTTTCAGCACTAAACCAATTATTTCAGGTTACCATTGAAAGGTATGTGTGGGGGAAGCTATTCCATTTTAGGCAGTCATTGTATTTCTCTATGTTCAGACACACAGTACAGCATATGTTCTTCGGCATTAAATTCATGTTTTATCCCTTGGACAAGCCAAATGAGTAAATCTCTAAAAAGGCAGAAATGAAAACAGCCTTCAGAGAAGAGCTAGCCAAATCCTCCTGTTGATTGCACTCCAGCAAGAAAAGATATTTATCAGTGATCATCATTTAAACAATATTACCTGTCTCCTGGTATCATGTAGCTACCTGCAAGTGTGGTTAGCTCTGTCTGTGCCATGACACATAGTAAAATTTGGTTTATTTCAAAATACTTAACCGTGAGGTATGCATTGTGGACAGGCTCCATGGACACTGCTGAAACAGAAGCAATGGAATAGCAGCATCCTCGGCAAACCCAGCATACTGAGAACTAAATTGCTTGGCAAGAGTGTGTCCACCAAGCACAGAATCTAGCAGATTTTTTAATAAAAACTGGATCTAAGTATCTAAATCTGCCCACCATTCTGGGGAAAAGTATCACGGCCACTTACTTAAAGAAAAAAGAAAAGACTGTTGCTGCAGGAAAAAGTAAATGCAGGGGACTTGACCTTTGTTCATCAACAGATTTCAAAGGGTCACATACAACATGGGAAAAACTACTCAGTAAACACTCAGATAAAGTTTATAGATCTTTGCCTGCAAAAATCTCAGAGGGGAATAAGAAAAGAATGGGAGTGGTTTATTTCAATTCCTGCCTTCTATTTCTGTCCTTTAATTACGTCAGGAAAATCATTGAATGAACCACAGCCATTCATTTTATTTCCTATTGCCATTAGGCATGGTAAAAACCCCAGACATAACAGCTTCCAAATGCTTAACAGCAGGAATCTGGACATCCACCGTTTTCTCTCCATAGTCGTTCAGGATCATGATATTGTTGGGCACATACTGTCTTTTGGGACACCAGGTCACTTTAGACCTGAGGATAAGGACAGGGAGTATTGTCGTGGATCTTCTCATTACTCTAGAATCTATAATTAAAATTAATCATCAGAAAAAAAAAGAACTTGTAATTACTATAAATATTTCTAATTCAGTACATAACTTGTTCATAGACCTCAGGGGCTGAAGGAATATCAATAGCAAATTATAATGACAAACTAGGGAAAACTTCAGCCTTTCCAAATGAAAGCTCTGCATTCCCACATCATAGATACAGCTGAAGCACTACACAAGGTATCATATAATCATAGAAACATAGAATGGGTTGGGTTGGAAGAGACCTTAAAGCTCATCTCATTCCAACCCCCATGCCATGGGTAGAGACATCTTCCACAAGACCAGGTTGCTCAGAGCCCCATCCAGCCTGGCCTTGAACACTGCCAGGGATGTGGCATCCACAGCTTCTCTGAGCAACCTGTGCCAGTGCCTCACCACCCTCATAGTAAAGAATTTCCTCCTTATACCTAATCTAAACCCACTCTCTTTCAGTTTGAAGCCGTTCTTTGTCCTGTCACTACACGCCCCCGTAAAAAGTCCCTCTCCATCATTCTTACAGGCTCCCATCAGGTACTGGGAGGCCACAGTTAGGTCACCCTGAAGCCTTCTCTTCTCCAGGCTGAACAAATCCAATTCTCTCAGGTATCATTTATGTTTCCAGGCAATACTACAGGGCTGTGTGCTTTGACAGCTCAGGCTCTTGGCCAGCTACTCTTGGCCAGGTGTTTTGATAAAGCCTCGCCAAGGAGGTGGCAGAAGTGGAATTCCATGGCACTCTGTTTTAACTGCAGCAGCGCCATTGGAAAGCACACAGGGAAATCTCAGATGGCCTCTGCTATTGATCTTATCCTATTCTGTGATGCTTAACATCATCGAACCCTGTCGCTCTTGAGAGCTGGACCAGAACCTGACTCTGGGGTGGGAGGGTTGCTACAGGAGCCTGCAGCAGAGCAGTGTGTTAAATAGTCCACATGCAGCCATGATTTCACAAGCAATGCCTCTAACATCATCTGCCTCACTGTCCCCATGCTCTGCCTTCAGTGAGGGACACTCCCATAGAGAAAAAGTCAGGGAGAGGAATAATCTTTGTAACAGCAATTCGGTATTGAGAGGTCTTACTGAAACTTCTGGTTTCCCTATAGATTCATAAAAATCAACATCTAGGAAAAGCAGTTCTATGGGCTAAGCACAAAGATGGGGGTGGGGAGCTTTACATTTACTCCCAGATTTGCTCTAGACTTCTGGTTGTCCGAGGGCAGTCCCTGCATGCACCTGTGTCCTAAATGAGCAGGTATGAGCGTGGTTACCCACAGTCAGCCCGAAGCTCTCCAGATGCGAAGCTTGACACCAGAGCAGTGTTGTCTGTGGGTGAGGGATTATTCTCATCTGCTCTTTTCAGGGGCTAGATTCACACCTCCCGGAGGTGTGACTCCACCAAAATGCTGTCCCTAAGAATAGTGCTCATCTCTCCACAGTTACACAAGTCCAGATCTGGCGGATGAGCTGTTACTTTGGGGGTGTTTTCAGAAACCCGCCTGTGACGTCCAACAGCAAGCAAAACTCAGCAGATGGCTCCTACCTTAGTTCGCTGAGCAAACAAATCATCTCCTTGCCATAAAAGTCACTGGAAATAAGAGGCACTGATGCTTTTGTGGCTAGATTATGGCTAAAGGGTATGGCAAGGTATTGACCCTCTGAATTTATACCCCTGGCTCAGTAACATAATAGTTTCCGGCAGCTGGACAACCTAGCCGTAAGTAAATTTTAGCAAGACTTTGGTGACCCCAAAGGGAGGTGTTATGCCACAACACTTGGCAATTTCTCTGGTATCTGTGTGGCACAAGGTACAGACCGATGGAACAGTGAGAAGCAGCAATGTCTTTCCCAGGTGTTTTGATAAATCCTCGCTAAGGAGGAGGTGACAGAAGCGGAATTCCACGGCACTCTGTTTAACTGCAGCAGTGCCATTAGAAAGCATACAGCAGCCTAAGCAGAAATGTGACCACAGGGCTGTGAATGTGCTCATGAAGATTTTTAATAAACTCATATAACAGCGCATATGGTGCCACCGAGGCTTTATTTTCACAAGGAGTACAGAACAGTCAGACCAGATCAGTTTTAAGCCTCCCAAGTTCACTGACTTATTCCTGATAGTGTGCAGCAGCCCCAGCTCAACAGAAGACTGATAAAGGCCAAAAGGAAGTGATGGTGTTTATCTGGTCCCTGTAAAGGTCCCTGTAAAAAAGTAAACTCCCAGGAGTAAAAGACTTGCCAAACACCAGAAATAAAAATGTCAATTTCCAAAGCACAGTTCTCTTTTCTTCCTTCCCCCCCC